>LPNX010734934.1:0-48025 GCA_001517045.1 Pseudotsuga menziesii
TACATTACTACTGTAAAGAAATGCACCACCAATGGATCCTCTCCCCTAATGCGGCCAAGTTAGCCATGAAACTAATTCTAACAACATGTACAATGAGGACATAATCCAGTTTACATGGAATCTTTTTAATACTAAGAAAATACCTCCAACTATACTTCATATCTTGCATATTCGCACACATAGTATATCATATAGCTAAGTGGAGCCGCTCAACACACTGCAACTTAAGGTGATGGAGAAAGATCTATGAGCAACATATAAACTAACAAATTTAAAATTTACATTAGGAATCTTGCATGAATCTACCTCTGCATGAGAGGGAATAGGCTGCGAGACAATACACTCTTCCTGGGCAACCTAGACAAAACATGTCAAGTATCAAAATTAGGATACATATTGAATACATTACAATCTATAAGTTATAAATATATATAAATAAAATTAACAAATTAACAAGTATAGTTCTTACCCCTATTGGTGAAGAACCAAACCCATAGGAAATATTGACAGCCGCATCAATGTTCTCAACATTGGTCGACGGACTATGCAACTGTGGTGTTCCATGGGACACCAGCTGTATATTTGTTCACAAATATTGTTAAATAATTAAATAGAAATAAAGTGCGAAACAATTGAATATTTTGACATGAAACAAAGTATAATATTAAAATAATGAGTTTTACTTACAAAGCGAAGTAATCCATCATCTCGAAAATTGGAAGCAAGGCCATAGCATATGCCTCCACACGATGTGCAAGGGTGTGGAGTAACACAGTGCTCTGAAGACTCTGAATCTCCTCTGTGATCTATAGATCGACCCGCCTAGAAGTGCCAGCCCCTTGGTCTGCATTGCCTTGGACATCAGTCCCATGCTCAAGCAATGTCTCTGCCATGTCAAGTAATGCCTCCTGTGTATACTCAATGACAGGACTTGCAGGAGGGTATACTCGAGGGGGTTTTGGTGTGCGTGGTGGGCGTGGCACAAGGTTGGGATCTCTCCTGGCTCCTTCCCTATCTTGGGGCATCCCATGAACAACACCCTGGTTGCCTAAGATATCAAAGTAGTTAACATGTTTCCCTAGGATGAATTCTGCATACAACTTCCTAAGGAAATAAAATGGGATGTCCCTATTCCCATGGGGGTCTTCATCGAAGACCATATACCAATGATCCATCCAATTAGCCTTTATATTTGGTTCAATGCACCAGTCTATGGAAATGTGTGCTCGACTGGTGGGTGGAACCAATCCGGTGCTGGGGTCCCGGAATAATGAAAATAACTGGTCTTTAGTAATTTTAAGGGATTTGATGTCTTTATGTGTCAATCCATCGGAGTAGTATCGCCTCCTGGATTCTCTATACGAGGTAATGTTGTACAGATATCCTTGGGCATCGAAAATTGTGTTTGTTATTGTGTCTAAGGCATCGGCTAAAGAATTTCTCAAATGACCCCCCCCCTCTAATGGATGAGCTAAGGCGCCTCAATGATGCCAAGCGTGCAATAATCTGTGTGTTTCTATCTTGTTCCCCCTTCGGATCTGGGTTTGGTTGTGGGTTAGGTTGTTGTGGGTAATGGGAGGGTGGGTTTTCCACATTCTGTTGTTCATTTGTGTTGTCTGTTAAGATTTAAACATAAAATTGCAAGTTAATTTACTTATCTAATCATTGTTGGATTGTTCACATTCAATTTTTTTTTAAATTTGTTCAAAATAATTCTATAAACAAAGAAATTATGAATAAAATTAAACAATGGAAGGTTAAATGAAAAGGAGAGAACTAGCATAAATACCTGCCATTGTCCAGCAATCCACCTCGGTGACACCTCGAACTCGACCTCGACCTTGAAAAGGTAAAACCCAAATCGCACCTACGGTTTTTCGCTCCTCCGTTTTTTCGTTGCTGTGTTATTTCAATGTCCTGATATTGTGAAAATGAGCTTGTGGCCACTGTTTTTTTTTTTCTGCTTTTAAATATCGCACTTGCGATAGACTTCTTTTGTGGTCCCCTTAAAAAAATAACATGTTACTCACAAAAAGTATTATATTGGGAAACCTCCATTCACTATCTAGGACTTCTTATTGATAAAATTAGAATAGGTGTTCATCTTGCCAATGTACAAGCTCTTGTTAACTGGCTCATCCCCTCATTGTTATTGCTTGAAAAAGTATTTATCGGTGGCCTAAATTTTTATCAACATTTTACTACTCATTTATCTCACATTTCATACCCCCTACATCAACTCTCCAATCCACTTGTGTTTTCCTAACAAAGTTAATGGATGAGAGTTCTTGGAACTCAAAGACTACATTGTATTTGAAATTGGTTTTGCACCTTTTGGATTCACAATATCCCTTTGAGATTGAGACAAATGCTTCACACTATGCTACTAGTGCCATATTAAAATGGGTTGGTCATCCCACGACCTATCATTCCAAGACTTTGACAAACGCCATTCTGAAGTACAACACATATGACAAAGAATTTTGAGATCTAGCGAAGGCCTTGAAGCAATGGTGCCATTATGTTTTGGATAAGGAAAACAATTTTTGTACTAATAATCATCCCTTAATCTTTTGAATTCATAGTCTAAGATTTAAGAACAATTCCATCTCAAACATGCCTCCTACCTACAATAGTTTCACGTGGTCTTTAAATATAAGAAAGGGAGTTCAAATTAGGTGACAAATGTGTTGAGTTTCCCTCCAACTCAACCAATGCACATTTTGGATGTTCCTTGTCTTTCCTATGAAGCTTGGAACAACTATATGCTACTAGTACTTTCTTCGGGTCAGTTTGACAGGCCTTTCATCATCCCACCCAAAGTAATTTGTATTTGGGAGGGTTGGATGTTTATGCATAATTAAATTTTCCTACCCAACACTCTAGGCTCCTTAGTTTTGATTTAGGAAGCTCATGCCTCTTGATATGGTGGACATTTTGGCCCACTTAAGATGATTTGACAAGGAAAAATGAGGAAGATTTGTAAGATTCCAAGTATAATTCCTATGAATTTAATCTATATCTTATTGCATATCTTGCACCGAAAACTCATTAGTATAATATTCTTCAAAACATGATGGTACAGTCTCACCTCTTGGATTTTCTTCGTGTGCCAAGCTTCTCTAATAAATTTCATTTAGGCTTCTTACCTTCCTTGTATGACTTGTACATGAAATCGAAGAACTAGATGAGGGGCTACTTGGTGTATTTACAAAATTTGGAACTAAAACATTAATGGGTTTCTCATGATTAATATCATCAATAATATCACTATTCAAACCATCTTTTGACTTCTCAACATGGTGTTTTTTATGACCGTAAACTCCCCCTTCATAAAAAAATCACATCCCTAGACACAACGATGTTATTGGTTAGAGGATTATACAACCTATAAACCTTAATTTTCTCACTGTATCCATAAAAATGCATGTTCACTTTTTGGATCCTACTTTTGTCTCTTTTTATCAACTACATGAACATAGGATAAAAATCCAAAAACTTTGAAATGATTAACATTAGGATTTTTGTCATACCATGATTCGTAATGAGTCATAATTTCAAGTGCAATTGTGGGACTTTGATTGAGAATGTATATTGTTGTAGCAACTTCACCTCCCCAAAAGGAAATGCTTAATTCCCTGGTTTGTAACATAGTTCTTTCCATTTCCATCATTGTACGTTTCTTCATTTTAACTATCCCATTCTGTTGAGGTGTATAAGTAGTGGTGAGTTGTCTTTTAATGCCATTCATATCATAAAAATTCTAAACACCTCTTGAGAAAAACTCTCATCCATGGTTAGTACTTATGCACTTTATTTTGTAAGCACTTTCATTTTCCACAAGGGCTTTAAATCTCTTGAATGTATCAAACGTTGAACACCCTTCCTCTTAAGAAAAAAACCCAACACATTTGTGAGTAATCATCAATAAAACTAATAAAATACAATGAATTATCCAAACTCTTTGTCTGGATTGGACCAAATTATATGAGTGAACTAGATGAAGGGGATATTGGGCCCTCCGTTCCTTTCCTCTAAGAAAATTCTCTCTTCCATTTTTTCCTTTAGCACATCCTTCACAAACCTCGTTGTTCTCTTCAACCTTAAGAAAACCATAAACTAATTCTTTTAATGTTAGAAGCTTCAAACTATGAAAAGTCAAATGGCCATATCTGAGATGCCACAACCAACTTATGTCTTTATATTCCATATTAGCAAGGTTGATACTATTTTCTCTAAAATTCAATGGGAACATTCGATTCTTTGACATAGGCACAACTATAAACACCGTATTTCCTTGACTCTTATCATAAATTGTTCATTATCTATCATCAAACTCTACCTTGTAATTATTTTGACATAGTATCCCAACACTTAATAAATTATGCTTTAATTGTGGAGTGTAATAAACATATTTAACACTTTTCATACCTTATTTAGTATAGAGTTCCATAGCTCCTTTTACAGAAACCTAAAAGGTTTTTTCATCACCAATATTGATTTTAGATTTGAAACTTTCACCCATTGTACAAAACAACTTGCATTTTCTAAATGTTGCATATCGCACTTGCGATATATCGCATATGAGTTTTGTAATGTTACATATCGCATATGCGATATGTAACATTACAAAACGCATATGCGATATATCACATATGTGATATACATTTCCATGAACCTTAGCCTTGTGTTTGGGCTCGGGTTATTCCGAACGTACCATCAATAACGCATATGTGTTCTTGATTTGCACTTCGGAAGTGCGTTTCTGATTTCCTAAGTGGCACCAAAAAGTGGAACCAACTTCGTGCGAGCGCCCATGAAAGCCCGTCCCCTCTCTCATTGTGGCCGTGTTGTTTTATCTAGAAGGATAGCATGATTATTGTTCGAAACAAACTCCAACTTTGAAGAACAGTGAACAATATGAAGTTTAATATAATAAGGAGCTGCCAAAAGGGGCAGTGGTTTAAAATATAAACACAACTTATATTGGTTAGATTACAAGCATATTACTATTTAACCTTAATATTTATACTATCCCGTAAGATAAGCACAAGTAAAGGCGCTTTATATCAGCATAATGATTAAGGTTAGAATATGGAGTAAACAGTTACATCTCGTGAGAACAATAAGTGCATCCACAAGTAGAATCCAGGATGCACACAACCGAATGCAAACTCGAGCAACCTCCCAGACATACTTCCAAAAATGGAACATATATATATTATGTTTAAGATGCAGGACATCTGCGCAACACAAAACTTTCCACACCATGAGGTTGTATATACTTCGGCACACTGGTCGCTAAGTTTCCCATGCACTGCAAGTCATAGAAATTACAATTGCATTACATAAAAAATAGTGTGCAAGACTATGAAATGGAAGCCGACGGTCCTGCGGATGAAATGATCGCCTTAAAATTTTCAGATAAATAAAGAAATTTTACAGATAATGATCTAAATTTTAACCAAGAACTGTAAAGTGTTAAATCAATTGTTTTGAAAGATTCGAAGACTTCAGCATTTGGAAATTTACACTGCTAAACGGATGAAAGTTTCAACAAGAAATAACAAAGATTTGACAGAAGTGTCTGCAAGAAATAGCAAATATTTGACAGAAGTGTAGCCAAGAAATAGCAAAGATGTGAATTTTCATCTCACCACAAAAAAAAGGTGTGAGATTTCGAGCCACTGACACTAAAAATTCATAATTTGAACAGTAATTTAATTGCTCCCCTCCCTGATTCAAAATGCATCAAATTAAAAAAAAAACAATCAAATCAAAGCTATCACAGTTCTTAACATCTGAATCTGTAGAATGCAACCCCATAACGCAGAATGCATAAATAAATAAATCTATAGAGGAACGTAGCTCACAATCTTGCAAAAGCAGCCGCTCCCTCTGCTAATGTTGTCCTGGTATTAAATTTTAAAGGCTTGCCCTAGATTTGCGCAGAGGTCGCAGATATAAACTGGAAGCATGGTCAAAAAACAATCATCGCCCAAAATAAATTCTATATCCCAGAGGAGGATATAGAATTATCCTCTATATTATGAGAATTCTCCTCTATATATATAGAATTCTCCTCTATATTATGGGATTTAATGAAAATTTAGTGACATATGATGTCCATATTTTATAATATTACTAACAAGGAGGTTAATGACATTTTTATTCATTAAATCTTGATTTCCAAGTTTTTATTACATAAAAGTTAAAGTTTACTTTGCATTTCGAGAATACTATTTTCAAAGTCTCTATACACAATCCATCTCTGATCTAGATTACAAGCGCTCATGGTGAAATGAAGTTTCAAAATTTATGTTTATCCTTTGATTTTTTGAGGTCTAAAAAGTAAAATAAATATTAAATACGAGAAACTGAAAGCTTTGAAATTTTCCAAACCTGAAAAAGCCTACAATGTAAAAGGTGTAAGATTAAAGAATTGTATCTATTTTGTAATTCAAAACTATGAATATTTTGACGACATCTATAAAATGTTGTTGTCGATGTCATTAAAAAATTTGTCCATGGGAACACTGAAAGGACAAGGAAATAGCTGGCCAGTTGTTACAATAACTCTTTGTCAGTGTCATTAAAAAAATTGTCCATGGGAATACTGAAAGGACAAGGAAATAGCTGGCCAATAACTCTTTGTCAGTGCATTGCCATAGCAAAGCTCACTCAAGGCAAATGCGGCACTTCACATACTGATAAATGCAGGTTTTTATGGGGCACTCAGTTTAATATCTTGATACGGAATTGATACGAGATGGATGGTTGATAGGGAATTGATACCAAATGGATGGGCAGGATATAATTACTCCACCTACTCACTTTGTACGCGGGGCTCCTATCTCAGTGCCTTGAAACCCTAAAATTTTAACATGTATAAAAAATGACAAGATGAAGACAGCTAACAGACATATATAACCGTGTCTTACTTGAAGTGTGTCTTGGGCCTCGAGTAAGGAATTCTTCCCCAAAAAAATAAATGAAAACAATTTTCCAATACATGCCAGTGCTATTGCTTAGGCCATTACTACTGCTTACGCCATCATACCGCCGGGTCTTGGGGCACAAAGACCCAAGCAAACGTCACCTACAAAAGACCAATAGAAATTAAGTTAAATCAATATTTAAATAATTCAAAAAATAAAATTTAATCAAACTATATTAAAAACATTTAAAACCTAAAAAATTAAAATATACATGTTAAATTAATCAACCTAACCGATTCATATATATTCCCTGTCGAGAACATAATAACAAATAAAGACCCATACATGTTCACTTCGTAAGTTCACTTCATAACAAGGTATTGATAGATTATCTAAGTTAATAGGCCACTTGACACAACTCTCCATAAAGGTGGCAACCCGTAGTATAAAATTAAAAGTTAAAAAGTTTTCGTGAAAATTCATCCCTCGTATAATATATCCACCAAGGGTAAAAGGTTTAAGAACAACAACGCATTAATAACAGAAACGAAAAATGAAATTAGTTATTGGTTGTGTAATAAAAGGATGCACTACTGTGGGCTATATAGGACTCTTATTTTTATCAGCTGGATATTTCTCATTGGATGGCTTGGATGCCAATTTATTGATGCTGTGTCTTTTTCCAGCTCATTACAAAAACCACTAGTACATGCCTTCAGAGTCTATTTAGCCAGCTAGTGATGCTCTGGGTTACAATGCTTATGATCACCATCTATATTTTTTTCTCATATCTGACCTGATTTATCAGGAATGATGAAAAAAAGTCTGCAATGATCAGACTTGTTTTTGATTGATGAACTGAAATGCTTTTTATGAGGTTTTTTTATGATTGTTATAACAACTTTAAACAGTTGGTTATCTTATGATCTGTTTAGATATTGTGTACTCTTTTTGAGGCAAATATCTGGTTATCTTATGATCTGTGTAGATATTGTGTACTCTTTTTGAGGCAAATATCGATGTAATGACAACTTTTAGTTGGCTTATTTTGTACAATGGACCTAACGGACCATCTACTGAAAGTGAATAATATATTTACGAATTTTTTCCTTGGAAAAAAAAATATATCTATGATCGCTAAGAATTAAGATTATTATTAACATCCCTCCAAAGAAAAGATCCCTCTCTTTTTAACAACATGCACAAATAAATCAAAAAACGATGGATGAAACGATCTCATAATCAATGATGGGTGGGTGGGTCAGGTATATATTTAATTCAAAAACTACATATAAAAAAGTTACAAAGTTTCCATGCTCAAGATGCTCACAGAGCTTGCAAACGGGACGTCTCACGAATCCACCTGTCACAATTATTTCTATAAATAGGATCTGTGACAATCAGTAAAAAACAATTATAGTAGCTCTCAATTACGTTGCTTTGGCCGAGTGGTTAAGGCGTGTGCCTGCTAAGTACATGGGGTTTCCCCGCGAGAGTTCGAATCTCTCAGGCGACGGTTTTTATATTATTATCTTGTTTACAACGTTTTTATTATATTATTCTCCTGTTTACAGCGTTTATTATCTTGTTTACAGTGGTTTTTTTATTATATTATTATCCTGTTTACAGTGTGTTTTTTTATTTGATCATGTTTCTATCTCTATGCGTTGGTTTCTATTTCGGTTTCCCAAACCAGGTGCAACCTGACGGTGGAATCAGAATTTAGTATATGCTAAAAAATGGCAACGTGGGAGACCGCCCTCTCAAGAAATCTGCCTTCATTTACAGGTCTGTAAGAAACTATTATTTTGGATTTACAAAAAACTATATATCCAATTTTACAAGTTGTCATATAGGGCGATGATTCTGTTTTTAGATTTACAAAAACTATAGTATCAAATTCAATGTTGTTATAGCTACCAAAGTGCCTTGAAGGGTGAACTTCATTATGCTAGAAATATTAATAAATGTTATGAAAAATGAAATATTTACGTCGTAAGGCGTATTTCTCCGAACAAGTTCAGAAAAGTACTGTAGCTTTCGTCGTCTATGTGGCCAACCCTGCTCCTCCGCGTGTCCTCTTCACGATCCGGTGGTCCTCCACGCGTTCTCTTCTCGATCCGCTGGTCCTCTGCGTGTTTTAAAGTTCCACTGCACTGCTTTGTCCTACAAGTTGCCGGTCGCTGCCCTGCTCTGTCCTGCAAGTTTCATTGTTCATGGGCTTTGCCGTGACTGTTGAGTTTGTCAGAACCGCCCATTTCGCCTGCAAGTTTCATTGTTCATGGGCTTTGCCGTGACTGTTGAGTTTGTCAGAACCGCCCATTTCGCCTGCAAGTTTCATTGTTCATGGGCTTTGCCTTGCCGTGAGTGTTGAGTTTGTCAGAACCGCACTTGTCCGGCGGTTTTAGAGCGCTGTGGAACCGTTTGTAATCTGCCTATTGTCTTTTGAAGCTTATTTGATGTGTTTAGCTACTGTGGAAACCATGCTTTTCAGCGTCATGTTTTCGGAACATCCATTTCTCTGACATCTTAGGAAAGTCTTGGCGGATTTAGCAGAAGCTACCGATATTTTGCTGAAAAATTACTGGTATTTGAAAAGTCAACAATTATTTTTTCTTCAGCGAGCTCTAAGCTAATATGTAACCGGCAAAACTTCTAGTTTGGAGCAATTTTACTGTTGTCAGGAAGTTTAGTGGTGTTATTTGCTGATGAAGGCATGGCTTTTCGGTCTTTCCAAGTTTCGGTGTCTTGATTTTGGTCGTTTGTAACAGGCGGCCTGCGGAACCCCTCCTGCCACTGTTTATTATTTAGAAATCTTAATGAATAACCTTTTGTCGCCCTGTCTATCCTGCTCGTGCTTTCTATGAGCCGTTTACAAGAAACAATNCGGCCTGCGGACCCCCTCCTGCCACTGTTTATTATTTAGAAATCTTAATGAATAACCTTTTGTCGCCCTGTCTATCCTGCTCGTGCTTTCTATGAGCCGTTTACAAGAAACAATAGGTGGACGTTAGTATTAATTCGACTGTTCAAGTTAGCGGGATCTTATTAGCTTTGTCTGCATTTTGGAGAGCAGAGCTGAGTGGTTTTACTCTGTTGTGCATCTCATGGCTTCTTTTCCTGCCGTGGCGGTTCCTCAGGGATTTTAGCACAGTTTTTCTATTTACACACAATATTTTTTTTCTTTTCCGTTTTCGTTCTCAAACGAGGTTTTCACGAAGCTTTTCCCGTTCAAAGCAATATTCTGGAATTTTTTTTTATATGAAAGATTTTTTCTGTCTTTTTCCTTTTCAAATGCACAACTGTTCTACTTAAATAATTTCCTCTTCGGACTGTCTGGAGTAATGGATTTCAGATAGTTTTTCGATTGAATCAACAAAAAAATCTTTTAAATGTACAAAATCTCACTTTGTTGCATAAAAAAACTAGAGTACCGAGGCAGAAAAGAAGGTAAACTGACCTCCAATATTGTGAAGGATTTCTTGATAAAATTGATTTCCTCTTCAAATGTTTCCCTAAACAACATTGCATCAAAACATTTGAAGGCAAAAGGGATGTCCACTATTGCTTTAAGAAATTGCTCTGCAGGGCCAAGTTTTGAAATATCGCCATTGTAGTCTTTCAGTTTAATCTCTTCTTCCGGAGTTAGCGTAATTTTTACCACTTTCTCCAAGAATTCAGTGTTTAAGCCATCCCCTGTACCAAGCAATAAATCTTAGTAAGCCAATTGATACCCAATTGTCTTGCCATTCAAGCATGGTGTCAACATGAGAAGCTGGAAAAGAATAATAAATTTTGATATATTGCACCTTCCAATTGCACAATTCTATTATTAGAATGATAGTGAAGAAGCTTACCTTCCAGCAATGCATCACAAACTTCATCTTTCGTCACATCCAAAGCCCTTAAGAGTATGGCAATATTTTGAGATTTTCTGCGATCAAGTATTTGTGCATTGTTTCTAGATTGGGAAGCAGGCACTGAAAAGTTTGTCACTTCATTTTTCACTTTTTGGTTGGGATCATAACCAAAAAGAGACTCGATCATTTTTTCATCCAACCTGCCAACCGTATTAATTGGTTATAAACTTATGAAATGACAAGCAAAGAAATAATGCAGGTTGCTAAAGTTTAAAACAATGAAAACAGATTTTGGCGACAGTTTTTAGAAATGATTATTGATTTCTCTACCCTGTATTTTTATATTTTTATTCCATAGTCTCACGGAAGGGGCTTCCAGGTTTCTTTCAACAGGATTAATTATAGAAGATGTAGGCTGCTGCTGAGGATGAAATTAAAAGTCTCGTAACTATTGTATTTTCTCACTAAGAAAAACTTTACAATCTATGAGACAAGCAACAATTAGAGTTGATAGAATGTCAAAAGAAATGGAGTAGTTTGTGTATCACGTAGGAAATAAATCTCTAGCTGCTAAATGATACTCCCCATTTTGTATATCAGCTAAAAACTTTCCTACACTGTAGGAGGTTCCATTTCTAAGGGCAAAATTCTCCGTATCTCTAATCTCTGTCATTTCCTCGTTTGCAATAATATTGTCAAAGGCTTTCCTATTTATTATGGTTTTGCTGTAGATTTCAATTTATTCTAGCTTTTGAAGTAGTAGAGGCTAGGAATTAAAGGCACAATTTTCTCTAACAAATTTTTACAAAAGGAAGCATTTACTTAAAATGAATGCATGCAAAACTTGTTTTGACATTTTGACCGCTGCCACTTGTTGTTGGCACTACTTTCATATCAATTATTTGGAGCTTGGAGCTTTATGTAACAATTAATAATGTTGGTTTTCATGGAAAACTATTATATCTGTTATTATTCTTAAAATATAATATATTCAAAGTTTCTTTTTAAAAATGTTGGATCCTTTGACTTCTATGGGCAGTGGTAAATGGAATATGTTGAACCTTTCATTTATTTTTTGTTACCTAGTATGTTGCATCCTTTTATTTATAGTTGGTTTTGGTTATTCCTACATACACAGTAAACATTACTAAGTGACCCTACCAACTCCTCTTAACCTCTATTCTATATTCCTTACCTTATCCCATTGCTATCAACTCTTATTTATTCTTCATCCATTGCATCATCGCTTCTCCCTCGTTACCTATCCACTATAATGAATAAGAATTCCATTATCCTCTCCCACTCTTTTCAGCACATAAAGGTTGTATATAATGTACATATATTGTGATAGGAATTTGATGTAAACTTACAAGGTCATTTGGATAAATAATTGAAACATTTTATATATATTTTTAGTATACATTTTGTATATATTGTTAACCATAGTGCTATTAAACTTTTAGAAGAATATGATCAACTCAAGTGGTCCAAGAATAGTGGAACAAGGGTATACACTATCAAGTTGGGTTATGCTGCAAGCATTGAAGAATGCCTTCTTTCATATAGAGTCTATTTGGGGAGAGCGGTCTAGAAATCAACTTTTCCTTTAAAAATAAATATTATTTTATGGTTATAAATAGCCAAGAAGCTGTTAACCTAGGATAATAGACATAAAAGAAACCAGACATGCTAAGAGTTGCATACTTTTCAAGCACGCTTTAGATATTGTAGATCACTTGTTCATGGCCTTTTATTTTGAGTTATCTGTTTGGAAGGAGGTAGCTCTTGTCTAAGTAGGATGAGATAAGAGTAATTTGGTTAACAGTCTCTTCGCACACAAAATGACATAGAGCAATAAAATGGGGTATGGAAATGGCTATAATATACATCTTCCAGCGATGAACAGAAAGATCACCCTGGTGGAACAGATAGACATCTGAATATCCTATAATTATATTCCATCCTTAATATGTACACAGACCAATGAATGCTTAATGAGTTCTATAAACTAAGTCACCGCCATCTCTGGCAGATACAGGCGCAAATCCAATCATTTTGAGCTGCGAAATTTATCGCTATACAAGACATTATGTCCCAGGGCCCAGTTCAACTGCACAAACTTGACTAGTGCAATACAAGACTTTGGCTCTCCACAAAGTTCATTTCTACCACACTTTGCTAAATACCAACAATCCCATGGAATAGGGTTTTGCGTTGCATTTTGCTGCAATCTGATACAATTCTATGATGCTCGGCATTCTAATTACCCCAGGGGCAAAAAAATAAAAATGGAAGGAGTGAAAAATAGACCTGTTACAGGGGATGAGACGAAGCAATACCAGAGAACCTGTATCAAAGGGAAGCACATGCCTAAAGAATGTGAAAACGCTGTGGAGGTGATCCACTTTATTTCTTATGAAAATATGTTCAACTAAATGCATGAATATATGGACAGCTGCCTAAAGACTATAATGTTTCACTGAGTACTCCAACACCTGTTGGCTTGGCCCAACAATTTCTTTGACTTTGAGACCATTTCTGTAAATTTTGAATGTTGGCACAATACTCACACTCTCTGATTTTTCCAAATAGAGATTCTCTTTGACATCCACCTTCACATTCATAGAACATAACAAATGCACAAAGCCAAGTTAGGTCGTGAGCAAGATAGAAACAAGATAAGCTCAACATGATTGCATATCATATTGAGCTATGATACCTTGAGAAAATTTACAGATGGATGTCTTTTACAAAGATGATCAACAAATGGAGATATCTGCTTGCATCTCTCACTGGATCTTGTGCTGAAGTGGACTACTGCAAGACTTGATTAATGGACCCAACAATCTTGTAAATTAATTACACGTTGTATCTTCTATGCTCTAGTACATTGTCATGATCAAAGCAGGACTAATAAAAGAAAGAATGCAATGAACTATTACTAGGTGTAGTAATTGCTTTTCTAAATTGATCATTGCCAGAAACCACCTCAACTTCCCCTCCAAACTTCATGTCATTAATTCCTTCTCCACGAGACCTCTTCATTGCTACTTGCACATCAAAAAGAGCTTGAGCTACTTCGACATCCCCTGGTATTTCTCTCCTCAAAGCTTCATAATCATTTAAAGCTTCCTCCCACCGTTCAAGCTGTTAAATATAAATATTTAAGAAGTCGTGATCATTAGTGAATCTACAAGTACTTGTATCTCTTACAAACCAAATAATAGGGTAGTGTCTCAAAACTACAAAATGGTTTGTTTTTACATGGAACCACTTTCATAATTCCCAATATTGTTGATTCTTAGAGAACAACTTTTGCAACAATTACCCCCAGCTACTTACCCAAGGGAGGCTTTTACATAGAACCACTCTTCCAAAATTCCCAATGTAGTTGTTTCTTAGAAAACAGTTTTTGCCACATTTACCTCAGCTTTTTACCCAATCCCTTATACCTAGAAGGGCTTCATAAAAGCAAGAATTAAAATCCAGAATATACTTGGTTCTTAAGGTGGAATTTACACTTTCAGTTGCCATTCATTTGGGGATCCCTCTCTTATTTGTATTTGGGGATTCACAGGTTATCATCTCATGGGTGAACAAAACTGATTCATTGAACACCCCACTTCTGAGTCATTGGTGTGATGACATTCTTTCTATGCTACATCGTGTGCCTTTAGTGACCATCAATCATATCTATCGCGGGCATATCTAGCAGGCTGACAGACTCTCCATACAGGCTCTTTCGTTGGCCCTGGGGCATGGGGAATTTTCTAGATCATTAGATGGTATGATCATTGATCATGGGATATTTCAGTTATTTTGGCTTGTGCCGGGCTTTTCCCTTTCACTCTCTTTATGAGGCACAAGCATTCAGTTTGAATGAATGGTTCTTTTGCTGACATGGATGTGCCTATCAGCCTTCTTGTTATGCTCCTGATTCATATGTTTCTTGGTCTTTCATAAATTATTTCAGATAGATTTTTTGACCTTTTGCTACAGGAATGATGAGAAAAGTCTACCCTTGGCAAACTTTATGCCTTTCTATCCCAATTTTGGTTGGATGGCTTGAATTCTCCGGCTTTACAGCTATCAAAGAGATCCACAAATGTATCTGCATTTGTGGAATTCTTTTGCATTCTGAAGGTGATCTTAGAGAGGAATGCAACAAAAAAAAAGTGGCACTTCTGCATTCTGAAGGTGATCTACAGTTTTGGCCATAGTGGGGGCTTGTATTGCGGGTTTTCCTTTCTTTGTTCCCCTGCATTTCCTACAAGTTTGGTTCTTCATTTTCGGTGATCCAAGACCACCTTATAATATGATGTTCTGTTCGAAGAAAAGATTCAATATCTGAAATACAACAAAATATTCAGGGGTTTTGAATTATTCTAAGGTATACGAGAATGGCGTTTTAGTGGCCGGGCCAGCTGCGGTGCCCGATTCTTTTAATGGCAGTTTTGTGGAAATTGATGAACGACTTGCAAAGGGCAGAAATTGCGATGGAAATGAAATTGCGTATCTGTGTTTTTTTAGTTCTTTGGCTCTTTGAATCAGAATTCCTGCAACTAGAAACAATGCAACTTCTCTGTGCAAACCCACACAAACTAAATTTGACCAATAAATGCCATTTATGCAGCAGGGAAGGGCGGTCGCCATGAGAAGATGTTCAACCACCTCCAAACCGAGAATAAATGCCAAACTGAGAAAAAAACATTGGTCTTTCACAGGACGGGCTCTCCAAATATCGCCCACGACGCTCCAGAACTGCCGGACAAGTGCGGTTCTGACAAACTCAACACTCACGTCAAGGCAAATCCCATGAACAATGAAACTTGTAGGCGAAATGGGCGGTTCTGACAAACTCAACAGTCACGACAAAGCCCATGAACAATGAAACTTGTAGGACAGAGCAGGGCAGCGACTGAAAACCTTGACCTCAGCCTGAAAAACACACGAAGGACCAGCGGAACTTTAAAAAACGCTGAGGACCAGCGGATAGCGAAGAGGACACGCAGAGTACCACCGGATTGTGAAGAGGACACGTGGAGGAGTAGGGTTGGCCAAATAGACGAAAAAGGGAACATTGTTTTCGATTACAATTCATTTGGGGATCCCTCTCTTATCTGTATTTGGGGATTCACATGTTAGCATCTCTTCGTGAACAGAACTGCTTCATTGAACACGCCACTTCTGAGTCATTGGTGTGATGACATTCTTTCTTTGCTGCATCATGTCCCTTTAGTGACCATCAATCATATCTACTGCGAGCATAACTAGCAGCCTGACATTCTCTCCAAATAGGCTCTTTCCTTGGCCCTGAGGCATACGGGATTTTTTGGATCTTTATATGGTATGATCATTGATCATGGGATATTTTAGTTATTATTCCTTCTGCCGGGCATTGCCCTTTCACTCTCTTTATGAGGCACAAGCATTCAGTTTGAATGAATGGTTCTTCTGCTGGCATGGATGTGCCTATCAGAATGATCATAATACCTCTTCTTGCACACCAGAATTGCTCCAAATAAGCATAAATTGGGTGAGAGCACCCAGATGGACGGAGGCTAGCTAGTTGTTCCCATATTTCATCCACTCCAGACAACCGATATTGTTAATTTGGCATTCTCCGAATTTGGTTGCTGTGGATCCAAAGACAGGAGGATCAAGAGAGCCACTGAAAGCGAAGATAATTGTATTGTCCTTCTCAGCCCTCGATGGTTGATATCATCACGTCCACTGGCATAAACTCTTCGAGATATCTCGCGGGCATCCGACAATAGGCTTTCCGAGAAAAAAGAGCCTGGTTCACCCATTAACCTGACAATATATACACAGAATCCAACAAACAATAGAAGGCGTCTGCTAGAGAAAATTTGCGTTACACTTATCCACCAAAAGCTGCACAAGAGTGCCTTTACTGACCATCAATCATATCTATCGCGAGCATAACTAGTAGGCTGCCAGTCTCTCCAAACAGGCTCTTTCATTGGCCTTGGGGCATGGGGGATTTTCTGGATCTTTAGATGATATGATCATTCATCATGGGATATTTCAGTTATTTTGGCTTGTGCCAGGCTTTGCCCTTTCACTCTCTTTATGAGGCGCAAGCATTCAATTTGAATGAATGGTTATTTTGCTGACATGGATGTGCCTATCAGCCTTCTTGTTATGCTCCTAATTCATATGTTTTTTGGTCTCTTACGAATTATTTAAGATATATTTTTTGACCTGTTGCTATAAGAATGATGAGAAAAGTCAGCCATTCGCAAACTTTATGCTTTCCTGTCCCCATTTTGGTTGGATGACTTGGATTCTCCAACTTTACAGCTATCAAAGAGATCCCTAAATGTATCTGCATTTGCGGAATTCTTCTGCACTCTGAAGGTGCTCTTAGAGAGGAATGTAATGAAAAAATGTGGCACTTCTTTGCAAAGAAGAGCCTTCTCTTCAATAGACATATTTTAAAGTTTGTTCAAGAGTAAATTTGCTATGGAGTTATTATGCAAATCTGAAGTAGTTATCGAGGATTGTTTTGGCACATTTCACTCTTCGCGATCTGGTGGTTCTCCGCGTGTCCTCTTCGCGATCCGGTGGTCTTGGCACTTTACCCCCATCCTCGCATGTTTGCTTCGTGATCCGCTTGTCCTCCGCGTGTTTTCAAGTTATCAAGGATTGTTTTGGAATTCTTCTGCGTTCTGAATTTGTCTGCAGGAATTGAGGGAACATGTCTCTGAAGATAGACTTCAATTGCTCCAAGATGTTACAGGGGCATTCAGACTTGGTGTTCTTACAACATTGATGGGGTCAGTGGTGCTGGGAAGACAACTCTAATGGGCGTCTTCGCTGGAAGAAAGACTGGATGATACATTGATGGTGATATCCCAATCTCTGTATTTTCGAAAAAGAAAGAAACCTTTACTCGGATTTCCGTTTACTGTGAATAGAATGATATACATTCTCCACAAGTAACTGTCCAGGAGTCCTTGTTATATTCAACATTTCTCTGTCTTCCAAAGGATGTTGACAAATAAACCAAAATCGTAAGTCTACAACTATCATTTTCTCTGGTCTACCATCTAGTAGTGTTTTCTTTTGACATGATGCCAACTTGTCATGTTACTAACTTGCAAATATTCCAATTCGCAGGCCTTTGCTAATGAGGTCATGGAACTTGTGGAATTAGATAATTTAAGTGATGCACTAGTAGGTTTTCCTCTAGATTGCCAACTGAACAAAGGAAAAGGTTAACAATACCTGTGGAGCTTGTTGCAAATCCATCTATAATTTTCATGGATGAGCCGAATACTGGTATGGATGCTAGAGAAGCTGCGATTGTGATGCGAACTATTCATAATACAATAGATACTGGAAGGACTGTTGTCTGTATGATTCATTAGCCTAACATTGACATCTTTCAAGCTTTTGACGAGGTAAACTAAGGTTTATATTATAAGTCAACTTGAATATTTGTTTCAGAGTTTGGTGTTGATTTGTGGTTTACAATGATGGCTTCAACTCCTGTTAATGAAAAGAGGAGGGAGATCCATTTTCTTCGGGCCACTAGGACAGAATTCTCACAAGGTTGTCGAATAGTTTGAGCTAACGACTTGCAGATTTTTGTAGTCATTAGAAAATGAAAAGAGTTTGGGACCTAGCACTGCTAATTTAATCCCTAAATGTGAGTTAATTTTCTGATTTTCATCATGAAAAATTGTAGGCCATTCCAGGAGTATGAAAGATCAAAGATAAGTACAACCCAGCTACATGGATGCTGGAAGTTAGCTATATTGGTGCTAAACATGGTTTGGGGATAGAATTTGCAGAGCATTACAAGAACTCTTCCCTCAATAAGTAAGCATTAAAGTTATCAATATTTTTCCACCAAAATCCTTATGTTTACAATGTTTGGCATTACAAGAAGTTTACAAGACACAAATATATCGGCTTCAAACTCACATTCTGATATTTCATCTGTTTATTTGCTATAAAGGCAGAACATAGCATTGGTGAAAGAGCTTAGCATTCCACCTCCAGGAGCGAAGGATCTTTATTTTGCAACCCAGTAATCACAATCATTCTTTGGATAGCTCAGTTCCTGCCTGTGGAAGCAATGGTTGACTTACTCGCGGAGTCTTGATTACATCGTAAGGCGTTTTTCTTCGAAGTTCTTCAGAAAAGCACTGTTCATTTCATCGTCTATTCAACCAACCGTGCTCCTCCATGTGTCCTCTTCGCGATCCGTTGGTTCTCCGCGTGTCTCCTTCGTGATCCGCTGGTCCTCCGCATGTTTTGAAATTGACTTGTATAAAACTCGAGCCTTCCGGATATTTTGGAGGTAAAGGTTAGAACCCAGTCCGGGCTCCTCCGCAAGTGACAGCATTGATTGTTGGACCTGCCACTTAACCCCCATCCCCGCGTGTCTCCTTCATGATCTTGTTACTTGTTTAGTAAGTTTGCTCAATCTTCGTAAGTTTCCCTCTACTGTGTAACTTGACCGTCTACATCTCTTCCCTCTATCATGTACATGGGATGGATGCGAGGTTTGTCTAGGTTTGTGAGATGGCCTCGTACTTGCTGACCCATTGGTAAATGTTACCTGCATTGACTTTCTTCCATTTTGCAGCAACCAGGTTCCAAGTAGGAACTTTCCTTTAGGTTCGGACCGCCACACTGAAGCAATATTCAACAAGTGATTTTAGCCTCTGGATCTTCAAATCGCCCCAAAATTTTTGGAGGAATCCATCGGCCGCTTGATCCGTATTCCCTTTCTCAATGACATGTTAAGGTAATTTTGCAATATTTCTTGTATTTATTTTAGCTCACGCTGAAAATTGAGGTCTGGGTCGTACAACGGGTTTGGTGGCTAAAATTCTCCTTAATCACAGTTAATATGGGAGCAAATGGGGGAGCCAGATGAGGAAATTGATAAAATGTTACTCCAGCTTGAACAAGAATGTTTAGAAGTCCACATAAGGAAAGTAGATCAATCAAATCGAGCATGGGCTTGGCTTGACTAAGCCATTGCTGATAGCGAATCAGAGCTCGCTTCCATTTATTTTGCCCTCAGAGTTTTCCCTACCATGCCTAAATAGGTCCAAATGACAAGACCTGAAAATGTTTTAGTCTTTGTAGTTTGTATCATGAATTTTTATTTTTTTCTCTAAAATTTTAAATCTTAACGGACTCTAATTTTGTTTTTGTTTTACCTACACCATTTTTAGGGAGACAGATGGGCAGGGAGCTTGAAGGAGCAACTGGAAGCGATATCTCCTCTCCTCTATTGGAAGAAACGTGCCAGAAAAAAGAGGAACAAATTCAGCAAATTCGGGATGTTAAAACTCAGATTCAAAATATTTCGAATGAAATTGTTGGATATGTAGTTCTTAGTCTGCTCGCCATTATAGTGAACAAAAATGATTTATCTCTTAGGAATTTTGAAGAATATTAGAAGCAGCTTCAAATGCTTCAAAAGGAAAAGGTAAGAAGTGCTACCGCTTCAACATTTTATTCCGTTTTATGTTTTGCTAATAGTTTTCAGGTGGGATAACCCGATAGAGACTTTGTGTTTAGCGGGTTTCAAAAACAAAGAAAACATTAGAGCAAGAAAACAAGTACATGCTGCAAATATTGGTAAGGAAACGGTGAAAATATATACATTGCTTTATAAATTGCTTTGAAAAGATCAAACGTGAATTCATGAATGGGCAATGCTGCATATTCCATATAAACGTGAGACAGGGTAAGTGCTGCTTATGATCATTTTCTGAATGGAAATCGTTTTGTATAGCCAGGGTTCATCTCATGCATAGTGCCCCAAATTTCATGAGGGCACCAGTGTCATCATAATAGTCTAGAAACATCTTGATTTTGGTCTAGGAGAAAGTTGGGGACTGCAATCCTTCACCCTGTATTTGAGTTGTTTTTTTTAAGGACCCAATTTTACACATTTATGATTTTTATGGGGTTTGAATTTTGTTATTGTTAACAAATCTATTATAGCCCCTTGAATTTTTAAATACTTTTGTTGTTCTTAATTAATTCAATTTATAGCCCCTTGAATTTCTAAATACTTTTGTTGTTCTCAATTAATTCAATTTGAGGTACGATTGAAATGATAGTCTGTAGCCCCTCTGATTATTGTTGGATTGTTCCATTCTTGAATTTGTAATCTGGGTCTGCCTTCCCATGCAGGATATGTCTTCTTGGATTTGTGATCTAATATTTTTTTCTTATGTCTTTTATGTATTTGTAATCTGTATTTGCTTTTCCATGTAGGGTATGTATCCATGGATTTGTGATCTATTAGTTTTGTTTTTGTTTTTTTATGTACAGTGACCGTCTCTTCAAAGTCATCGGGTTTGTAAACACAATCCATGAAGTATGCTCTGTCCTTGGATTGGATTTTCTACACATAGGTAAAGATGTGCATCCAAGCTTGGGCGATTCTGAACAATCAAAGAGCATTAGTAAAGATATTGTTGATAAATTGACTGTGACAATTCAAACATTGCAAGAAAAGAAAAAGAAGCGAATGCAGAAGGTTAATTCCATGAGCTTGCCCATACATTTTTTTATCCCTTATTGTTTGGTTGTTATCACCCTGATCTCTATTACAATATAATGCAGTGTGTTGTGCTAATTCTTTTGTCTATTTTTATATTTGCAGCTTCAAGGTTTGGCCACGACTATGCTGTAGCTTTGGAATCTAATGGACACCCCTATGGAAGAGCAACAGATGTTCCGGAATGTCACCTGCAACATTGCAGCTTCAGAGCAAGAAATATGTTCTCCCAATGCCCAGTCGATGGAATTTATTAACCATGTAAGCTTGAGAAATTTGAATGACCCTGTGCATGCATGCTTTCAACATATTGATGTGACCCTTTTAGATAGGAGATTCAAGGTATTGTAGTAGTTTCATTTTTGTGGCAAGGCCATACATGCTGCTTCTTTATGTTTAAAAGGTATTGTATTGAAATGGTTCGCTTACATTTGTTGTCTGGATATGGGATTTCACTTTTATTCACAGATCACGAGAGATTTACAAATATATATGTATGCATCTGATTATATTAACAATTCTAGAAAAACACAGAGATTAAGAAACATTTCTACATAGGGTATTCCATCAATGCATACCTATAATATATTGCTCTTGTTAAACTTGTAGACTACCAGATTCCAATGTGAAGTTACAGGTTACGTTGTTTAAACTTTAATTCTTGAACTTGTGTTTTATATACAAAAACCAGATATATGTTGAATACATTCATTTTGGTGTCATAAATCTATTTGTAGCTAAAAATATATCTTTGGTTGATGAGAACTTTATTCCAAACTGAAGATTTGAATTCCTGAGATATTTGGTATGTAGCTCTTAGTCAATGGTTTGCAACAATTGCATGATACTGGAACTCCATAATGCTCATCAAAACAACAACACATTCTATCTCCATACATTATCCCATCATTGATGTTTCCTATTATATTAAGTGTTTGTAAGCTTTTATACACGACATCTATTTCATTTTTTTAATTTGTAATATTAAAATAAATTGCACAAACAAACCTCTTTGCCCTTTGGTTGCATAATAGATTCCTCATTAGTTTTAGTTTCCATCCAGGGTTTGTCTTAGTGTGCAGAAGAAACTCATTAACAGTTGATCTAAGTGCAGACATGAAAAACATCCATTGATTCCTATTTAGTGAGTGACTGGGAATACTTGGATAGAAATAAACAAAAAAAATATATGTAGTAAATCAATGCAGCAGATTAGGTAATGATCAATGGTTAATTTCAGTTAACCTACAGACTTATTGAAGGGATGATCGACTGTTCTATGGAATATTTTTTGGACTTGTCAACATGATGAGTAGACTTGTCAACATGATGAGTATTCATGTATGAAGGTTTCTACAGTTAGTCATAATGTAGTGAGTCCAAACACAGTTCAATTTCAGATAATTTCACTACATGAGTATTTTTCTTTATGGTTTCTTTTTCTTTTTTTCCTCACCATAGGTCTAGATTGTTAAGGAATCCTTTTAGGTCAAGATCTGCAGCCTTAATAATGCTCATTTGCTATTAGTATCTGTTATAATATGAGCACACGACAAAAGAATGTGAGAGAGTGTAGACTAGCTTAAAAATAGAATGCTTGACAAGGATAACTTTCCTCACACGAGGATTGCCCCTGTATATCTCACCACTTATTGTACAGATGAACAAGAAATCTTCGATTGTTGTTTGTCAACCTTGCTATTTGGGTTTGTTTGAACTTCTGTTTTTCATTGCCCTAAGTTACTGGTTAGGCATCTAATATTTTTGGGCCTATGCCTATGCTACGCATGTGAAAATGTCTGACTGAATCAGATTTGGAACTCTGATCACTGCAATTACCAACTAAGAACTATTAGACCCAATGCACATTACCTGTTGACCTAGCTCACTGGGGCCTATACTGTCCATGAGTCCGCTTTCCTTGTTTGTAATGGATTTGTATTGCATCATGAACGCGGAGAGGGGGAAAGTGTTGGACTTCCTGAATTGACCTACTAATCGAATATTTTGTGCAGGTGAGTTGAAAAAATTACTTGCTCCTGTGACTGGATTGGATCCACAAGATCAAAAGCTTATCTTTAAAGGAAAAGAGAGGGATGGCAAGGATTTCTTAGATTTAGCAGGTGTGAAAGAGAAGTCAAAGATGGTGCTTATGGAAGATCCTATGAGTCGAGAAAAGAAGATCAAACAATTTCATATGCAATTTATTTGAACTGAATAATCTGCCATTATGAATTCTCATTCAAATTTGTAACAATTTGGAACAATTTTGCATGCTTGTTTGGGACATTCAGTACAAGTAGTTTGCATTTTTTACAATCAATGGATATGAGTTGTTAAATGACTATGGATTTTGAGGGAATAACATTTGAGTCATAGTATATCTAACATTGTATTATGATCTCACACATAAATGTTCCCTTTGTTGCCAATTTTTTTCAGCTAGGCTACATGATTGAATGTCGTACTAATTTGTTTCGTTTATGTGCCGCCCCCATTATATCAAGCCTTGTTGCCCACAAACAATTGGAAAGTATGTAAGCCAATCATTTCAGAGTTTATCTATTCCAATCCAATTCCACGTGCTGATCATTCATGTCTTACCATCAATGTAAATCTCACCTCTCTACTCTATTTTATAACAGAAAGTAAAAAAAAATGCACAATTTTTTTTTGCATTGAACCTTATTGATAGAAAAACCTCGCTGACTAATCACTGTCTATGATCTTGACCCTTGAAGCATAACAAGAGCTAAAACTTATTCTATCAGACATGCAAGGTATAGCTATAAAAAGTTAAAAACTGTACCCTACTAGATAAAACTTTTCTTCAAGAATTTTGCTTGTTTTTTTTTATTTCCTTTGGCTTTTGGTCAATATCTAACATTGCTTTCATTCCCGTGGCTTATCATAGCTGCATAGTTGATTTGTTATATTGGTGAACAGTGCATATTAGCTCTCACACTTCTTATCACTGAGAAACAAACAGTAAACAACGAGCTTATTACATCTTGTCTTTTCAGAATCTGACAGCAAAAAAATATATAAGGTTATTTCCTCTTCTCAATAAAATTTGACCAAAAAAGGATGAAATCAATGCAAAACTACTGCTTGCACATAACCACACGCGTACTCTGTGTAAAACACTTGAGGTTTAACAACATGCACATTTTGTTCAGCATATTGAGATCATTGTGCATGGCTATATATTTTGGTTTAAATGGCATTAACAAGGAGTGGCAATTGAATAGACAAACTGAAATGGGTAAAGTGACGTTTTTTCCCTAAAATAGATAAAACAGAATATTTGTTCCAAGAAACCATAGATAAATAAAATTATCTTGGTAGTATATATGGATTTTCATTATGACATCACCAGTTTAAGCCTTCCATTTGGTCTTTGTTGTAGCCCACAATAGCCTTTGAGGATTGCTCTTGATGATTTCTGCCAGTAGTTGCCTGGGACTTGGAAAATATTTGAACTGGAGGATGTAACTCTCTCTAGAATGTTTGGTCTTTGTTGTAGTCCACAGTAGCCGTTGAGGACTGCTATTGATGATTTGTGCCAGTAAGTTGCCTGGGACTTGGAATATATGAACTGAAGGATTTAACTATCTCTGGAGTGTGGCTTAGGCTGTGTTTAGATCAAATATTATACCTGAAATAACTGGTTATTCATTGTGGGATGCTATAGGTTTTTTCCCTTAATTTTTTTATCCTTAATAGCTGTAAAATTAGGTTTTTCCATTTTTTTTATCGTTTTGGATGCTTAATAGATATAAAATTGAAATAGGCCTATCTAATGTGAGCAATTTATTTTTACTTAGCTATTAACTTTTGTTTTTATCAACTTACCAATCCACATAACACTTAAAGTAATTTTTTTTTAATTAAAATTGCCAATTCACTTAACACATCGCTTTCCATAAAGAGATGACAAATCTCTACCTCACTTTATTAAAATATTACTCAAAATTTTCTAAATGAGAGATTGTTGAAGTTTACTTCTCCATTGCTGGAGCAAAGCTTGTATCGAATGACCATGGAGTATCCTATGGAAACAACATAACTTGGTAGTAATTGAAAAGACTCTCATTTTGGGCATTTATTTTGGAAGTCTAATATGGGCAATAAAGATTCTCTAAAAAAAAAATATACAAAGAATTTCCCTGATTTTTTTACAGATCATGTAGCATTTAATGTCTTTCCTAATCTGCAGGCTGTGACTTTTTTTTGTGCGTTATTATATCTGGGTATTTGAAAAGAGTTATTCAAAACGCAATTTCACCTTCCACTCTCGCAGAAATATGATAAAAGTAATTCATTGTGCAGGTTACAGATCGATTTGCAAATAGTTTAAGTTCAAATTCTTTTTAAACTTTATCCTACACAACACAATTGCCGATATTTGCTTATTACATTCATGTCCTTTCTCCATATTTTTGAGTTGAATGTTTATTTTATTTGTAGTTATGCAAATATGTCGTGTTCTTTCTACAGACAGCGACGTGCACCAATCAAACATGTGTGTTGTAAACAACCTATAAAACCTGTTCAGAATTTGGTTAAGAAAAATTAGGTTTTCATGTTCAGTAGATCAACTGGAGCCAATCAGACCTATGTGTTCTTTCTACAGACAGCGACGGAAGCCAATCAAACCTGTGTGTTGTAAACAACCTATAAAACTTGTTCAGAGTTTGGTTAAGAAAATTTAGGTTTTCATGTTCAGTAGATCAACTTTATAATGCAATTTCAATTGAAATTCAATTGCCCAAAAAAGTAAGGTGTAAAGCCCTTGCTTTGCAGTGAGTAATGGGTGCCGTGGGTGCGCCTACCATCTATTGAGATGGTCATTGGTAGGCTTCAGCTGGTTGCAAGGCTAGACGAGCATGCCTAAGGGTGATCTTGCACAATGGTAAGGCATGCCGAAGTGTTGGAGGGTTTGGCAATGCAATTTGGTCGAGTATAGCAGCAAGATCAGGGTTGACATTTGGGACTTTCTCTAGAAGTCACATGTTGTCTTGGACGACTGAGTATTCCTTGGTTCATGGGGCGGTGGATAGCAATGGCTTGACTTGTGGGTGCAACACCTTTGCCCATGGGCATGAGTGCATAGATATTTGGATGTGCATAGCAAGTTGGACGAAGAGATGTTTGGCATGAACAAGGAATGACAATAAGCGCATTGGATGCTGCTCAAGTGGGATGGATTTGACCATTGGAAACACAAGACATTAAAAATGCCTTGGGCACAAGCACATCATTGGTGGGACATGCTAACCCAAGGGGCTAAACACTCCAAGACTTGGCATATAGAGTGCATTGCATTTGGGTCCACTTGGACATAGAACATGGTGCAAGGCATCTTAGGAGGAGGAAATGAGAAGTGCATTGCATTTGGGTCCACTTGGACATGGAACATGGTGTAAGGCATCTTAGGAGGAGGAAATGAGAAGGTACCTTTCACTATAAAAAGAGGACTCCTCCATTGTGCAAACTCATTCAAGAAGTTAATCAAGGAATGATTGGCAAGAGTGGACAAGGCATTATAAGGTATAAAGTCTAGTGTTTTATAAACTCACTAAGTCTTAGGGAGTCTACGTGAAGGATTTGGACAACTTAGTGAATGTTTAAGGAATTTGTAGCAATTATTGTGGCTATAGGTAGTTGTGCCTTAGATATTTGTATTTTTGTATAGGAGTTGTTGGTAGAAGGCTAGACACCTCATATCTATGTAACATTAGTTATATTAATAAGTCAAAGCCTACTTGGAGATTGACTCACAATGCTGCAAACTTCAACACTCCCTATCAACGAGGGAGGCATTCTTTGCCACCCCAAGTTTGTCTGGAAAGTATGTAAACTTTGTCAAGGACAAAGGCTTTTTCAACACGTATGCAATCTATTCATTGGTCACAATGCAACTTAGTTTTATGGCACCTCTCTGAACCATATCTTTGATGTAGTGATATTTCATCTCAATGTGCTTTGATTTGTTATGAAATACCGGGTTTTCTAAGAGCTTTATATAGTTCTAGTTATCACAGTGAAAGACAATAGAATCAAGCATCTCACCAAACAACCTAACTAGAATCTTTCTCAACCAAATAGCTTCTCAGTTGGCATCACTTGCTACTATATACTCTGCTTTTGCGGTACTTTGAACTATAGATCTTGGCTTCCTGTTGGATCAGGATATCATAGCAGAATCCATGCTAAAACAGTAACCTGAAGTACTTTTTGTGTTCACAGATCTACTAATCCAATTATAGTCAACATGACCATGAAGCAATACTCACCACTGGAAGTGTATTTGAGACCATAAGCAAAAGTCCCACAAAGGTATTTAAGCACATGTTTGGCAGCAACCCAATGTCTGTGCCTCGGTTCAGACATGAATCAAGTACATTAAGGATCCTATGGGTTGCCGATACATAGCGGGATCCACCATATCTCAACCAGAACCTGACATATCCAACTTCTTTAGATTCGATACCATGGGAGTGCTCATGGACTAACAGTCCATCATCCCAAATCTGCGCAATACATCAATTCAGTATCTTGTGAGAGAAAATCTCATATGTTCTTTGCCAAACCTCTAACCCCAGAAAATAGTGCATGAGACCTAGGTTTTTCATCTCGAACTTAGAAGTGAGCTCCCTCTTGAACTGGGTTATCAATTGTTCTTCTCCTACAAGGAGCAAATCATCAACATAAAAGACTAGGATCAAAGAATGGTTTTCCAAAATCTTAAATATAGGTTAGGATCAGTGGAGCTCTTGGAAAAACCCAAGCTTTGAAGGTAGTTGTCAATTCTTGCATCCCAAGCCCTCAGTGCTTGCTTAAGTCCATACAAGGCCTTCTTTAATTTGCACAGATGGACTCATTCCCATGAACTTCAAAACCTTTCAACTGCTCTTTATATACTTCTTCCTCAACTCCGCCATTAAGGAAAGCAGTCTTCACGTCCATCTGATGAAAGAAAAACTATATAAACCGTCGTCAAATGTTTGTTTTCCAAGCTGCTTTGACAACCTATGCTAGCACAATTATGAACTTTGGAACCACATGGACAGCAAGTAATTCCAGATTATGCCTACACATTGGCTTCTTTTCTTCATCAGATATATTTCTCCTCTGCAATGGCATGTTCATTGTATAATGTGATGTTAAACTATTAATTTTTTGATTTTTCAATACATTGAAGTGCTCCATTTTTTTTGGGTATTACTAAAGGTATGGTATTACCCATGTGATATGTTTTAATTGTCTCGTGAACTAACATGTGAATGATGTGATAGGTTTCTTTTTTCTTTTACTGACATGTGAAGTACTCACCTCTTTAACATCATCCATTATCTTTATGTTCACAAATTTTTATTTCTATGGTTACCTAACACAATGAAACAAATATTTTAATAAAATAAAATCCTTCTTATCTATTATTTAAAGTAGTTATGGGAAAATATTGGTTATACTACAGTAATAAAATAACCATTCAACATCATCTACTATCTTTATTTAATTTTTTTTATTTTTTATGGTCATCCACATAGATATGGTTTCGTAAACACATATGAGTATAGCCATAGTTTGTAGCATATCCACTATAAGGTTAGAAATTAGTAGTTTTAAGAACATTGTATTGGACATGATTTTGGTAGGAACTAAGAAAACAAGTTGATTAATATGGAGTAAAGAAAAAATGGGACCTAGTTGTTTTATTTTTTGGTGGTTAACCAATATCTTTCTCATTCCGAGATGAGGCACCATGTCTTTTGATTTGTGCAGATCCTACACGTCGTCTCGATTGTAGTTTCGATTAGACACAGGGATTGCAACTAGATTCAACATAAATTTCTCTAGGTAGAAAAAAGTTTCGGGTACTACTAAAATCTCACTATCAGTGCCACGATAATCCATACTGCCATATTCTCAATTGCATTTGGCCTAGAATCAGAATCTTCACTTTCTTTGTTGCACAGGAGGTCATCAACCCTCACTTGAGTTTCACGACCACAGTGCACCATATCTTGTTTCTGACATTTTTGTCCTCCATAGTAAGATCGAAAATCCTTCTTTATGACCAAGTGGCTTTTCCTGGAATAGCGTTGGGATCTCCATTAATTCTCGTTTGCAACAAGTGACCTCTCTCAATATTGGCATAGAATATATATTTATTCTCCATTTTTTTTTGGCTCACTTCAATGTTACACCTTTTTTTCTCACTTACCCGCTAACAACTACCTTAACGGCGTATTATTGCACCTTCCTTGGGGCAATTGCTAGTAATAAATGTTATGAAAAATGTTTTTCCACTGAATTAAATGGAATAGAGACTATTTAGAAGCTTATCTTAGCTTATACATTCCGCTCCAATGTTTTCAATTTTTATGAAACAAAAGGTATGCAATGTAATGCGATTGGTTTTAACATGTTTTTTTTTCTCTTAACATTTTAAAGTACATGAAAATAAAGTGCATGTCTTTTTTTTTTTTCTCTTAGCTTTTTAAAGTACAAGAAAGTAAAGTGCATTAGTGAAGTTCAATTAGCTTGATTGACAAATGCAAAAGTAGTCATAACATTATTGATTTTTTACTCATATATATCTTATAAGTTTGGGTAGTCATAACATTATTGATTTTTTACTCATACATATCTTATAAGTTTGGGTAGTCAAAGACATAAGAGAATATTAGTCCTACATATTTTTACAAGGCTTTGAAGACATTAAGGATTGTAAACATTGGTATGAGGCTTTGAAGACATTAAAGATTGTAAATATTGGTATTGATGATATGTCTAAGATGGTTATTATTAAAGATTAATAATAATAATTATTTATTTTTAAGGTCACAACCAAGTCATACACCATTTTGGTGTATAAGACTTCTCTGTTTATAGGACAAGGGACTCTCTCTATACAATCATGTAATTGATATAGTTTATAGAGGTGTACATATCCTACACAACACTAATTTGTTTCCCATATATAGTCATAGAGATTGTAACTATGCCGAAGAACACCACTAATTCGTTTCCACATAACTTCATAGAGATGAATGGGATATTGGAGAACTTGAGTAAAATTAAAAATGAAAATATTTGTATTGGATGAACATTCGAGTTAGGAAATTTATAAGATATTGACAACATTGATGTTTCCAATTGAGAAGTGACACTAGATTAGTCCAATTGTAATATTAGGAAATAAATTAGGTGAATTATGTTTATGTTCAATTTTTTTTTGGGACTCAATAAGGTCTGTATACATGACTCCTTTTTGTTGATTATTGTTTTAGTAAACAACATAAAGTGGGCAACGTGTTGACATGTTGCCCTACTTTTCAAACTTTTTGGCCTAAGAGATTTAAATCCCCAACAAAATTCCCACTAAGACACTTTTGTTCTCTACCCTAAGCCTAAGGCTTTTCACATACTTGAGGTTGTCCTAGGCCCCACTATTTACGGAGGTCTACAAGTCTTATGAATTAAACTTGGCTTGTGAATGGTTTTCTAACAATGGTCAAATTGTAGCGTTGTATTTTTGTTACATAACAATGCACATGTTGCATATTTATGATTGTCGATATTAGGTTCAATTAATTTTTGAACTTTGTGGAATTTAATAATTGAAGGTGCAACAACTTCATTGATTTCCTATATGCTAGGCATGCATTGGTGTAAAAGAGGAGTTGTGATACTCATAAGTCACCATCATTTGCAGTTGTGTGCTCCTAATCCATTAATTATCATTACCTCACATGACTCTCCAATATTTGATTTATGACTTGTGTTTAAAAAAACGACATCTTCAATGTTTGACACCCACATGTGTTTACTACATAAAACCAACCAAAATACACAACACAATTGGAAACAATAAATTAAACTCACCCCTTAACCTATACACAAATACACATTTAACAACAACCACAACCATTATCTTTAACAAAGTAAAGTTGTCCAACTTAATCAAATCCCTTGCAAACTTTTTTTTTAATCTTTAGCACTCTATATTAAGATTCACTTTTAAAAGATTTGATTAATACTTAATAAATCCAAAATACAATAAAACAATATTAATCGATATATATATATAAAATTTACATTAAAAATTATAAAACAAAATAATAATCATGCCATTTAAAGGTGCCAATAGGTCTCGATTAGTGATTAAATTTGAAGGGTGGGTCTTAATTTCAATTGGAAGGGCATTTATTCCTAGAGCCCTTCAAAAAATTGCAAAAAACAGATATTGCCCTTCCAAATTTTTACAATCTTAAGCAATTGAGCGCTCCCTAATATCTACATGAATAATTTATAACTTTTCAATAAAACTTAATTTGAACACATTAATTTGACATATTTGTAACATAAATTTTACAATTGAGTAAAATATCAACTATTTTATTATTTTTCTAAGTTGGAGCACACGTCATTATATAGAATAACTTCTTAGACTATGCAATAACCATATTGGGGCATTTGGATGATCTATGCAATAACCATATTGGGGAATCTGCATGATCTTTTGCATAGTGTATGAAATTGTAATTAGATATAGAGTTTGAAAAAAACTAGAACAATGAGAGAATTACTTAATGTTAAAATTGTACAAAAGGAAGCCACTAAGCAAAATGAGGGTACAATAAACTTACAACAACAAAAAAATATAAAACCAACCAAAACTTAATTCAAACCAGAGAGAGGGAAGTCATCCAATCTCGAGAGATGTAAGATTGATGGGCATTGGGCGCCTAAAAAAAATAATACACAACTTATAAAACATAAAAGAAAAACCCTCCATACCAAGCAGGTTAGTAGCGCTAGCATCACCAGGAATAGGGCATCAAATTTTGTTGTTCAACACTTGTTATGACAACATACAAGGATTGGATGGAGGGTCAATGGGATCAAACCTAAGTCAAATTGAGCCTTGCAACTCACTACGTGTCTAAGTCTCGACAATCTACCTTTTAAATTGAATTAGAACACCAAAGAAGTTTGTTAATGGTTGGACTTGAGAAAGTTCTAAGAGCTCGGGGCTCTAAAACAATTAATGTATCTACCTCTATGTTGAAACTGGTTTCCATGCTGATGCAAGAAACTACCTTCCTTATTGTCTTAGCAAAAGGCATGAGAATGAGGAAGAAGGCATAAAATTATGGACTTCACCTTCAAAGACTGCATTGTAATCACATTGGTAAGGAGTGATAAAAAGATCGCAACAATCCAACACGTTAAATCCGAGTTGATAGTGTCAATTAAAGACATATAGCAAATTTAATATAAGACTTAATCCAATGCGTTAAATTCAAGTTGATAGTGCCAATTAAAGACATATAGCAAATTTAATATAAGACTTATATAAGACTTACTTATAGTTGTCTCTTACTCTTTGCGTCTTGACACATTTGATATTTTATGGTTTTCTCTGTGCCTTGACCTAATTGATATTATAAAGTGAGTATTTGCGTGCATAATAATCCTTAGTTATGAATATGAGATGAGGATTTAAAGAGGAGAGGCTGTAGAGACAAGTAATTTTTATACGTATTTTGATGGCGAGCGTCGAGGACAGATGTGGTGAGAAACCACAAACGTTTGGAAGGACGGAGGGAGATTACATCATGATCATGTAACCCATCAAATTGAAGACTATTCCTGAGCCAAAAGTCATTTAAAAAAAAAATTCATTAATAACCATTGTTGTACTTTGGTCCATTTATTTTTCTAAATCATTGTTTCTTCATATAGTGTGCCTAGTGCCACCTCTTTATATCAATGCATAAATCAAACTCTGCATGATTTGTGATCCTAGTTGCATGCTATTAAGTGTTGTTTATAGTTGACATGATTTTGTGACATTCATGCAAGAAATGAAGACTTGTAGAGGAGGACTCAGCAAACCATCCATTTGAAATTTAATTTTGATGAAAAGTGAATGGACATTGGTAGCTAGGTTTATAGGTAGTAGGCACACAATTTTCGGATCGTTTTGGGCGTAGTGGCGGTTCTCTATTCTTAGATCCGTAGTCACTGACACAATGCCACACCTTAGATNCCCAAGAGTTAGAGTCACACCTCGATGGCCAGTGCCTCGTAGTTGCTAGTCATCACTCGTCATCTTGCACAACTGAGAAGTGAGCGCGACATAAGTGAGTGATTATAATTATGATATTTCCAACATTTTGAATAAACAAGTTGAACTTTAAAGTATAGATATCCACATGCTGAAAAAAGAAAAATTTATATAAATAAGAAATTTCAAATTCTACCTTTTTTTTGAAACATCAATATATAAATTATGTTCTTCTTAACTGGAAAGGTAAAATTCACATTTTAAATTTACACTTCTAGGAGCTCTTGATTGAAAAGTTTAACTCGGCGCCACCCAGAATTGAACTGGTGATCTTGGTACAGGACGGTCGAACCAGATGGCTACAGGACGGTCGAACAAAGAAAGGAACAAAAACTGAATTAATAAAATGGCCTATGCAGGTTTCGAACCTGCGACCTTCGCGTTATTAGCACGACGCTCTAACCAACTGAGCTAATAGGCCGTTGGTAAGCAATGCGATTTTTTTAATCTTGACTGGAATAATGTTTATATTATCCTCTTATTGTTTACTGTTCAACACAAGATCTTTTTAATACCACACGTAATATTGTAATCCAACTGCAGTCAACTATATTTGACTTTCCATTATATTTAATTAATTTTTCATTTCTAAAGTTGAACTTTGAAATCTAAAAATAATAATTTTTTTTAAACATATTAAATCTTTATTTATTTTTAAAAATAAATGGTTAAATTGAGTTGAACTTTATAAAATTAAAATTTTTAATTTTTTTTTAATATATTAAAATTTTATTTATCTAAAAAGTTTTCTTAAAATTTCTATTTAAATGTTATATAACCATTTTTATGTCCAGGATGAAATTACAAAAACAGATGGCCCCCGGAAGGTTCGAAGAAACAAAACAGAGAACTTTGAAATCAGATCGCTACAGGATGGTCAAACAAACGAAAGAGCTAAATATTAATTAAACAATAATGATACAAATGGCCTATGCAGGTCTTGAACCTGGGACCTTCGCGTTATTAGCACGACGCTCTAAACAAATGAGCTAAAAGGTCATTTGGTTGGTTTGAATTGCACTCTTGTAGCGTATGGTTTTTCCATCAACTGTTTATTAAAGGTGTCCAATTCCGTTCCATGTCACGATATCCATTTAAAATTTTCTCCTTAAAATAATTAACAATTATTAATAACTAAACGTTTTCTTTCCCACATATTTTATTTATTTATTTTATAAATAGTAATATTTCTTTGTAAACTCCTGGATGCGGGTGATAATTCAAGTGAAAGTTGTGCCTCCCTTCGGTCGTCACAAAGAACATGTGTCGATCTCCTTGAGCACATCATTGACTACCACAATGACACCTCGACCCTCCAGAACATTCAAAGCTCTTTGAGCGTGGGAGACACTCCGTCTGTCACTTCAGCTCATGCGACTCAAGCTGGCGAAGGTCCATCCTCCTAGAAGCTTTCATGGCCCTGCATCGAAAGTTAATGCTTACAGGTACCTCGACTGACAGGCATTTAGTTCTGAAAGCCATTGTGATTTATGGCTCGGCTCGGAGCATTTCTAGGCTTGTTGTGCGTCGAGAGGTTCTCTGTGTCTCTGTGTCTACCTTCTATCGGTATTTTGCAGAAAAGAACGCTCCCCATCACGTTGTTTTTAGGCTCAAGTTGGTCGCCATGTCCCGGCAGAGAGGAACTCCAGGAGACCTAGCTCCGAGAGAGGCAAACCCCAGCGTGGTTTTAGTTCTCAGACCCCAACGGATTATGAACCTCACGTCTCTCCTTGTGTTCGTGTATTAGTAGAAGCTTGCGAGACTCGTGTCCTCAACCAGAAGCTCTCGATTGGCGATGATGGTAACCAAATCAATCATTATTGGCTGATGAAGAACATGCTCTACAACCTCGCTGAGGCCATGCTCAGCAATTGGTCCGAGGCTCAGGTCGCAGTTCATACCATGAAATCTAAAATCACTGAGATAGAAGCTTAGCTTACGGCCATGGATAACTCTTTTGCTTGGAAATGCATGGTTGGCATCTTTGGTCTGAGCGGATTGAAGGCTGGGGGTCGTGCACAGGGTGGTGGTGCCAGTGGCAGTGAATTTGGAGGTTGGGCTCTTACCAGTCTCGATGGTAGCGGCAGTGCAACTGGTTGCTCAATCGAGGCTCCTCGCGTCAAGCCCTTTCCTGTCCCCTCAACGGTAGAACCTCTCTTCAAGCGACTGAAGGAAATGTCAGCCCAACAGTCCAAGTAGCAGCAGCATCCGTTTTCTCTGGCCCTGAATGCCGCCACCAAGTCGCCTACTCTGTCGCAGGATCTGGTTTTCCCTATCACTGAAGAAACTCCTCCAGTTTAATGGACGCGTCGCCTAGGTTTTTTGGTCAGGACATTAGTGGTTTTGGTTAGTTTTTAATTATGAACCCTGTAACTATGTCTGTTTTCATGTCTGTCTACTGAAATTTATGTTGGATTACTATAACTATGTCTCAGTCAGGGGGCCACAGGCCCGTACTTTTAGCCATGGACATCCTAGACGTTGATTCTGTTAGATGGCCAGTTTTTTAGAGGCTCAGGAGGTGGCTTCACTTCCGTAAACCTCCGGTGGCCAAGTCAAATTATGTATTTTTTGCCTCTATAATATAATAGATCTGTGCAACTTATAAAAAAAAAACTTTCTTTGTAAACAATATGTGTAAAAATAAATAAATGATTTTTTTACATATTTGTGTATATTTAATTAAAAACATTATATATAAGAAGTTTACTTTCTTATTTAACTCATATTAGATTCCTATTCTTACTTGAATTGTGCTACTATGCTTGGAACACATTTGTATTTCAAAAATCTTATTTTTTTTGACAAACTAAATACTATTTAAGAAACCTACCCAAAAGATGTTGGATTCACAAAACTTGTTGTTGATGTAGTTTTACTATTTCTATCTTGTACCAAACAATAGATCATCCCCACCTGAATTGCCATAGCTTTGAGTATTATTAACAAACATGGCTGGATCTCCCACACAAAAAGTCAATTGGTTTCTGTTGCTGGGATACCCTTTTCTTTTTCCAGTTTGGTCGCAACCTCACACAAAGTAAGCATGAGCGCCACCACCACAAATCTATCCTTTGCAAAATATACTCCCATCATTGCATTCATAATTCTCTCTTGGTTTGTGATTCAATTTTGAAATTGACACACCTAAGTGATGCACCCGTGTGGTCTACATAAATGAAATTGGTGTTTGGCATGATGTCTTTCATCTAACGAATATATGGGATACACATCAAACCTAAAAGTATCCAAGTATAAGGTTGATTCAAAATAATGGTTATGATTCTTTATTGTTGTATCTCCTACACATTATTTTATCATTTTGTTACTGTACATGGCATTTGACGAATCACCTCGAGGACCAACTTTAACGCAATGACCAATGGAGTGTTAAAGTTGAAAGAAATGAAAATTATGTGTGATTTTATTACAGTTTAAATAGATTGGAGAAGTACTATTCTGAATCTTGTTTTATATTTATGTTTATGTATTGAAGTATATTTATTTACCTATGTCAAATCTGAACTAACCCTAAACTTTAACAATATACCCCAAAAATAATTACGAATGACTTGAATACTTCGAGTTGTTAATTAGTTGCAGTATTACTCATTGTTATTGTTCTACCTGTTTATAAAATTAAAGTGACGAACTTGAGTCTAGAAGTTTGTATTTGATTGACTTGGACTTGAACACATAGTTCTTATATCCAGGTATTGTATGGAAAAAGAGTATGAGAAACACCCTGGTGCTCTAGCTCGATCCTTTGCATGACAAATACCTTTGTGTGATGAATGTGACTAATAATGAATGTGATAAAACTCTTGTGTACTTTATTGGCCCTATTATTTCTATAGCATTATTTTATAAATTTCTCTAAATTATATTTATTGTATGCTCTAGTGTAAAAATTTACCTAGTAGCATGGTAAAACAATTTGATTAACAAAGGAATACTAGGAACAAAATGTACTAATATGGTAGCCTTGTTTTGTGTGCATCCAATGTGTAACTCTTAGTCAAACATAGATATCCAAGCCATGATCATCATTCTATGGAACATTGAAGCTCACCTCCTACAGGCTTTCAAGGACACTTGTTGAATCCCTACCCGGGGCATAGAATTCCAACCGTGCATCAAAACTGGGTTTGGGGGGTCATGCAAGTGTGTTTAGACATTTTCCATGTGGGAATGCTAGCCATAAGTTCTCAGTCGAGGGATTTACAAAGTTGACCCCTATGTGCAAAAATTTCGCATTCCCTTACTGAGTAAAACCCTAGTTTCCAAAATTGACCTAAAACATGATCCCTTATCCATGGATCCAGAGGAGAGGGCCACCCCTAGCAGTATCCTGATGTCTTGAATCCAACAGAGTCGATGGTTCGTCTATCCAAGCCACAATCATCATGTTATGTCATGTTAAATCCCACCTCCTACAGGTTTTCATGGACACCTGTTGAATCCCTACACGGGGCACAAAATTCCAACCATGCATCAACACTAGGTTTTGGTGGGTCATGCAAGCGTGTTTAGGGAGGTTCCATTTGGGAATGCTAGACACATGTTAACGGTCGAGGAATTTGCAAAGTTGACCGCTATGTGCTAAAATTTCACATTCCCTTATTGAGCAAAACCCTAGTTTCCAAAATTGACCTAAAATATGATCCCTTGTCCACGGATCCAGAGGATAGGGCCACCCCTAACACTATCCCAATGTCCTCAAATCTAATAGAGTCGATGGTTCGTCGATCCAAACCACAATCATCATTTTATGGCACATTGAAGCCCACCTCTTGCAGGCTTTTAGGGACACCTGTTGAATCCCTACCCAGGGCATTGAATTCCAACCATGCATCAAAACTTGGTTCTGGTGGGTCATGTAAGCATGTTTAGGGAGTTTCCATGTGGGAAATCTAGCCACAAGGTCACGGTCGAGGAATTTCCAAAGTTGACCCCTATGTGCTAAAATTTCACATTCCCTTATTGAGCAAAACCATAGTTTCCAAAATTGACCTAAAATAGGATCCCTTGTCGATGGATCCAGAGGAGAGGGCCACCCCTAGCACTATCCCGATGTCATGAATCCAACAAAGTCGACGGTTCATCGATTTGAGCCACGATCATCATTCTATGGCACGTTGAAGCCCACCTCCTATAGGCTTTGAAGGTGATGGAGGAGCATAGACTACCTCAATGAAGTCATTTATGAATTCACAAGGTCAAGGGAAACTTAAGGAGACCTAGGGTCTCATACTTATGTAAATTGCTTTATTTTATTAAAAGATGAATAAATATGGATAAGGATACTCGATCCTTTCCATGTGTAACAAATATGATTAAGTTGAAGTCTGTTTAGGCATTATAGCAGTTAGTTAGTGATGAGTCGTAGGGGTCAGTTAAGAGTTTGAATAAATTTTGAGTTCCTTGGTTATAGGATCTGGAAACATAATCCTCTTGTATTTAAATCAATTTGAGTTATTTTCTTAGACAACTTAGTTTAGCTCACAGAGCTCACAAGGTCTTCACTTTGTGAAATCATGCCATAGCACGTTCGTTCGTGGCATATGAAACAATACCCCTATTTTCAAAAAATATTGGAAAATACCTCCCAAAATCAAATTTTTAACCCCCTCCCAATATGCCTTCCCAATTTAAAAAAACCCGATTTTCACTATATATTGCACGTATCCATTTTTTCATTTACATTTTAATACCCCTTTATATTTATACCTAGTATATTGACATGATACCCGCATGCATTCTACAATGCACCTTGCTTCCTTCAATGTATATTGTGGATACACATTACTTCACCCACAATGATCAACATCACATAGATCACATTCCTTTCCTAAATTAACACTAGTTTGCCACTCTTCCTTTGAGCTTTTTCCTCTCAACAATGGATAGTCACATCAAGGTTCTACATGATGTCCAAAACATGGCTAAACACTCACTACTTGACACTACTTGACTGTTTTTTAAAAGCAAGAGCAAAAATCACAATTAAGACAATCTAAAGACAATAGACTATCTTAAGCTTCTATCGATAACAATAGGAATTCCACATTAAAACCTTCAGAATTGATAATAAAAAAAAATTACACTATTTCTTATTATACTATTAACTGAGGACATGTAATATCTTGACTGAGCAATGACATTAATTAAGTCCAGTTTTTATATTACTTCCAAAAGAAAATTGCCATAAATAGGATACAGTCTAAAGAGTCTAGGAATATTACCTCTGAGTTATAGTACTTAGTTGCAATCTTCTGCTCTTCAGTGGGATTGACGAGATTTCTAAAATCTATTGTCGGTCCTTCAATTGAGCAAATAACAAAACCAATTTCCTTGCTAAATATCACATTATAAGAAAATGAATTAATAAAGTTGTTATCTGACAATATAATAGTAATAAAGACATTCAACAAGACATCTAAACTCCACAAACATATTTGATTGCAATATTAGCTGTGTGACCATCCACATGAAACAGTATTACCGTGACGGTCTTAAAAAAATGGATTCTCAGAAATCCAAGCCTGTGGTTTTGGTTTATGAGAACGCCACTCCCTTATTGGACTTATAATCATAGGTGTTCGGGACTTATAATTACAATTGAAACTAAAATTATAATTACACATTTGAAATTAAGGGCTAGGTATTATAATGGTAATACAAAATTATTACTAAAATTGAAAATAAAAATTATAATTACAATTGAAACTAACATTATAATTATAGTTATAAGTAAAAATTAAAATGATCATAGAGAAAGACCTAAAATGGCTTTATGATTGGCTAAGAGCTCATATTCCTTAAAGGAATAGGTTAACATCACAAGACACAAACATCTTTGATGAGATATTTCCAACAATATAATGAAAAACCATGATGGTTGTCTTCACTCCCAATTTAAAAACTAATTTATAATTTTTTTTCCATCTTCGAAAGAAAAACTAAAAACTAAATTATAATTCGTTTTGCCATCTTTGAAAGAAAAATTAAAGCTAAAAGTATTATTATTGTTAAAGTTTAAATTAAAATAAAACATATATAATTAAAATTAAAGCTAAAGTCTAAAATACAAAATAACTCGACACACTGAATTTAAAATAAATATAGCATATTTAAAATATTCCATAAACATTAGCACTACCCACAAACTCGAATACAAAAGAAGATGATGGGTACAAGAAACATTTGCGAGTTCCACAAATCTTCAAGTTTACACTTTTTTCGAATTTGCACAGATATTGAATGTATTGCTTCCATAAGCAACAACATACTAGCTGTATTCCAAGGCTTTGGCTCACCTTGCATCTTGGCATGCAACTAAAGAACATGAAACCCAACAAACAACTGGCTATAAAGATTAATAAAGGCAACCGATTTGTAGATGAAACTGTATCACAATCAAGCACTGTAATGTATTTCACTCAGAACATTGTGTACTAGGGTGACAGTTGTCAAAAGCGAGACTTGAGAAAGCATGGCAGATTTAATAGGAATTCCATTGGGATAAATTTACCCAATACTAAAGGTTATGTTGACATTCTTGCCCTATTAAACTTGTCAATTTAAATCAACACTTGACCAACAATGGCATGTGATAATATTAATCCCTAAAAACTAAAGTCTTTCTCAACTTTTACAACAATTTGTCATTTGGCCAACGTTTGTTGTTAGACTTAACCCTAAAACATCACCACATATTCGTTTTCTATAATCATATAAGGATTTCAGATAAACCAACACTCTCTTTCTATAAGGAAATGAAAGTTCCCTTTCGAGCCTTAAGTATATTAGGTCTCTCTCTCGATTCACAACTTTTTTATTTTGATGAGAATTTTGATTGACATTTGGGCTTTTATTAAAATGTAAAAGACACCTTGATGTAATAGATTTAAAATATGTACAATTCAGTACAAACAACCTCTAAAAACAGTGAGGCGTCTCACAAAAGATCTTAGAGATATGCTTAGGCATGCCTGCTAGGTGATAGTTTTGAATTCATAGATCACTCTATAAAGTACTATATTATATTTAAAAAAACACCATAGAACCCAACAAAAAGAGAGAATCTTGTATCTTCTATACCTAACATAGTAACAATTGTAACAATCCAGTACATCAAGAAAAACAAGGACTCTGATATGGCTCGAGGGGGGTCATATCAGACTCATGTACTAGAAAGCATAATCTATGAAAGATAATCAAATATAGAGGGGCCTTATGGAGGTGCATCATAAAATTTGGGCTTTGGTTTCACTTCAACTTCATTTACACTGCGTACAAAAATAGCATCGGGCTCATGCCTGCAAAATGGAAACTTATGTTGTAAGACAAGTTTGTTTAAACATCTCACCTATTCCACTGAATCAAAATAGATAAGAGATATTCCACCATTAAAGATCATCGCGGTGAAACTTCACAAACACTCAACCATGGTGTCACAAAAAATACAGAAAATGAAGTTCAATAATGAGTGGAGAAAAGCACAATTGTAACAAGAAACATAAAGTTAATAGACTAGGTAATTCAAGAATTTTTCCAGATAAACCATCTGATATAAAATTTAATATATTAAATGGATTTAGAAACTACAGTTTATCGCCCTCCTCAAATATGTAGCTTGATGGCATAGCCAATAATCGACCATCTCTACTAAATGATAAAGCTGCAATGCTTGTAGGATATTTTGAATGCTGAGCAATACATTCAAAAATTTATCAGTTGGATTGAATACCATGCTGAATTCACAAACATTTCCAATAAAGACATAAATAATATTTCACATAACCATAAACACTCTTACTCTAGGAAAAATTAATGTAAAAACCAGACGAGTGCGAATAAGGGCTTAAGAATTGTGCACTTTGGCCCTAAATGTAGATATGCATACATCTATGCAGATTGGAAAGAGGTTTCTAACTTATGACCCTTGAGTAGATCAAATGTATAAAGGGGTATCAAGATATATTTCTATAAAGTATACAGGCGGGGGGCTTTATACTAGGCTTTGTGTATCTGGAAAAACTTAGTACATCCTTGAGCAAAAACACAGTATTTGGATTGGATAATCAGATTGCACTATCTAATACTAANTACAGGCGGGGTGCTTTATACTAGGCTTTGTGTATCTGGAAAAACTTAGTACATCCTTGAGCAAAAACACAGTATTTGGATTGGATAATCAGATTGCACTATCTAATACTAACCAGACATAACCTTTCCTTATTACAAAAGATGGACCCCAATACCAAAACCTAAAGAAAAGGAACCATTGACAGAATCTGACAGGTGTAAATGTGAAAAAATTATCTAATCCATGGCATATACACCATTTAGTAGGAACATCCCATCGCACATTGTATCAAATTTCAACCCATCGAAGCATTTACAGATGATTTGTAGATGACTTTTGTAGTGACATACCAAAAATCCTCAAAACTCTATAATCAAGATCAAAGGATGATTACGAAAAAACTGTGTGCCACTAAAATATTTTTATATACAACTATCAATGTACTCTGGCATACTCGATATTACTACATTAATTAAGAAGTTAAAGATATAGAGAACATATCATTTGGATGAGAGCATAAAACATTTATAGGCACCAAGTAGGAAAAACAAAACAAATGAAAGTACCTGATATAACCTCTTATTGTTGTTTCCATCCCATACGTTAACATAGCCATCACAACCCCCAATGGCGAAAGTACCATAGTTGCAAAAAAATTATGAGACTTGCATTATTACAAGAAAATAAAATACTACTAAAATGGCAAGGAATACACATTAGGAGAGGGAGAATCTAAAACTGCCAAGCAACTTACATGGGATGAAAAGCAATTGCATTCACTGGATAAACAGTGTCTCTTCCAGCCCCTGACATGCAATGACATTTAAAAGCATATATGATATTTCCAAATCAATGTCTTGTCAGTAATTTAGCAAGCAAACCCTGAGTGGCTTCTACAGGTTATGAATGAAGATATTAACATTTTTAATTTTTAATTGTGTACAACCTTGATACTACGTTTATTGTTTGCCACTGATTATTCAAAATTTAATGCTATGTTTATTGTTTACCACTTACATAAAACCTAAGCCAATCATATACACACATCATCATAGATATGAAACCGGTAATACACATTCCAAGCTTCACATCCTTGAATTAACATAGATGTCAAATTTATTTCATCCAGTAAATGTTCTATGTATATCAATAGCTCTAAAGCAATGAGTTTAGACATAAATTTATTAAAAGTTAGTTTATCACAAATAATACTATAAGAGTGCCATATGTTGCAGATTAGTCTAAATATAGCACTAATTAGACCAATCTAATTTATAATCCTATTCTTCCAAAAGTGTACTAGAGGCAAGAAGTTAGAACTTGTCAAATCTTCCAGTATGGTGAAATAAAGTGAACCAATATAAGAAAAAATAACCTTTACACCTTGAAAAGGGTGGGAAAACAGAATACCTACTTTTTATCTTGACCAACTTCAAATAAATCAAAGAAATCCATAGCTACATGACCTTCCACTGAACTTAGGGAAAAACCTGTAACAATGCACTTTCAGTTCAGTATTCTTTGAGACAACCAGTATCAAAATATTATTTTCTTTACTTAAAAAAGACAAAACACCAAGCCCAAAACAAGCCTCTTAGTGTGAAGTGGAGGGGCAGTCAAATGCAAGGATATCCTTGGGATGACATTTCACTAAAAATTATAAGAATGGCAATTGAATAATGTGTAGAACAACAAAATAAAACTAGGGAAGAAGAAAAACTCATGTATAAATTTTTCTATTAACACTTATTGGATCTTTATTAAACATATACATATAAGAAAAACAAACAAAAAAAGCAAAGAAGGAAAAATAGTCTTGTTTCCATCAAAGAGAGATAAGATGAAGACTCGGAAAGGATTTGTAACGCCACAGAAGATAGAGGAGCAGCAGATGCACCCTAGCCAACTCTGGAAGAAGAACATACTATCGAAGACAGAAGTAGTAGATGTGACTTAGCCAACTTTGGAAGACGAAGAGGACTTTAATATATAGAGAAAGCTCAACTCCTCCAATAGGAATTAAAACACACAATGGTATTCCTTCCCAGTCTTATGAGAAGGTGTAATAAGAAAGGAGAAATTTTGGGAAGCTTCTTGTAGTGTTCTGCAACAACTGATCCAAGTAAGCATATTCTAGTTCATTCAAAGATTCAACTCATTATAGCACAGTGAACAAGAATGACACAAGTAGCTAGCAAGGACAAGAATATAAAAAAGGCTCCCTTCATATTGATAAAGAGATGCCCTGTAGCCAAGAACACAATAACACCAGTGCACTTGTAGTCGTACACAACCGAAGAAATAAAAAATAAATCTCTAATGAAGATGCAAGCACAATGATGCTTTTACTATAATTTCTCGTGTGATTATATGAGAGGAGAATAAGTTGTCTTACATAGAAATTTTATTTCCAGATCTAGAATCGAAGCATACATGCATATGGACACATAGAGATATTTTCTTGAAGTATATTTTTAGAAAGTTTATATATCCCAATACGACAAAGGTATTTCAGGGGAAGCACAAAAAGTTATAAATATGAGCAGAGCATAATTTGATATAAAAACCAACATAACAAAAGTAGAGAGGTATTAGTTTCTCTTTAATCCCAGTTCTTCCTTAAGTTCTCTTCAACACAAAAGAATCCAAAGATTTATTCAGAATTGTGATAAAATTAGAGAGGTTTGATCTGAGAATATGCTTAGATATTTTATTGATCAGTATATAGAGTGAACCCTTGGAGATAGTGAAATAAAAATTTACACCAATGAACCAAAAGAGGCCACAAATGAAGATGAAAGTAACAAATATTGATTGTGAATATTTTGCTAAGTGGTTGAAACTCTGAAACCGAAGGGAATCTGACAAGGTTTAACTCAGAATGGATTGTTGTCCAAGAGATTCATGATTCAAGAATTGCACTCAATCAAGAGTTTCAGAATTTGAGGAGTTCAGAAACTTAGGAATTCAAACAACTACATTGATTTTGGAGTTTGGAAATTCAACAAGTTCAGGATGACGGGAATTTAGTCAGTGTAGGAATATTGTCATTCTGAAGGTGATGAGACAACTTGATGGAGTGCCTGCATGATTTTGAACTATGGAGGAGTGAAGTTAATTATAACTAATCTATTATTTTATATTTTTGATGTCATTTTGTATTGTAGCATTAAAAGGTGTCAAGTTGCATTGATAAAAGTGACTAATAAAACACCCACAAGAATGTGGTCTATCGACAAGCAGCAAGGAGATTGGGCTTGCATTAATGTGGAGACACATGTTCAAATCCCTGAGTGGGTATGATTGTAAATATAGCCTTGTAAATATAAGAAGTGTTTCTGAGTAAATAAATAAGTGACTAATATAACAAGATAGAGATAAGTTAATTAGATATTAGCAATGAGGTAGTTAGATTGAACACGTAACACAACTACCTAGCAAATGAAAAACAAAGGGATACACCTCATTGTATCAAATGACTTCATTGTAATAAAAGCATACTTTTAACATGAGTCCATTTCTAATCATGTCTTCGACTTTCTTGTATGCTCAAAAGTTTATCATGTCCATCCTAAATATGGCTAAGCAATCATCAAAATCATAGTTGGATGATTCATAATCATGTTCCTAGATCACGATGCAAAAGTTCTTCACAATTTACATGCATGTCGATTTTGATGAACAAATTGTCAACACAATTCAGAACTCTAAAAATACTTGCAACTAGCGTGGTGCCACATTACTATTTATAAGTTTAATTTACTAATCAGATATACAGAAGAGATATACAGATGCCCATGGATATTGGTACTCTGCGGATGAATTACTTCTTGATGGGGAATGGAAAAATGCATGGAATAGGCCTGTATGGGGGAAACGAGTATCTTTAACGCTCTGGAATTGTTCCCTGCCACGCAAAATTGGATGTTTTACCTAGCTGATGCATAAAAATCAGATCCTTACTTGGGATAATCTCCAAAAAAGGGGTAAGCATGGCCCTGGTATTTGTATTTTATGTCATAAAGATGAAGAGTCAGTTCTCCATCTTTTCTCTCGCTTCCCGATATGGATCAGTATTAGAGGACTAATCAGCGATCTCCTTCAGATTTATATTCCTCCTGTAGAAAATTCCATTACAGAGTTCTTGGATTCTTGGGCTTCTATTTATCCAAGTGGTTCTGCTCTTAGATACATTCCCCATCATTTATTTTGGGTCATCTGGAAATCACGAAATAAGGCTATTTTTTATGATAAAAGGATGACTGTTTTGGGTATATATCATCAGTTTTTGCATGCTGTAAACTGTTCTTCCTCACGACCAGTTATGAAGGACAACAAAAGAAAAAAGCATAGACAGATTGGTCGGGCTCCTAGCATGATATTTCCATGTGGCTTTTTCGATGGTGCTTCTACTTCCATTGCTGCGGGTGTTGGATATATTTTGTTTCTTAATGAGAATCACCATCTGGATTTTGCACTGGGGGTAGGATGTGGTTCCAATACAAAGGCAGAACTTATGGGTCTATGGGCCCTTCTGCAATCTTCCCAAATGATGAGTATTCCACTGGTCCAAATATATGGTGATTCTCAAGTTATCATAAACTAGGCCAAAGGCATCACTGCTCTCACCCCACCAGACCTCTCTCACTGGTGCTGGGAAACACAAAAGCTTATCACAAGCTTCCATTATCTTGCTTTTAGTCACATCTATCGTGAACACAACCGGTATGCAGACAGTCTTTCAAAAACAGCTCTCTCACATGAACCAGGTTATGGCTGTTTTTCAGAATTTGTTGATGACCAATTGGTCAACAGTGACTCATTTAAGCTCTTTTGAGCTCTGGATAAATTTAGGAGCTTTTGTCTCTCATTATTTCTTGCTGTAGCTCCATATGAGCAGCGTTTTTGATCCGCAGATCTGATCCTCTTGGTTCACGATAGATTGGGCTGACTGTACTAGATCTCTTATGATGAGATAGATATCTGATGGGAACACTTTCTATTGTTAGCCACTCCCCCTGGTAGCGGCTAGATGTTTATTCTCCTTTGGAACAGACTATCCAACAGTATTTTTCTCTGTGATGTAATCCCTTTTGGGCGGGTGTTTTTAATGCCCTTTGATTCTTTTAATAAGAATATCAAGGTCATGCTTTTTTCTTCCTAAAAAAAAAATTAATTTACCATTATTAAAATTTAATTATTTGTAAATACTTTTAAAAATAAAGTGGAAAACTATTTTAAATGTTTTATTATTTTTATTTTAAATAATATTAAAAAAAATATTCTTATTCTTAAATTTAGTAAGAATAATTTTAAATTGATAAAATTGCATAATTAAACAAGTGGAATAAGCAACAAGTTGCTTAGTACCTGCCTCCTAAGAAGAGATTGAAAATATATAGCAATAGGATAATTTTGCTATAAAAATATATG
>LPNX010734934.1:48449-84342 GCA_001517045.1 Pseudotsuga menziesii
TGTTCATTATGAATATAACGGGGAATTTGTGGGGTCATTCTGTTAGGGACCTTATTATTACTCGGATCAAAATTTTCTTTATGACATAACATGCAATGCCTTGCGTCTCTTTTTAACCATGATATCGAATTTTTATGGCAGACCGCTCACAATGTGGAGAGAGTAAACCATAATTTAATGTATCTAAAATCCAGAGAGTGACCTGGTAAATAAATTAATTTAACATGCACAATATGTAATCCATGCACGTTAATTAATTAAACAGATGCTTTAATTTTAATTAAAACACAAAATCCCTCGCCGTTTCTGCTTCTCTATTCAGTATTTTAATAGAATTAACCATTATAACCAGCCCTCGTTTCCAGGCAGACGAATTACGTGTCGAAACATGCAATTGACCAAAGCCACGTTGAATCCATGCAAAACCACATGCACAACGTCCTCTGTGAACTGGGAGATGGACCACGTCGGCAGAGAACTGGGAGATGGACCACGTCGAGCTCTGCTGGTAGAGTACTCTCGTTTACGGTCATATATCCTCCTCTCTTTGGAGAAGATGCCTTAATCAATACAGGCTTGCTCAGTATAATGATTGAAGCTGTGCAGAATTAACCAACGTTCAAGATACAGGTTAAATTTGTCATTTGGTCGTAGGTTTGGAATTATTTCAAGTTTCCCTTGTGATATCTCATTCCTTCATCTCCTAGCTGCAAGTGCAGGCTTAGGCAGCATGAAGAATCCATTGAAATATTGAAAATGGCACTCGCTATGTGCATCCATGGGAAGGTTTTTGAGCTGGATTTTGGAGCCTTTCAACATGAGAATGCATTGAAATTTTACAATGAAGGACTCAAAATTCAGTAGGCCAAACCCAGAAAGAAGCTTTGAGGGCTTGAAGAGATTGAGGTGTTCATAAAAATTAAGAGGTCATAGAGTGGCAGCAAGGACAACAGCCTTCCTTTATGTTTCTCGGTTGCCTATGATGCAAAATCCTGGCGTGCACCTACCCATTCATTTCAAAGATGGTTTCTTATAGCCAAAAGTCTGCCAGGAATTTAGTAGGAATAACAATGGATTTTGCTCATTTCTGTTGATATTTTTTAGTGTTTTTTGTCCAAATCATTGTACATGCATGTCTCCAATGTTGACAAATATTTCACAACGAGATATAAAGGGTTACCCGATCTGGGATCAGCACTGTGTAAAAAAATTCACCATATGGAGATTGGTCATCATGTCAGCTAGGAAACACAATTCATTAAGCCCTAAAACCAGGAGGATGTGACTAACTACTATTGCCTTTTGAAACATCATCCTGGCGACCTAATGCCACTACTTATATTTTAAGTAAATACCATCCTCTTTAATTATAACTTGTAAAAAAAGAATAAATCATGATTGAACCAACCTGTATTTTTTTTTTAATATTTTGTATTTTCTTTTAAATATTTTATCTAATTGCATGGACATTTGTGGCTAGCTTCAGTAAGTCAATCAAATAGCCAGCTATTTATTTATTTATAATATTTTACAGGTGCCACGCACTGCCATTGCAGGGGCATTCGTGGCTCACAGGCTTGCCTTTCAGGCTGGCTAGGTGCCACGCAATACAGTTGCATGGGCATGGGTGGCTCAGAGGATTTTTCTTTCAATACAATCGATGTTAACAATGCAAGTCATAAATCAAATCAACATAGCACAAGCCTATCGAAGAAATATGGAACAACAACAGAGAAATTTGGAAAATCACTTCAGAAATTGAGGTAAATCGCTCCATTTGGTTTCATAGTTTATTTAGCGTTTCTCTTACATGCAGATATCACGGTATCATGGGTATAAGAGGCCACTTGAGTAGGAGAAATTCCCTTGGGAATTGCCTGAGAATTGCTAACTGAACTAGAAATTTAATTTCCAGTACTGGCTTAAAGTTTCTTCCCCTCGTGGTTTTGTAGTCTCAGCTCGGGGTGATAGTCATGCTGAGAGCAGGGAAACCTACGGCTGGGAGGTGCATGCCTCACCCATAGCTATTTTCAAGCACATAAATTCAGATGAGTATATCCTCCAATTAAAAATCACATCTCTGAGAATGAGTGAGTTTTGAATTTGAAGTTCCAGAAGTATTGGAATGTCAGGCTTGATTTCATGCCAAATTTAAATTTATGCTTGTTTTCTTTCTCTTGTGTAAATGTAAATAGTGTAACCTAGAATTCGTGGAGCAATTCAGCTTCACAATAACTGTAGAATTGGGCAAATGAATGGGTAATTTGTTGAAAAACTTGGGGGGTTTCTAAGGTATGCTGTTGAAATTAAAATATTGAACGCCTGTCCAATTTCTTCCATTAAGAAGACGTGGAAATAGGAGAAGAGAAGTTAATCGAATATCCTTTCATTTATAATTGTTGGGTGTTCGTTTAATTTGTTCCCTTGCAACTCTGTGGGGCCGGAGTGTCTCCATAAAACGCCCAGCCTTCAAGAATCTAGTTCGTGTAGAATGTGGGGCAAGCATGTTATTGATTTAAGAAGTGAGCAAAGCGTAGAAGACGCCAGCTATCTTTCCGGACTGTCAAATCCAGGGCATGAAATTTAACACATGAAATAATGGACAAATTTGCAAATTTAATGCATGAAATAATGGACAAATTTGCAAATCAACTGTAGATTGTATTGGAGTTAAGAAAGTATAATTATCCATCAGCAATACTCTGTCAATAATGAAATAGCTTGCCCAGACCATCTGAAAATTTTATTAGAGCTTAGAAAATTTATTATGTGAATACGCTCAAGCAAAAATGGGGAAAAACGCCCATTTCACCTGTCTCTATTGTTAGAGACACAAAAATTTGAATTTTCTGTTGATAAACTTACGCACTGCATGCATTAGCTTGTATGTCAATGTTTGTTCTTTTGAATAACATCATTTTGGATTTTATTTGAAGAATATTCATTAAAAAAACAGTCAAGTTGGCATATCTCAAAACAGTCAGGTCAAGTCTTTTCAATTTTCCTCTCTATTGAGCTATAAAAGCTTATATTCGGTACTATATTCAGTAAGCTACATAATTATTTGACGTCAAGTCTTTTAAATTTTCCTCTCTATTGAGCTATAAAAGCTTATATTCAGTACTATATTCAGTAAGCTACATAATTATTTGTTATGCAGCAACTGAAATTCCTCTAGTGACTTATAACAAAGCCGGTTCCCCTCCTCACACCATTTAACCATTATGCATGGAAAACCAAAGGCAAGCCATGCAAAATAAAAGAATGAAGAAGGATTTGGCTCAATGCATATTAGCTTTGTTTTATGAATTTGGGCAAATGTACGAGGAATTTTTATGTAGCTTGCTTAAAATCTTTATTTTACTTCATGACTGCATTATGCTCATTCCATATGTCTTATTTAAATCCACGTTCTGAATAGAATCATTCAGCTACCCGCTGGAAAAGGTGTGCACATGAGCTTGGTGTTTGAATAAACTTTAAGAACTAATATTAGAACTATAAAATTTAAATTCTCTTAAACTTGCACGGTGAAAATTACTCTCTGTAAATTTGATAGGTCAAATTTGAGCCCCTGTTATTTTGAACTGCAACTGTTATTTTGAACTGCAAACAGTACCAGGGTAATGATTCGAGTGCCGTGGAGCTGCTGGGATCTATTATAGCTTCGTCTGGTGGAGATCATGTTCTGTCCGAAGCAGTAGCTTTGATGCGTGCAATGATGAGAAATAACAACGGAATCGATGTTAAAAAAGCTTGGCAACCAGGTACAATGGCTACTCTGTTAAAGCTTCTTCTTTGCAGCCCATCCAGCATTGAGGTACAAGCAAATACACTGGGATTTTATGGGAATTTTCTATATATGAAGAATATCGTTGTAAAATAGCCAACGGTACTATGAATATCAATGGTGAAGTTTTATTAGAAAGGTTAGTTTTGTTATCCAACATATAATCTAAATACTCGTCCAAATTGACCATAAAGAAATATTTCTTTTCCATATATTAATCAACGAGTTTGGAATTTATAAAAACATACAACGACAACTGTGAGGCAAAGAGCAAACAGAGAACCAATGGAAAAAAGAAGTAAGAGCATTGATGGACAGATTATCCACATCGTTGCTACTACTAGTAATTCCAACTTGCAGAATTATTTCATTCACCGACTCGCCTGAAATTTTACTAAGAAAAGGCCAGGGAGCCCACTTCCTCTTCTGGGCCACACAACAACAACCTCTTCTTTTCTCTGCTGAGAAACCTCATTTCTGCTACAAATTCTTCATACCAACTTCAGATCAAGTCGTCAAGCAACCAGTTTGTCGACAATGGATGCTCGGCAGCAAGTCACGGGCTCGAGAGTTCTGGTGGTGGATTCTGAGAAATCATGGGATTTCATCTTGGGTCAAGCCCAAGTCCTGGACTGCCCAGTTAGTTACAATATATGACGTTCAATCCAACTTATGATTTCATTTTTGTTTCAGATTTCTGTATATCTCTGCTCAGTATTTTGTTATGGATATCTTGCAGAAGACCCGGTTTGTTCTTTCTGTTAAATCTTTCCAGTTCTTTTTTTTTTCAAATAAAGATTTGTGGGCATTGCAGGTTGTAGTGCATTTTACTGCAGATTGGTGCGCGCCCTCGAAATATATGGCGGGGTTCTTCGAGAATCTGGCGTTGAAGTATCCAGACATCCTGTTCCTGTTAGTTGATGTGGATGAAGTCAAAGGAGTTAAAGATAAAATGGATGTGAAGGCGATGCCCACCTTTTTATTAATGAAAAACAATTTGCAGCTCAACAAAATAGTGGGAGCCAATGCCGATGAGCTGCACAAAAGGGTGGCATTCTTTGCGCAGATGGTCCGCCAATCTGCCTGCTAATTGTTTGCAGAATAAGCTGCTTAGTAATATAAATGCTGATTCTTTGCAGAATAAGTTGATTCTTCGTCTCGGCCAGTAATCGAATTCTTGGCAGTGCTGCGACGCCACCATCTTGTCCTTAAGCCAACTACTTATTAATTAACGTAAACATATTGTTATGTATTCAATTATGCCTTTAACGTGAGAGTGTGGAGCCCATATGATGTATTGTTAACAGGTGTCGACCAAATCCAGATAGCAAACTTCGAGGATGACATCATCCCTGCTTAACCAATAGCAACATAAATAAATACGATTTTAATAAATTTAAAAATTGATATTTTTCATGTTACAAAGTCAAACTTTGGAATAGAGATTTTAATCCTTTAAACATGCACCGATATGCACCAGCTAATAGCAAAAGTCAAAGCTGTTTGAAATCGAACGATTACAATATACCAGCCGGAGGCAAAAGTATTTGAGTAAATGGAACCTATTTTTATATTAAAAACAATTATTTTAACAATACAAAATACTAAAGTACATATTACATACACATTTTATTACCGGATTTATGGTGATGGCAAATTGGAAAAGGTCAAAATCTTAAAACCTTAAACCTTCATCAATTGAAAGTTTTTAACACACATTATACATTATTCATATGGAAAATGGTATAAATATTCAAACTTTACCTTTTTTATATTTGAATTGAAAGAGTTAAAAGCGGATAGATTTTTTAGGAAGTTTATTTATTTTTTAACCATACAAAATTCCTTTAGATTTTGGATGACCTAAGTTGTTTTAAAATTATTATCAGAGTTGGGGAAGGATTTAAAAAAATATCTCAAAATTTGGAATTATCAAATCAGTTTAAAATTATCACAAAATTTAAAAAAAAGTTAAGGCAACTTATTAATTAACTGTCTTTTACTTTAATACTTAATATGGTAAGTATGATGTGAATTTTGACCTTGGAAACATTGTTTATAGAATTTTTCTAGTGATTCAGAGGGAAGTGTTTGTTTCTTAAGTAAGTGTCATATTTTGAAATGATTTAAAGTAATTGCAATTTAAGATGATCTAAAGTATGAAAGTTTTGATAATGAATACAAAAATAAAATTTTAGCTCATCTATAAAAATATAGATTTCTCCTAAAATTTGATTTTTTTTTCAAATATTTAAACGCAACTGCTACCTCTTTTTACTTCTTCTAAGAATTCATACATCTTACCATCTTCATCCACCATGTCATTTTTCATTTATCAAATCCAAACAACCTTATTCTTAAACTTTATAATGAAATCAATTCATAAAATGTAAAAAATTGTATAAAGTGGATTCATTTGCATCCACATGTCCATGTTTTCACAAGAACATCCTTCATAACTCCAAGCTTTTATCATTTATACCATCTTTGTATTCAATTATGTTCATAACTCCAAGCTTTTATCATTTATACCATCTTTGTATTCAATTATGTTCATGAATGATTGTTTGAATGAACCTATGTGTTCAATTAAATTCATAAAAATAGTTTGGTTAAATTTATACATTATAAATAACACCATATTTTATATATAATATTTAAGAAATAAGATAATTTTATAAAAAAAATGATTTTCTTTATTATAAATTTATATATAATATTTAAGAAATAAGATAATTTTATAAAAAAAATGATTTTCTTTATTATAAATTTAACACAGATTGTAGGCATTAACATAATTACATTATGATCCAAGATTAATGTAAAATGGAACAATTTCACTCAAATTCTAATTCTATAAAATTTTATTTTATATATCACTATATTCTAAAATTTGGAGAATAAGATTAGCATTGAAAAAACTTACTTTCTTTATCACCATATTCCAAAAATTGGAGAATAAGACTAGATGACTCTATGCTAAGAGAATAAGATTAGATGACTCCATACCAAATTCAAAATGTACAATGACCTTCTAACAATCATCATATCATTAAAACTTGATAAACCCAAATTAATTACTAAATATATATATTATACTCAAATATTAACTAGCAATTGCTCAAAGAAGGTGCAATAATACGCCGATAAGCTGGTTGTTAGAGGGTAAAAGAAGACAGAAAATGAAAGAGAAAATTGAGGTATACATGTTTGTAAATGATATGATCCTTTTAAGTTTTGTGTTCAATGTGGCAATGATTAAAACAATGTAGTGTTTGTAGTATGTAGGTAAGGTCTTGTATTATTTATATGGAGATGTAAAATAATTTATAACAATCGGATTTCTATATAAATATTACGAAAAAAGACCTTGATAACTATTTCATTCAGACAACATTATATTTATAATTGGAACAATGCAATTAATACCACAACAAAATGGAACACTGCAATTTCTCAAAAGATAGAGAATAGACCAAATCACAATATTTAACAAGTTTACTGAACTTAACACGTTTACCAAATAGCAAGTAGGGATTTCCAATTAACATCACATTACGGTTTGGCATGGGATGCCATAGCATATTTTAGACATGTCTTGTTGCTTTTCAAAAAGAGAGCAATGCCAAATGGGCTTTACAACGAACGTCACATCATAGTTTGGCATGGCATGGCGGAAATTGATCTCATCAAGAAAAGACTCCAATGTGTTGTTATAACTGATGCAGTAACAATTATAAAAGGGAAAAACATGTTTGATATGAATCAAAGTAAAAAATGAACAATAATAAACCCGTGTAGGATTCAACAGAAAAAATGGTGTTGCAAACATATCGGGCCATCATATGAAGTTCAGGTACATGAACATTGCGTCCTTGTCCTCCGAAATGGCACTGACCCTGTCCCTTTTCCAGAGTGTAAATTTGTTTATGAGTTCTCTGCTTTGAGAAATTGTTGCATCTACTTTGAGAGATGTGCATAGTTGATTGGAGCAACTGCATAAGAAACACATAATGATCATATCAAACACATATGACAAATGACATTTCAAATGTGAATATAACAATCATGGTCTTTAATAAGATTAAGATATTAACCTAAAGGAATTGCAGTTTTTCTTTGATACATGCACAGAAAGAAATCCTATCATAATTTCAATAAAACATAAAAAGAAGAAATGCAATACGAAATGCTTTAACATAGTCTCTTCTTGGAATTAAATAATTTAATTTTACAAAAAAAGCAATTAATTACTCTCATAATGAAAAAATGAGTTAACATAAACCCAATTGTAGAGACAAATCAATGCAGATACAAGATCAATATAGGCATGTTACTGAATGCAGAAACATGCTCCTACAATTTCTGTGGTGGTAGGTTATGGATGTTGTCGAAGAAACCACAGTATTGAAATGACTAAGTCAACTTTTCAAATCCATATCAGGATTCATCATCAGGACAATGTCAAATGTGGAGAGAGCGAGAATAACAAATAAATACTAAAAACGTGTAGATGAAAGGAAATGTCTAATGTCAACCTGGGTGGGAGGCTAAGGTTTGATAGGTTAAAAAATTATTTATAATTTGTGCAAAATTTATTATTTATTTAATAACCAATCTAAAAATATATTTTTAATTTTTTTTATTAAAAACCTAAAAATATTAACTTATAACTTATAAATTCATGAAGTTTTTTTTAACTTTTAAAATTTAAAATTTAAATTTATTAATATATTTTTTATTAATTTAGAAAAGGTTAAGTTTATTTAAAAACCTTAATAACATAAATAAAATATATTATACTTTATTATTTAAAATAGTTTAATATAAAGTTATGAGTAGTTATAGTTTTAATTAAACATTAAGTTTACAAGTCTTAATGTTATTGCTTGTTAGAGTTAAAATATTAATTTTATTTTTAATTATATATATATAAATCTTAATAATTAAATTTTAGATTTTTAATTTTAATATTTGTTAATATGTTTGGAAATTTTTTAGGCCTTTTTAAGGACAAGGTAGGGGGTCTTTAGAAGAACATGAGTAAGGCTTAAATGAAGGAATAGGGCAAAGGGCAAATAAGAAAGGACCAAGAAGACCTAAGTCACGGGACTGAATGAGGGGGGGGGGGGGAATATCATTTTCGATTGAGAATGGATGGAAGCCAACTCATGCTCACGTCGAGGTCACCATCCCTATTTAAATTGTGTGGAAGTTTAATTATTTCTAAGGCTTCTCTGAATTTTCTTTTGAAATAGTGGTCTTCTTTCGCGAGGATTATGGTGTCTTCTAAGCAAATGTGATGTTTGGTTTTGGCAACATGTTCTGCAAGGGCTGAGGAACGGATACGTTCTTTTCTAATGTCGGCCCCATGTTCCTTTAACCGCATGTGGAAAGAACATCCCGTCTCACCTATATAGCTGATCTTGCAAGAGCAAGGGACTTTATAAATCCCTCTGAATTATGTATGATCAATAGGATCTTTAACGGATCTCATTCTCTTCTTAATGGTCTCTAAGGGTTTGAACGAGGTTGTAATGTTGTTTTTATTGAGAATCCTAGAGATATTATCAGTCACCCCTTGTATATAAGGTAAGTAAGCCCTTGGGTTGGTGGTGGTCTCGTTAACGGAGGTTTTCAAACTAGTGAGGCTCTTGTTATGGGCTTTGCCAAGGGTCTTCATGATAACCTTGGGTTTGTAACCTATGTTTGTGAAAACTTCTTTGAGGTGGTCTTTCTCTTTCTCAATATGTTCTAAATCCGAGATCCTAGAGGCTGTCACTGCCAGGGTGTTGAGAACTCCTATCTTTTGGGAAGGATGGTGGTGGGAGTCTGCGTGGAGGTAGCTATTCGTGTGGGTCTTCTTTCGAAAGACCTCATGTCCAAGCGTGCCATCTTATTTTCTAGTAAGAAGGACATCTAGAAATGGGATGCTCACGTTTTCCTCAAGTTCCATTGTGAACTTGATGTTGGGGGAGATACTGTTAAGGTGTGTTAGGAATTTTCTGATTTCGTCTTCACCATGTGGCCAGACCACGTTTGTATCATCCACGTACCTCTTCCATTTTGATGGTTTTAACGGATAGGAGTCTAGAGCTTCTTTCTCAAATTTTTCCATAAAGAGGTTTGCAACTATGGGTGAGAGGGGGGATCCCATGGCTACACCTGTGGTTTGCTCATAAAATTTGCCTTGGAAACTAAAGAAGGTTGACTTAAGACATATTTCTACTAGCTTGGCTGTGTGAAGATCAGTGGCATCCTTGATAACTTAGATTGCTTCATCTAAAGGTATCTTTGTGAAGAGTGAAACCACACCAAAGCTTAATATTATGTCATTAGGTTCTAATTTCTCATCTTTTATTATTTTCACAAATTCACTAGAGTCCTTAATGAAGGAATCAGTATTGCCAACCAGGGGACCTAAGACCTTGGCTAAGTGCTTGGCGAGTTCATAGGTGGGGGATCCTATAGTGTTGACGATAGGCCGGAGCAGAATACCTTCTTTATGGATTTTGGGAAGGCCATATATCCTGGGAGTGATATCTATGGTGGGGATTAGTCATTTTTTCAAATACTCATCTAAATTTGAGTTCAGAATAGCTTTTTTAACTTCCTTAGTTACTCTAGAAATAGGATTTTTACTTAGTTTCCTATAGCTACCACTAGTGGTGAGGTGATTAAGCATTTTAATGTTGTAGTTTTCCCTATCCATTACCACAGTGGCTCCACCTTTGTCGGTTTTAAGAATAACTATGTCATCATTAGACCTAAGGGTTTTTAAGGCAAGTTCTTCTTCTTTAGTGATGTTACTTTTGGGTGGTTTGGCTTTTCTTAACACTAACGCACACTCTTGTCTTTTTGTTTCTTGATGTACGGTGTTCAGGTTTTGGATGTTGTCCTCAATGTTGCAGATAATGGATTCAATGGGAATGGTCTTGGGGGCTACGACAAAGTTGAGACCCTTCTTCAGAATCGTGGACTCAACATTATCTAGCGTGTGGCTAGAGAGGTTAACCACTTTTTTACCATCGTTTGATTTCTGCGTAGGTGTGTTGATTAGGGCTCAACTGTGTTTCAAGTTTCAAAATCTTTTTTGCATGTCTTAATTGTTCCCTACGTTCCAGGTTACTCACATTAAGGGCTGCGCTAGCATCAGCTACCTTCCAAAGATCAACGCGTATGGTAAATGCTAGTTTTAAGTGAAGCGTGAATGCCTGTTTGGACAAGCGATCCAACTCAGCGCGTGTTTTCTTGTTTTTTTCCCTCACCAACGATTCACTCAGTCTGTCAAACGCTCTCTTGTTCCAGCTATTGCGCAATTTATGTTTGATGGTGGCGAATTCAGGAATGAGATTCTTGTCCCTATAGTGTTTCAGAAAGTTTAAATCGCCAGCCCTAAGTTTGATCTTTATTCTCAACCTCTCTAGAAGACGGAATTGCTGCCAGATATCCCTTCAGTGTAGGGATGCAATCTCAGTTGCTAAATTTCTATGGTGGTAGGTGTTGGGCTCCAATCCAATAATGCAGATCAGACCTTGAGTTTATGTCAATCCGGAGTTGGTATACTTAGAGGCATATCCAAGTATAAGGACTCAAAGCTAGACTTGACTTGGAAATCTAGTTTATCTATGAAATAAACCTATTAACAAATTAAGTTACTGTGATTTGAAAACACAAAAATTCCCTTACAGGAACAACTTCATTTGATATTTCACTTACACAACAATTTATATGTGGAAGCAATTTATATGTGAAAGATTCTGAAATAATAAAAACGAATTAAGCCTAACCCTAAACTATGAACTACGAGATTTTGTCTATTATCCCAGCACTGAATAAACAATCAATCATCAATTTCCCTTACAGGAAAGCATTCATAATGTATAATTGTTCTTAATACTTCATCATCGAATAAGCAAGCGATGTACAACATAATGAGATAGTAGTCTGAACCATTCCTTTAATATAACTAATAAAATGACAGAGCTTATAAAACTTGATTGAAAGCAGTCTAACTCGTTCTGCAATAAGAAAATCGAATCCTACAGGAACTAAAACATACCATTGACACAATCCAAATCGTTCACTGGCAATTGAAAGGTGTGTAGACTCGACAGAGGGGGCCCTCCAATGCCTCGTTCACACACACAAATGAAGAATCAAAGAGCTTTAAACTTTAATTATATTCACCATAAAATCGATCATACACAATAATAGAACAACGCAGTCCAGAACAGTATGCATTTTCTCCCCAAATCGTGATACCTTTCTCCTCTGTTTTATGAAGTACTTATACAAATTCTTGAAAACTAGAAATGCTATTAATCTGGAAACTAATTAATGAAACATAGTCCTCGAGATCCTCTATCAGATCCACAAAATCGAAACTGCCCTGCTTTTGTGCTGAGTGGTAGCACAAGTGGTCATCTTTGACCGACTTTGACTTGACACCTATGACAGCCACATCATCTATTCGTTGGAAGTTTATCCATCCTTGGACACTGAGGATCTTTTCTCCATCTTTCAGTTCATGCCTAGTTGGCCTGCAAGTGTTCAACCTTGGAGACATTACGGGAATTTAGCACATCCTGTAATCCTGAATAAAAACCTTATTTTAAATGCTTTAAAAATATCAAAATTCAATCTGTTAAAAAGCAATGACATTTATACCTTTTAACCAAAGTTTGTGGGTGAATTTAAGGCTTTATAAATTAGTATGAAGGTTTTATGGAGGAATATGGAAGATATTTAGGTGACAAAAAGAGGTCAAAATGGTGCCGAACATCTCCCCCAAGAGGAAGTTGTTGCATGTCCTCATGCCCAAAAATATTTGACCTTGTTTATATCAAAAACCAAAATTTTGCTGCTGAACCTCTTGCTTTTAATCTCTTGTCTGAGATGATGCATCTGTTGAAGCCCGAGATGCATAAAGGACTTTCAGTCTCTCATATTTAGTTTTATAAATATTCTTTTGCTTATACCATCTGTATGCATGTTTGGAAATGCGTGTCCTTTGAACCTTAAGCTTCCAGTTGATTTCTTTTAACTTCTCATTCCTTTGCTCTAATTCATTTATTTCAAGTTTCAACCTCCTAATCCTTTCACTGTTTTTGGAAGTCTTCTTCTTCTTCATTTTCATTGGGAGCTGCACATAATTAGTGTCCATCCCCAATTCTTCATTCTTTTGTACTGAATCTTCTTTCTTTTCTTCTTCCATAGTTTGCTGCTCTAAGAAAAGAGAAGCTGAGTCTTTTAGTATTTCCTGTCTTGATTGCTTTTCCTTTTCCTTCTCTTGCTGATCCAAGAAGAGATTGATTCTTTTTGTCTGTTTGATCACTTCATCAGTTTCTTGGATATCTTGCCCTATTTCATCTGCTAGATTTTTTTCTTGACTCCCCAAGGTTTGTATGTGTTCCTCATCTTCTAATGCTGACTGGCTTCGAGCTTGCTGATACTTCCTTGGCTTCCTCTTATAAGTAGTGAAAATCTGTTCTTGCTTCTGGAACTGTTTTTTTTCTCTCATCGCACTCTTGGTTCGTATCCTTCTCCGAGGCTGTTTTGAACTTGCTGTGTCAGAGTTGTCTTCATCATCTGTAACCAGCAACACCTTTGGCAGTTTTGAGCTTGTTGCCTCAGGGTATGTTATCATCAGCAATTCATCTTCTTTTAAACCTTCTTCAAGCAATTCTTCCTGCTCTTCAAATTGATTGTGAATTAAAAATTCTGACCATGTCAAATTTTGCTTTTGTAACTCATGCTGGATGATGATTTTGATGAGTCCACAGTGGAAAAAGGGTTGTCATTTTGTCTTTTGCACGCCTTTGGACAGCCTTAGCCATCTTAGTTAAACTCTGTAACAGGAAATAGGGCATATTAATCTCACATTCACCTTTTAAATGCTGCAACAGCTTGATATGGTAAAGATAAACAATACTGAATCGGCCTTCACAAGTAATGAATTTTTGGATAATATAGACTACTTCATCCCAAGGATGAATTAGCCAGCTCCTTGGTATTCCTTTCTTCCAGTTTACTGACCCTGCTCTTGATCTGCACAAAAAGGGTATCCATGCCTTCTCCTTAAATTGCTTAGTTTTGAAAAATCTTTCTCCTTGCTGTGGCAGGCCAATAATTTGTGCTAAGATGTCTTCAGATAGTCTGAAGTTCAAGTCTCCCCCTATAACCCTTTCTCCATCAAATGTTTCAGCAAAAGCTAGACTAACATGATCATTATGCCCATCAAACTTTTCAAAAAAAGTTACCCACTGTTTCTTTTCAAAAATCTCCATGCAATTCTCATGAATATCAGTGGGGTTGAATTTCTCTGGCTCTAGTCTAGATGACATTCTGAACTTTGATAGGAAAGAAATATACAACAGGAAATTTCAACCTTTCAATTTTTAACTTTGCAATCGTTTTCTTATCCCATAACGACACTCTGAAAATATATAATTGCTGTTGGTCTTAGCAGAGTCTTTGGCAAAGAAAAGGTTTAAGTTTTACCTCCTTTCTGGTGTAGCTGCCTTCAATTCCTCTTGCGCGATACTTCCTCAGCAAACCAATGCCTGCGTTCTTCCTGTAATCCACGGCTTCCTTCTCACTGAAAACTATCACCCACAGCAATCGGTTTTTGCAGAGAAAAATAATTGGATTTGGTCCAAAGAAGAATGACCAAATCGTAATCCTCAACTTCACCAATTCATAATACAAATTTCAGGCATATTTGTATACTGTCGTGGGACATAGAACCACATTTCTTCTCATCATTTCATGAACATGCCACTTTCCATTTGATTATTTGCTCAGGAAAGAAATTAAAGGTAAGGTTTTAATTCATATAATACATTTTAATTTCTTTGCATGCCCCAATGTTTAATGAACGAGCTGTAATAAAGGGATTTCTTCTTTTAAAGTAGACTCTTTTTCCTTTTTAACATACACCTGACCATCAATGTTCTAAATTATATATATATGTTTACTTAATGCATGATGCACTAATGTATATATAGAAAAACATTTGAAATTTTATTTTCCAGTTTATTGTTTTATTTTTCTTAAAACATTTCACTGTCTGCTAAGAAGGAGACCCTATCTGTCTTTCTGCCAAGAAGAAAATCCTGCCTGTAGAATGCAGTATATATTTTTGGCCATTATAATTTTGCTTCTGGGTTTGATTTTGACCACCATCTTGACCCCTAAGGTAGGATAATGGAAAGTAAATGGAATGCTGGCAGAGACTGTGAGGATAATGAAAATAGGCAGTCAAGCTTACGAGGTTTGGTAAATATGTCATCACTTAGAAACAAAGAATCATGCAACTTTTAAAACACAAAACTAAAATTCTTACGGACTTTGTTTGATATCCCTGTATGATGAGCTTGCTGCCTGATGTAGCTAGTTTGTAGTTTATTTCTGATTCAAATATGTCCTTCTGATGTTCATTTTCAAAGATGTCTGCCATCTCAGATCCCTTCTTGTTTGCTGGAAGTCAGGTCCTTCTGTGGATTTCTTTTGTTTTACTGGAAGTTAGGTCCCACTGTATTGCTGGAAATCAGGTCCCTCTGCATATGAAAAAGACTTGGAGGGTTCCAAGAAAGCATAAAAATGCTTATCCCCCTCACAGGCCTACTTATTGACTTGTCCTCAAGTCAAACAAGAACTTCATTATTGGAAATAAAACTATGGAAAAGACATGAAATTTGAAAATAATATTTTTATGAATTTTCAATGGCCAAGCAAACCTGGTTTTCCATGGAAAATTCAAGTTTATATTGTGCTAGTGACCTGGTTTTCACAACTAAACTTCCTTTTTTTTTCTTGTTTTTTTTTTGATTTTTTTTTTTTCATATTTGATTTTTTCTTTTTCTTTTTCTCCTTTTTATTTTATTTTCTATATCAGATCAGCTAAGAAGTAGGTGAAGGAGAAACACCAAGGTGTCTATCCAGCACTTCCATTTCCTGTTGCTGTGAAATCTGTTGTATGAAATCTTCCTTGTTGATAGGCTTGGTATACAGTTTGAGCCGATGGCCATTGACCACAAATGTACGTGCTTCATCATCAATGGTTTGAAGTTTGACTGAGCCATTATCATATACCTCAGCAATCTCATATGGACCAAGCCAATGAGTTTTAAATTTGGCTTTGAAGTCTTTGAACTTTGAGTCAAACAATAGTGCCCAGTCACCGATATGAAATTGTTTCTTTTTGATAAACTTGTCATGCCATTGAGCTCTTTGCTGTTGGATCAAAATATTGTGTTCTATGGCAGCCTGTCTCATCTCATCTAGTTGATTCAATTGAAGAATTCTTTCTTGCTGAGCCTCAGAAAGATCCATACCCAAATCTGCTGCTAACTTGAAGGTATGAATTTGAAACTCTATAGGGAGGAGGACTTGCTTACCGTAAACAAGCTGACAAGGAGAAAAACCAGTACTATTTTTCCAAGTGATCCGGTATTCCCATAAAGCTTCAGTAAGCTTAGTTGACCAATCATTCCTATGCATTTGGACAGTTTTGGTGATGATGCCTTCTAAAGTCTTGTTTGTAGATTCCACTTGGCCATTTGCTTGTGGATGGTAAGGGGTAGACTTTCTGTGTTTAATCTTGTACTTTTCTGCTATCTCCTGCACTAATTTGGAAGTAAACTGGGCACCTTGATCAGTTACAATCTCTCTAGGCACCCCAAATCTGACAAATATCTCCTCAAAAAGAAAGTTTACCATAGTCTGTTCTATGGCTCTTGGTAATGGTTTGGCTTCTACCCACTTGGTGACGTAGTCTGTACATACCAAAATGTACTTCTTCCCTTGTGATGGTGGATGAATTGGACCAATGAAGTCAAGGGCCCACTTTTCAAACGGTTCAATGAGGATTTGTGGTTGGAGTGGCATTTCATCATACCGGACTGGCCGTCCCATCCGTTGACAAGTATCACAACTTCTAACATACCTCTTAGCATATTTGAAAATAGAAGGCCAATAATACCCCAAATTGAGTATCTTGTATGCTGTTCTTTTATCTGCAAAATGGCCACCACACGGTTCATCATGACATGCCTTTAAAATATCTAAAACTTCATCCTGTCGTACACATCTTCTTATAATTAGATCATATCCTGTGTAAAAGAGATCACCATTAACCCATATATGCCTAGCACTTTGTTTAATAATCTTTTTCTTTTCTTTAGATGACATAGATGGTGGTAATTGTCCTGATGATAAATAGTTAGCAATGTCAGCATACCAAGGAGTGATAACAGAAATTGCAAATAAGTGTTCATCAGGAAAACTATCTGAAACAGGAACAATCTCACTAGTATTGTGTAAACGAGACAGGAAATCCGCCACTTGATTTTCTCGTCCAGGCCGATCTAAAACAGTGATATTAAATTTCTGCATTAACAACAACCATCTAGTGATCCTACCATTAGTGATAGATTTATTCATTAAGTATCGCAAGGCTGAATGATCTGTATGGACAAAAATTTCGTAGCCAGTTATGTAATGACGGAATTTGTTTACAGCATGAACTATTGCCAACATCTCCTTTTCAGTGACTGTATAGTTCAACTCTGCAGGTGTCAGATTTTTACTAATAAAATAGATGACATAAGTCATGGTATGCTCTTTTTGTCCCAACGAGGCCCCTATTGCAGTAGTAGATGCATCAGTAGAAATATGGAAAGGCAATGTCCAATTTGGTCCTCTTAAAATGGGAGCAGTTGAGAGCTTCTCTTTAAGTGTCTGAAATGCAGATTGACAGTCAGTATTCCAATTAAAAGGCACATCCTTTGAAAGCAATTTAAACAATGGCAGAGCTATCTTACTAAAATTTGCAATAAATCTACGATAATAGCCTGCATACCCTAAAAAGCTTCTTACTTCTGTTTGAGTTATTGGTTCAGATAAATTTTCAATGATTTGAATTTTAGCAAGATCTACTTTTATTCCAGATGAAGAAATGTGATGTCCTAAAACTATCCCTTCAGTCATCATCATAAAACACTTTTCGTTACTGAGGGAAAGATTTGAGTCAACACACCTTTTTAAAATTTTCTCCAAGGTTTTCCAAGGAATCCTCAAAGGTACTTCCATACACAGAAAAATCATCCATGTAAATTTCAACACACTCATGAATTAGATCTGCAAAGATGGCCAAGACTGCCCTCTGAAAGGTAGTTGGGGCATTACATAAGCCAAAAGGTAAAACCTTGTAGGCATATGTGCCCCAAGGACATGTAAAGGTGGTTTTGTTCTGGTCTTCTTTTGCAATACTAATTTGATTATACCCACTAAAACCATCTAAAAATGAAAAATATTCTTTTCCAGCTAAGGTATCCAACACTTGATCAATGAAAGGCAATGGAAAATAGTCTTTTAATGTTGCCTTATTCAACTCCCTGTAATCCACACATATGCGCCATTTACCATTTTTTTTAGGAACAACAACCAAGGGAGAGACCCATTGGCTGTCGGAAATGGGGTAAATAAATCCTACTTTTAACAACTTATGCAACTCTTCCTTGACTATCTCTTTTAGTATGGGGTTCATTCTACGTTGCGGTTGTCTAAGAGGTCTGATTTTATCATCTGTGTAAATGTGGTGAATGCATGTTTCATGATGAATACCTAGCATATCAGTGTACTCCCAAGCAAATGCATGTGAATGTTTATTCAGCAAAGTAATCAATTGTTCTTCCTGTGATGTAGTAAGATGTGCACTTATATTCAAATGTTTTGCTGGACTGATTTCAACTGTTTTACTTTGAATATCTGTGATTGAGTGAACATTAAAAATATCGTGAAGTACCAATGCTAGAGAATGTACTATGCAATTTTCCTGAAAATTATAACCCAAAACTTGATCTGCTACAGCATATTGCATGTCTCTTAATTCTTTAGAAATATCAGGTTCATCAATAAAATAATCTAACAAATATTCGTTGTTCTCTTCCTGAAAATCAAAGAACTGATTGATACTCAGGATAGGCTGAATTACTTCTTCTTCCTATTCTTTGGTCTCATTAATCCATGACAGCTGATCTAATGTAGAAGGTCTTTGGGCAGAAGGGTAAAGTGCAATTTGTTTTCTCTCTGTCCCATGTGAAATAAGCATACTTCCTAACCTACATCCTATGAAAGCATCCGCTGTTGCCAACCAGGGTCTGCCAAGAATCAATGGGTGCCCTCCTAGATTAGACTTTGGTTGTAGCACTATAAAATCAACAGGATACTCCCAAGAGTCTAAAGAAACAATGATATCTTCTAAGATCCCTTCAGGTGTAATTTTAGACCTGTCAGCTAGTTCCAAAACTGTTGTGGTTGGTCTGAGATTTGTCAAGTGAAGGTATTCCATTGTCTCTAGTGTCATGACATTAATGGCAGCACCTAAATCAATCAATGTTTTTGGAATTGAAAAATTATTGATAGTAATTGTAACCATTGGGATTCCAGGATCTACATACTTTTCAATGAAAACAGTGTTAGACATTAATCCTGCTAGATTGCCTACCATATGAATTTTTTATGGATCCTTCCTTCTTTTATTAAGACATAATTACTTAACTGCTTTAGTGTAAATTGGAATATCCTTTATAGCCTGCAATAATGGAATTTTGACATACACATTGGTTAACTCATTCAAAACATCAAAATCAGGTAGGGAGATTGAATGTTTTTCTTTAACCAACCTTTCTGGAAAATGAGGTGTATAGGATACTAATGTTTTCCCTTTTTTACTGTGATTTTTCTGTATTTAATTTTTTTGGAATTTTCTCATTTTCTGTTTGTTCTTCTAAGATAACAGGAGATTCTTTTTGTAAAGTTTTTCCAGATCTTAAATTGATATTTTGCAGTGGGAGAATTGAGTAGGGGAGTGCCATTCCATCATCAACATTATACATGGGTCTGTCTATTTTATTATTTGGATTTGGAATTGGCTGAGCTGGCAATTGTGTAGGGCAAGGTGGAGGCTGATTGGATGGCAATTGAAGTTGTTGAGGTGGTGGACCCAATTGAGGAGCCATGTTGTTGGGTTGTTGAAAATATGGAACTTGGAAAGATGGGGCTTGGACTTGATTCTGCTGGTATTGGGGATAGGAAGAAGGTTGTTGATAGGGCTGTAAATAGGCCTGCCGATATGTCTGGTTACCATGGGCATATCCTCTCCAATTTGGAGCAGATTGGGCTAATGGAGGAGACCAAGTTTTCTAGGGCATGGGTGGACTCCATGAATTCTGAATAGGAGTTTGATAATTTGTATGAAATTGCTGCATAGGATCTTGAGACATACCTGAAAATCGTGGCTGCCAAGGTCTTCGTTGTCCCATAAAGTAGAGAGACTCCATGCTTTGATTCTCCTCCATTCGAGCTACCTGCAATTCTTTCAATCTGGGGCAGTCATTAGTTTTGTGATTAGAAGTACATAAGCCACAAATTTCAACAGTATTTAAAGGACATTCTTTTAGTGGGTGTTTCTTTCTACATTTAGGACAATAAATAGACAAAGCTTGATCTTGTTGGTCCTGTTGTTCTTGCCTTTTCTTGGTTTTTGCTACTTCGACCTATGTGCCCAAGGTACTCAATAAATCAGTCTTGAAATCTTCTAGCAGATTTCCAAGCTCAGCTCTAGAGATACCACTGTTTGCAGATTTAGTTACTTTGGTAGTGATATCCCTTTTTCCAGTTCTAGCCTTTCCTCTTGAATATTTCTGACATAAATCTTATATCTCATCAAAGGGAAGGTAAGAGATGTCACCTTTGCCCATAACATTCAAAATATCCAAATACTCTTCTCTTAATCCTTTTAGAAATATTGTTCTAATCATCTCAGGTGTCAAAGAATTGTATTTAGATTTCTGCAGGTTGTATGAGAATCTTTCCAAATACTCCTCCAAGCTCTCATCTTCCTGTTGAGTCATTCCAAAAATGTCATCTTTTAGATCCTTTGATCTGCAATATGCCTGATATTTTCGAAGAAATATCTTCCTCATCTCATCCCAGCTAGTAATAGAATGCTCTCCTAAGCCCATGAACCATTTCAAGGCAGCTGCTTTAAGGGTAGCAGGGAAAAGACGAAGCTTATGGGTGTCATCAATGTATCCATAAGTTCGACACAAGATATCAAACTCGAATAGGAAAGAGTCTGGATCCTCAGAAGTCATGCCATAGAAGTTTGGTAAGACAGATGGTGGAATATTCTTCATTTTTACCTCTTCTCCTAGGATAATGCTAGTGTCCAAAATGGGAAATTTAAAGGTGGCTTCCTGATCTTCTTCTGTTCTTTCATCCCTCTCATGTCTCCTTTCTTCTTCCCTTTCATGTCTCCTCTCTTCTTCCCTTTTATGTCTCCTCTCTTCTTCTCTTCTCTCTTGTCTGCGTTTGTTTTCTATTTCTAACATTCTCTCATACTCCCTTCTCTGTTCTGCAGCTGGCCCTTTTGATGTTTCTTCCTCAGCCATTTTAGAAGTACCAACTGTTGTGATGAATCCTTTTGGAAAAGAAGGTCCTGTTACTTCTGTTTTTGGGGGGTTTTTGATAAATCTTCCTATCTCGTCTCTTTGTCTTGACATAAAACTAAAATCTACTTTATGTTTTTGTTTGAAATTTTTGTTTTTATCAGAGAACTAAAGTTCCTAAGCCTGCTTCTAAATGCCTCCCCGGCAACGGCACCAAATGTTGGGCTCCAATCCAATAATGCAGATCAGACCTTGATTTTATGTCAATCCGGAGTTGGTAGACTTAGAGGCATATCCAAGTATAAGGACTCAAAGCTAGACTTGACTTGGAAATCTAGTTTATCTATGAAATAAACCTATTAACAAATTAAGTTACTGTGATTTGAAAACACAAAAATTCCCTTACAGGAACAACTTCATTTGATATTTCACTTACACAACAATTTATATGTGGAAGCAATTTATATGTGAAAGATTCTGAAATAATAAAAACGAATTAAGCCTAACCCAAAACTATGAACTACGAGATTCTGTCTATTATCCCAGCACTGAATAAACAATCAATCATCAATTTCCCTTACAGGAAAGCATTTATAATGTATAATTGTTCTTAATACTTCATCATCGAATAAGCAAGCGATGTACAGCATAATGAGATAGTAGTCTGAACCATTCCTTTAATATAACTAATAAAATGACAGAGCTTATAAAACTTGATTGAAAGCAGTCTAACTCGTTCTGCAATAAGAAAATCGAATCCTATAGGAACTAAAACATACCATTGACACAATCCAAATCGTTCACTGGCAATTGAAAGGTGTGCAGACTCGACAGAGGGGGCCCTCCAATGCCTCGTTCACACACACAAATGAAGAATCACAGAGCTTTAAACTTTAATTATATTCACCATAAAATCGATCATACATAATAATAGAACAACGCAGTCCAGAACAGTATGCGTTTTCTCCCCAAATCATGATACCTTTCTCCTCTGTTTTATGAAGTACTTATACAAATTCTTGAAAACTAGAAATGCTATTAATCTGGAAACTAATTAATGAAACATAGTCCTCGAGATCCTCTATCAGATCCACAAAATCGGAACTGTCCTGCTTTTGTGCTGAGTGGTAGCATAGGTGGTTGTCTTTGACCGACTTTGACTTGACACCTATGAGAGCCACATCATCTATTCGGTGGAAATTTATCCATCCTTGGACACTGAGGATATTTTCTCCATCTTTCAGTTCACGCCTAGCTGGCCTGCAAGTGTTCAACCTTGGAGACATTATGGGAAGTTAGCACATCCTGTAATCCTGAATAAAAAACCTTAGTTTAAATGCTTTAAAAATCTCAAAATTCAATCTGTTAAAAAGCAATGACATTTATACCATTTAACCAAAGTTTGTGGGTGAATTTAAGGCTTTATAAATTAGTATGAAGGTTTTATGGAGGAAAATGGAAGATATTTAGGTGACAAAAAGAGGTCAAAATGGTGCCCAACAGTAGGTTACGGATGTTGTCGGAGAAACCACAGTATTGAAATGACTAAGTCGACGTTTTAGATCCATATCAGGATTCATCATCAAGAAAATGTCAAATGTGGAGAGAGCGAGAATAATAGATAAATGCTAAAAACGTGTCGATGAAAGGAGATGTCTAATGTCGACCTGGGTGGGAGGCTAGGGTTTGATAGGTTAACAAATTATTTATAATTTGTGCAAAATTTATTATTTATTTAATAACCAAGCTAAACATATATTTTTAAAATTTTTTATTAAAAACCTAAAAATATTAACTTATAAATACATGAAGTTTTTTTTTTTAATTTTTAAAATTTTAAATTATAATTATAATTATAATTTATTAATATATTTTTTATTAATTTAGAAAAGGTTAAGTTTATTTAAAAACCTTAATAACAATAATAAAATATATTATACTTTATTATTTAAAATAGTTTAAGGTGAAGTTATGAGTAGTTATAGTTTTAATTAAACATTACGTTAACAAGTCTTAATGCTATTGCTGGTTAGAGTTAAAATATTAATTTTATTTTCATTTTTATTTTTAATTTTATATATAAAAATCTTAATAATTAAATTTTAATTAAATTTTAGATATTTAATTTTAATATTTGTTAATATGTTTGGAAATTTTTTTTAGGTCTTTTTAAGGATAAGGTAAGGGGTCTTTAGAAGAACCGAAGTAAGGCTTAAATGAAGGAATAGGGCAAAGGGCAAATAAGAAAGGATCAAGAAGACCTAAGTTACGGGACTGAATGAGGGGGGGAAATATCATTTTCAATTGAGAATGGAGGGAAGCCAACTCGTGCTCACATCGAGGCCACCATCCCTATTTAAATTGTGTGGAAGTTTAATTATTTCTAAGGCTTCTCTGAATTTTCTTTTGAAATAGTGTTCTTCTTTCGCGAGGATTATGGTGTCTTCTAGGCAAATGTGATGTTTGGTTTTGGCAACATGTTCTGCAAGGGCTGAGGTACGGATACGTTCTTTTCTAATGTCGGCCCCATGTTCCTTTAACCGCGTGTGGAAAGAACGTCCCGTCTCACCTATATAGCTGATTTTGCAAAAGCAAGGAACTTTATAAACCCCTCTAAATTGTGTATGATCAATAGGATATTTAACGGATCTCATTCTCTTCTTAATGTTCTCTAAGGGTTTGAACGAGGTTGTAATGTTGTTTTTATTGAGAATCCTAGAGATCTTATCAATCACCCCTTGTATATAAGGTAAGTAAGCCCTTGGGTTGGTGGTGGTCTTGTTATCAGAGGTTTTCAAACTAGTGAGGCTCTTGTTATGGGCTTTGCCAAGGGTCCTCATGATAACCTTGGGTTTGTAACCTATGTTTGTGAAAACTTCTTTGAGGTGGTCTTTCTCTTTCTCAATATGTTCTAAATCTGAGATCCTAGAGGCTCTCACTGCCAAGGTGTTGAGAAATCCTATCTTTTGGGAAGGATGGTGGTGGGAGTCTGCGTGGAGGTAGCTATCTGTGTGGGTATTCTTTCGGAAGACCTCGTGTCCAAGCATGCCATCTTCTTTTCTAGTAAGAAGGACATCTAGAAATGGGATGCTCCCGTTTTCCTCAAGTTCCATTGTGAACTTGATGTTGGGGGAGATACTATTAAGGTGTGTTAGGAATTTTTTGAGTTCGTCTTCACCATGTGGCCAAACTACGTTTGTATCATCCACGTACTTCTTCCATTTTGATGGTTTTAATGGATAGGAATCTAGGGCTTCTTTCTCAAATTTTTCCATAAATAGGTTTGTAACTATGGGTGAGAGGGGGGATCCCATGGCTACACCTGTGGTTTTCTCATAAAATTCGCCTTGGACTAAAGAAGGTTGACCTAAGACATATTTCTTCTAGCTTGGCTGTGTGAGGATTAGTGGCATCCTTGATAACTTGGATTGCTTCATCTAAAGGTATCTTTGTGAAGAGTGAAACCACATCAAAGCTTAATATTATGTCATTAGGTTCTAATTTCTCATCTTTTATTAGTTTCACAAATTCACTAGAGTCCTTAATGAAGGAATCAGTATTGCCAACCAGGGGACCTAAGATCTTGGCTAAGTGCTTGGCGAGTTCATACGTGGGGGATCCTATAGTGTTGAAGATAGGCCGGAGCGGAATACCTTCTTTATGGATTTTGGGAAGGCCATATATCCTGGGAGTGATATCTCTGGTGGGGATTAGGCATTTTTTCAAATACTCATCTAAATTTGAGGTTAGAATAGCTTTTTTAACTTCCTTAGTTACTCTAGAATACAAGGATTCCTTCAATCTCTCTCCTGAACCTGACCTTGAAGCTTTCATAGAGTATCTTGTTTCAGACCCTGGAAGTATCAGGAGACCTGTAAAAAATAAAGGGAAAACACATTCACATAGTGAAAAAGACCATAAATGTAACTCGATTATACATGCCAACAAAAAGATAAATCATAAAAAGTCACATGCATCCATGTCACAGTCAACAAATTATTGCTTTCCAATTAATAGGCACAATAAGTAAATTAAAAAAGCACATATACTCCTATCCCCAAAGCATTCCAATACAAATCTACCAAGAACAATATGTGTGTCTTTAAGATTGTATCTCCTAGGTCATTCAAATATACAATGTTGTGGCAATTGAAGAAGCTTAAGCTAACATTAGCAACCGATGATTCATATCATAACTTGGAAAGAAAGGGACAACCATTCCAGACAGACTTTTATCAACATGTCATGGTAAGCCCTCGATAGAATAAAAGGATTCGTTAAAAGTTGACCTTTAATTTCCCTACTTTTCTCAAACATGAGGTAAATAAAATGAAATTAGTTTAATTACATATTGTATTCTCATGTCTACAAAGAGCTTAATGCTACTATCGATAGCCTTTCCAAATAAGGTGTACAACTTGAGTTTAGAGTTTGGCCAGTTCTGGAATCAAAGGATGGACAAGTAGTTGAACACATCAAATCAGTCTATTGATTATGCGTCTCTTCAAATGAGAGTATGTATCTTTCCAAAAGTATTGATCCTATGAAGTCTTGTTTCCAACCTACTGTTGGCATTTATTTAGTGTTGAAAACATTATAGTAGGGATTGTTTTCTTGAAGAGTTTCTATGTAATCTATTGAGACACTTAGATGGCTGGAAAATACTATTTTATGTAGTTGTATGAGATTTTAGAGAAAGACAGAGTTTAGCTAGGATATCATACAGAATCTCTGGTCCAAGAGACCATAGTAATGGAGGTATGTTGTCTCTTGACTACAACGTTATAACAACATAATCAATAACTCCATATGCAATATTGCAACCTTTTCAACTTAGAATATCCATTGTCACCATTTAATTAAGGCATTATAAAAGGTTCAACTCATTGTTGTAGGAAAAAAGCTGAATGAAAGGGAAACAACCACTTTGACATGCACAGACAAATTATCATTACATCTTGACCAGGTTTAAGTTTGAGTTTTAGCAGCTTATGGTAGCTTCCTCAAAGTAAACACTTAATATTATTGTTAAGTAAAATGAATGTCTTAAATTTAACAAGTTTGGGTAAGTTTTATACTGTATGTGTAATTGCTCCTCTTGTTCCTCCTCTTCATCTTCATCATCATCTTACTCCTGACCTGAATCATTGTTACCTTCTGGTTCGTCTGAAGATTCATCTCTAAGAATGTCTTTCTTAAGGTTTTCAAAAGCTTTCTAATGCTCGAAAAAATATGGAATTAGCTTGAAAATATCTATTACATGTCTCAAAGATGCAAGAGTAAGATTTTAATATTGCATATTGAAAACACAAAGGCATATAAACTATGAAAAAACTAAAATTAGACAACATGTTAATGAAGAAATTCGAAGGAAATATACCAAGGCCAACTTCTTGATCAAGCTCATCTTATAGGGAAAATTAATGGGTAAACTGATCTTCTTGCTCGACAAGATCTAGTTCTGGACGAATAGTTGGATACCCTTGAAAATTCCAAAAAACAATAGTAAAGATTCATGCACATACCATAACAATCCTACAAACCAACAACTATAACACACAAAGGAATTCACATCATATTATACTTGGAAGTTAGCTTTCCAAATTGCAAAAAGTCCTTCAATTAGAAACTGTAATTGTCTATCAATTTTTCCCTCAATGAAGAATGCTTGTAAATCGCTAAAAAAACTCCTTCACACAAGTGAAATCCAAGTCTCTAAAATCTCATGCAACTGGATATTAAACTAATTATGAAAACTAGAAGAGAGTAAAGAATTACAAAACACATAATGAAGATTTGGTTGGAGATGAAACACTTATGGTCGAGTTTCAACCCATTATTTCACTCTTTAATGGAAGAACTTCATGAGGACATGAAACAAATGAAGAAGCTATAACGTCTATACATAAGATATTACCATGGGTTAAGTCTTCCCATCTCCATTTGCAATGTTGAATACCTTGAAAAGGAAAAACTATATTATTTATAGCAACTAATGGAAATCTTCAATTTGGAGTATTTTCCAAAGCTAAAGTTTCTAAAGATGTCTTTTTTATTATTATCTCAATCGAAGGAGGTAGGTGTGGGAAGTGCATGTTAATGTTTGAATTAGTTTAGGATTAATACAAAGAGAACAAACAAAATTTATACTTTAATGCATAAAAAGATATAAAAACAAAGCTAGATCCAGAAGAGTACTGCTGTAATAAACTTAAACATAATTTTCATTTCTTTCAACTTGTCATTAGCCAGTCACAAAAAGGCCACGAATCAAGTTTAGCGGCCTCAGACAAAGCCATGTATAATAAACATACAAACATGAGTCAATACTAGACTTAGAATCAACCTAGGAAGAAGGTAATGAGGTCACGACCTGCTAAAAACATTAGCAGGAGAGTCATGGCCCACTCGAAGACCAACAAGAAACCTAGACGTCAATTCAAAGCAACAGTAACCCTAGGCATTAAGCAACAAAAAGTTCGTCAAGAAAAACAGTAACAAACAAATATAAAGCAGACAAAGAACCAGCTCTAGTTTTCTCTCTTGTCCGGATGCCACATAAAATGCAGAAGTGAAAAATAAATTTATAATATTGAAAATCCTTCTAGAAAAACTAAATTTATAATTTTGAAACCTTCTAGAAAGGTCCCTTAGGTAACCCCTATGTTTTAGGATAGCTACCAATAAAATAAAAATAAGATTAAGTTGACTTAGAATTGGGTACTAAAGGTCATATGGTCAATAACAATAAATAAACAAAATAAAAGTCATCATACCAAAGTTACACACAATAAGTGCGCTAGGACCAAGGACCAACAAGACCAAGGACTTCAATATGTTCTCTTTGTCAAGGTATATATATATATATATATCATTGTATAAGGATAAGATCCAAACTGACGGTGTGATCCTCTGGTCCTTGATAATGTGCCTAAGGGTTAGGTGTAGGTGACAACATCAAGGAGTGGCCAGTCCCTTGAGAAACAAACTAGCTTACACCTCCACCAAGAAGTACACGTATGCCAAATCCATGTAAGGAAGGCGCACACACAGTCCGACAGGAAAAAAAAAAAAAAGGGACAATGACTAATGAATCGATTTGCCTCAATATTACTCAAAACCCCCGTTAACATGAGGAAACAATTTATTCCGTGGACCCTAATCCACAAGACCTCGAACTCTATAGCTCGAGTCACTGCTCGTTTTCACTGCATAACCACAACAGAGTTATTCACAACTATCCATGGCTCAATTTGCAGAAAATTATATAAAAAAATACAATTCAATCCACTGCTGCAAATCTCAAGCCACAAAACCTCAAAATCTTAAAGCACAGTTTTGTTGTTCCTTACATTTAAACCCGACTTATCATTCTAGAGTTTCTTATGGGAAATTCTTTGCCACTTCTTTCGCACTGAACACGAGTTTGCAAATATTGTAATGCCGGGAATTTTACCTATTTCTTCGCATTGAAAGCACACGTGTTTGGTCCCGACAGTTTTCATTCTATTACAGAACTGGCAGATAATAAAAAAAATTCAACTTAACAAGATTCGTAATGCGAGATTCCACCCTGTGACATTGGCCAGCTTGGGCGGTTGAGCTCACGATTTTCCCGGGCCAGCGCACAAGCTTTTGATCTCGTCGTCGGCCGCTCTAAAATCGTTGAAAAACTGGAGTGAGCAAGAATAGGGAGAAGGAATAATAATAATAATTACATGTTGTCATTGATGTCTCTGTGTGAGAGGGATGTCTTCGCACATTTTGAGAGGGCTCGCATAAGAACCACCAGTTGAAGAATTATTGCATGTTTCCACAAAGGAGATCCACCATCTACACAACTCTGCCCCCAACACTGCTTGGATATGCACAGTTCCGTAGGCAATACCCAATGCACAAACCAATGGACATCAAATCGTTAAGTGTAGGTCAAGCACGGTCATCTTTGCTGGTCAAACCACCAAAGGAATGGTGCTTGCACAGAAAGTTAGATTGCGTTCATGGTCGTCATCAATGAATCGAAGCATGGTCGTCATCAATGAATCGAAGGCCGTCAATGCTCTCAATGAAACATGTGGCAAAATTTGGTGGGAGAAACACATGGCATTATCTAATTGAAGGGAGGGACGACGAACTTAGGAGAAAAAAAGCCTAACGACGTGTTACCGATTTCCCTAACCTAAAAACTAGCTCCATATGTGTGAGTAAGAGTTGACCAAGTGTCCTCTTGGCACTATGGTGGTGAAATCATATGTCAACTTATTTGAGGCATAAATTCCTTCTACATACTCCACTTGATGTGATCTTTGGACCATTGGAAAGATCTTAAAGGGTGAAAAAAAACAAGGTGGTGAGAGCTATGTTGACAATTTTTTTTCGAAAAAAAACTTATTTAATGCATAAAACATGGTTTAGGGTTTTAGGACCTCAAATAACTAAAATATGTTATCCCCTTGAAATGAATTTGATAAGATCATTGTTTTGATTTTCTATCCTAAAAAGTAACAAAACAAATGACAAATTATATATAACCAGTTTGGATCACATATGATGAAAAATACTATGTAGAGATCTGTATAACAAAATTCCAAATGACATGACATATCTACTACCAACATCTTCCATAAGCAAATGAAAATACATAAGATACAGAGAAAAACAAAACATGCCTAGTTCAAGTAAATTCAATACACCTTGTGTATTGAAAACTAGTTTCAAATCCAATTATTTAACAAAACCAATACCAACAACATTTGAGCCAGAAGCATCAATGATAAAGGAAAATGCATGTAAGGTAAAAATAGGAGAAGCAAAGGTAGATAAAGTTGAACAGATAAAAAAAACACAACATAGTTAATTAAATTTTAATTAATCTTATACACATAATTAGATACTAAATTGACTTGAAATTGAGAAAAATAAAAATAATTTACATGTCATCTCTATAAAACAAATACACAAAATGATACCTTATAAAAACATAAGATATAAAACACAAACTATCTATTTAACAAAAACTATTTAATTATAATCAGCATAGATCCAAATCCTAGGCTCTATCAAGCATCCAGATGGAGATGGATCAAATCTCTTGAGGTGCAAACCTCTTCTTAAGTATTGCAATCAAGGACTTATCAGCTTTGGTGTGTCCTATATATAGCAACTTTGGTGTGTCCTATATATAGCAACTTTGGTGTGTCTTATATATAGCCATCGATTTAATTCAAACCAAAAGACACATGTTTTTATTTAAGGTCCACATATAATATTATTATTATTATTAATATTTAATATTATTTATGAGGGACATATAATATTTTTTATTATTTTTTATTTTGTTAGGAACAAACATTACAACATCTCCCCCATACATGGTTTTAAAACCATGTGAAAGTCCCTGCTAAAACCATGGGTTGTTTAGGAGGCCTTGCACATCGTCTTAAAACCATTTGCAAGACCCTCCTAAACCATATACAATAAAACCATGGGTTGTTTCGGAGGCCTTGCACATGGTTTTAAAACCATTTGCAAGACCCTTCTAAACCATGCACAATAAAACCATGGGATGTTTAGGAGGTCTTGCACATGATTTTAAAACCATGTGCAGGGTCAACAGTAATTCAATTTTTTATTTTAATTTATTTTGTTAGGTAGGAACACTAGAGCATCTCCCCCATCTTGTGTTGTTTTTATGACCGACATTTTTTTGATGGATAATTAAGTTTTTAATTTTTTATTGTTTTGTTAGGTAGGAACATGACAACATCTCCCCATATTAGGTTGTTTTTGTGGCCTGCATTTATCATTATCATATATTTTTGGTGTTTTTTTAGCGCTTATTAAATTTGGTGAAATTCACGGCTGTAAATTACAATTTGTAAAATCATGCAATTTCAGTAATTACAGTAATAACTTCTAGACTATATGACACATTTTAAAACTACCCAAATAGTCTAAACCAGGATTTGAGCAATAAAAACTGCAATTCCATTATTTTTCCTTCTACCGGATTCCAATGAATCGGGGGCGTTTTGGTTCTCTCTTATACTGCTCCGTTTTTTAGAAGTTGACAGCTCAAACGATACGTTATTTAACGCACAAGAATATTTCTGATTGGAAAGACTAACAGTAACCATGATATTGATATAAAGAATTGAAACATATTTGACACATTCTAAAACAACATTGAACGGAAAAATGATAGAGCTTCTTGAATTTTGAAATTTGCATATTTCAAAATAAAGGCAACCCCTTTCCTATTGGAGTAAGAACTCTTCAATACATTGGGTTGCATGGAATTGAGGGTCTCTATTTCGGACTATGAGTCATTTTCATCCTCATCAACAGAGACTCCATCTTCATATTCACCATGGTAATCATCTTCGCCATTCTGATCCACAGAGAGTCCAGGGACTCTGTTTCTAACACGGATTCCTTCCTGGAGTCGTTGCTGCAACTGCTTCAATACGACTCTACGCCACTTAACTTTCGAGCAATTTAAAACATTCAGCATCTTCAACGACATCACATGTTCCGGCATTCAGCGTCTTCAACGACATCACATTGAGGTACATAATTTACACATCTTAAAAATCTTTGTGCTAAGCAGGAAATTGGTGTTATTTTTTCAAGAACATGTAGTTGCACCTAAATATTATCATCTTGGAAAAGGATACAATATATTTGACTTCTGGTGAGAACAAATGAAATTTCTTTTAATCTTTGGATATGCCAATGCCAAGCTTATGAACAAACTGGACAAAATTTTCCCTAAGAGATTAATGGACAACTAATATCACAAGATGTGGACGGGTTTTGTTGTTTATTAAATATGGATGGGTTAAAACTATTCTTGGTCTTCTTCATATTCTAGTTTTGGACAAAAACTTGATATATGTGAATAAGATGGGTGATGTGGGTGTGCAAAGTATATTTGAAAATGATACATGTAAGATGGTTTGAGAAGAAACAATGTTGTTGACGGGAGTTTGGATTGGAACTGTTACACGTTGTTGGGAATAACTATCACTAAGGGGTTTAACAATACCATTGTTCTTGAGAATGAAATTGATATAACTCCCACTCTTTCTGTAGAGAAGACAATGCTTTGGAACTAGACAATGGGACATTAGAGAGAAGGGATTTTATGCTTTGCATTGTAAAGGTATGGAAGGTAATCCTTGATTAATCTTTAGATTTCGATTTATCTGAACACTATGTATATGGTAAAAGGAATCAAGTGAGGTTCCCATTTGGTGCTACAAAGGTAAAAGAGATCCTCAGGTTGATACATAATGATGTGTGTGTACATGTACCTATTACATATCTAGGAGGATATTTATATTATGTCTCATTTATAGATGATTTTTATAGGAATGGCATGGTTGTATTTCATAAAGAAGAAATATGAGGTTTTCAAAAAATTAAAATAGTTCAAGGTTCTTCTAAAAAAACAAATAAAGAAGAAAATAAAAATGTTGAGGACTAATAATGGAGAGGAGTTTTGTGGGAAATATTTTGATCACTATTGTAAATAGTGTGTAATAGCATGGAAAAATACAACTCAAGACAGACCTCAACATAATTGAGTTGCAAAAATGATGAGCAAGACATTAATGGGAAATGTAAGAAACATTCTTAGTGATTCATGTATAGAACATAAATTTTGGGTAGAGGCAATAGATATTGCATGTTATCTAATCAATTGATCGTCTACATCAACAATGGTTGATAATGCCCCTCATAAGGCATGAACTAGTAAGAAACCCTCTCTTGTACATCTCATAACTTTTGGCTTTGATGCTTATGTGCATGATCCAAAGGAGAAAATGAGCAAGATAGACACTAAAGAAGATAAATGTATATTCATTGGTTATAAAATGGAGTAAAATGCTACAAAATTTGAATCTAGTTTAAATAAGAAAGACTGAGTATAGTCATGATGTGATCTTTAAAGTTTAGAGAAGTTAACAACACTCCCATCTATGAAGAAGAACCAATAGAAGGAAAAGTAGAGAAAATGGAGTTTGAGATCAAGAATGGAGAATCTAAATGAACAAATGAAAATGAATCAGATGAGCCATATGAATAGGAGGAACCACATATCTCAATATTGAGAAGATGAGTCCAAGTGAGAAGGAAAACAGAAAGGTATAGTCCACCTATTTCATTCTACCTTTTGTTTAATTGCTATTAACAATGATCCTAGAATTGTTAGAGAGGAATTTGATTATGAGGGTATACTTTGGAAGAAGTACATGGTAGAAGAAATGGAGGCCTTGGAAAAAAATAAGGCATGGGACTTGGTCAAGTTACCTAATGGAAGAAAACATGCTGGTAGAAAATGGGAGTTCAAGAAGAATCTTAATCTAGGAGATAGAGTGGAGAAGTGCAAGGATTGCTTGGTATCAAAATGATATTCCCAAGTTGAGGGAATTGACTTTGGTGAGATTTTATCTCCTACTACAAAATTGGCTTCCATTATATTTTTATTATCTCTTGGTGTAGTGTTTGATCTTGAAGTAGAATAAATGGATGTAATGACAATGTTCCTACTTGGGAACTTCAAAGAATAAATCTACATGAAACAAATTGAAGTGTTCAAATTAAAGGGTAAGAAGGCATTGGTTTGCGAGATGAAAATGTCCCTATATGATGTAAATCAATCCCTAAGAATGTGTTGCCAAATTTTTTATACTTACATTCTAGGATTGGGATTTCTGAGAAGCAATGTTGATCATTCTATGTATTCCAAGAACATTGGTGAACACTTTATTTATATGGTATTTTATGTTGATGATATGTTGTTGATTGGAAACACCAAGGATATCATCAAGGAGTTCAAGTCTCATCTATCATCTAAGTTTGACATGAAGGGTCTTGGTGTTAATTCAAACATTATTTTGGGCATGGATATTAAAAGAGATCATGCAAATATGGAACTTTGGTTAAACCAGAGGAAGTATGGTGAGATAATTTTGTAGATATTATTGAGATGTGCTTGATTCATGAACCAAAGGGGCTTTTTCCAAGTTAAACTAATGCCTCAAATGCATTCAAATGATACAAATTCAATATTCCCTCTCAACCTTATCAAATGCAAATACAAAAGCAAAACAAAGGTGGTGAGGGATTTGATTACTTGCACTCTTTTTAAATGGTGAACACTAATTACTTGGATGTACGCAAATACCTTTGGTAACCTAACATCCTAAACCCATAATTTAATATTTAAAATAATAAGGCCAAGCAAAATAAAACATAGCTAAAGAGGCTTATGAAAAAATTTAAAAGTGTGTCCCCAGGTTGATCAACTTAGTGGGGTTATTGAGGACTCAACTAATGTCAACACACTAAGTGAATCCATGAGTCGCTGCAATGTATTGTTTGATCATGAGCATAAAGTGTAGAAGTTCTCATGTTTTCACTTCACATGGACATCTTGAAATCAATGTACAATGGTTCTTAGTAAATCTTGCATGGGGAGGGATTCAACTATCATTGTTGCATACCAACCAATGAGCCTCATCTATATTACCAAGATGATGAAATGATGAGGTATATTTGCTTAAATATTGCATCAACAATCCATGCTAATTTTTCCATCACCGAACCTCATAAATTTTTTATACAAATATTTTCACCAAGCATAGATATAGTTATCCCTTATTGTTGCTCCAATGCTAGGGAGCATCCATAGCATTGGAAAAGTCACCATGGTATCACAAATATTTCTCCACTACCAGTGAGCATCCATATCCTTAGTAGATATATACGCATTCCACCTTTAGTAATTGCAATTCCTTTCATGATCCTTACCTCCATTTTGATGAATGTATTTAATAATTGACAAATGGAGGAAGCAATAACCTTTACAATATTGATAGGGGACAACTACCAAATTGTAATATCCCAAATCCCTATATTTTCTATTTCTAAACAATTATGCGGATACAACTGGGCTTACAAACTGCCAGGAAAAAATCCCTATTTTATAGGAAAAATTAGGGTTAGGGTTTGTGAGATAGAATGCACACTTACCACTGATAACTGGCTGAACTGCTTGCAGATAAAGTCTGCAAGTACTGAGATCTGGATCGGAGAGGAACTGATCTCTCTTGCCTCCGGTTAATGCTCCAGCAATAAGACGCCCAATCAGAGAGAAAGGTGACGCCCTCAAGGAAGGAGGTGTCCGACGGATCCGCCGATTTGCAGGGCTGATAGCCTTGCTGTGCCGGAGAGATTGGCTGGAATATACGGCAGTTCTGAACCCTCTAAGTAGGATAGCGTCTTGGTTCTCTGAGGCAGCTGCTCACGCCCCTGGTGGTCCGGAAATGCTGATAACTCCTTCGGATGAGCTCAAATGGAGCTGATAATCGCGGAGTGTCGAAGTATGTAGCTGGTGATAAGACTGGTGCTTGAGTTTCTGAAGGAAACTGAGAGCTGGAGGCCCTACAGCTGATTAGGGCTTTCTGGCTGAAAACCCCCTCTTACGGCTGCACCGTGCCACTGCAACAATCTATACCTTGTGCTATATAACCGATGAATGAACTGAAGAACAAGTGGTGAACCAGTATGGCTTACCCGTAATAAGACTAGGACAAATGTTTCACTGCCGAAATCCTGTTAGCTGAAGACTCCGTCTCCA
>LPNX010734934.1:84417-234747 GCA_001517045.1 Pseudotsuga menziesii
CACTCAAGATTGCTTGTCCTCAAGCAAATTCAAACTGGGATGCTGCAATACCTGTTCACCTTCCCACGTGGCATCCTCTGGCGGTAGTTCTTCCCATTGAACCAAATATTCCTTGATCACTCTGTTCCTGAGCTTCCTCTCTCTGGTCTGTATGATCCGTTCAGGAATCAGTATCAGCAGTCCTTCATCATCTAAAGGGGGCAATTCGGTAGATGGAGCAATGTGTTGCCCAAGGGTCTTCTTCAGGTTGGACACATGGAACACATTGTGGATTTTGCTTTCTCTGGGCAGCTCTAGCTCATATGCCACCTCTCCCACCTCTCCCACCTTCCGAATTATTTTGTATGGTCCATATAAGCGGGGTTTTCATTTCTCTGCTCCTTTCTTTTTAAGTGACGACTGTCTGTAAGGCTGGAGCCTTAAGTAGACTAAATCCCCTACCTCAAAGCTCCGCTCAATCCTGTGTTTGTTGGCATACATCTTCTATTGATTCTAGGCTGTCCGTAAATTCTCTTTCAATACTTTCAGGATGTCCTGACTGTCTTGTATCCAATCCTTATCCTTAGGAGCCCCGCTGTCTCCAAATGCCAAATCTGCATAGTCCAAGGCCTCATAACCATATAATGCCTTAAAAGGAGTCATCCTAATAGACATGTGATAAGTAGTGTTGTAGCAATACTCTCCCAGGTGTAGCCATTTGATCCATGTTTGCTGCTGCCCTGCTACGTAGTTCCTGAGATAACCTTTGATCCACTTGTTGACTATTTCTGTTTGCCCGTCACTTTGGGGGTGATAACTCGTACTGGTAGCCAGTTCGGTCCCCACTAATCTGAACAATTCTTGCCAAAAGGCACCTATGAACCTGCTATCCCGATCACTAACAATGGTCTTAGGCAACCCGTGTAACCTGAAAACCTCCCTGAAAAATAACTCTGCCACCTGAGCTGCCGAGTAGTCTGATGGTATCGAGAAGAAATGTGCAAACTTGGTCAGTCTGTCAACTACTACATATAAACAATCTCGCCCTTGGACCTTGGGCAAGCCTGTAATGAAGTCCATGGAGATGCTCTCCCACTTCTGTTCTGGAATCGGTAGTGGCTGGAGTAGCCCTGCTAGATGTGTGTTCTCAACCTTGTTCTGCTGACAGATGCTACATTCCCGGGCATGCTGCATAATCTCCCCCTTGAGGCCCTTCCATGAAAACCTCTCTCTGATCTGCCTGTAGGTTTTTAAGAACCCTTGATGCCCTGATAAAGGAGAATCGTGGGCTGCCTGGATGATCTTCTTCCTCAATGTGGATTCTGGGACGAGGTATATTCTGTCCTTGTAGTAGATGATGTCATCCACAATTCTGTACCTGTCATCCTGAATTTTCCCATCCAATAATTCGCAGGCGAATTTATTTTTGGAGTACTCCACCAAGAGAAGTGCCCTCCAATCCGTGGATATACTACTGAGAGATAATGGGGATGGTCGCCTGGATAATGCATCAGCCACTACATTATTCTTACCTTTCACATACTCAATCTCGAAATCATAGGCTTGTACCTTGCTGACCCATTTTTGTTGTCGCTCATTTAGTTCCTTCTGTTTCAAGAAATACTTGAGGCTGTTATGATCTGTTTTGATTTTGAACTTACTGCCCACCAGGTACTGTCTGAATTTTGTGAGAGCATGCAAGATAGCTAGCATCTCTTTTTCATATATGCAGTAATGGCGCTCGTAGTTCTTCAGCTTACGGCTCTCAAATGCAATAGGGTGATGATTCTGCATCAGTAGTGCTCCTAACCCTTCTCCTGAGGCATCACATTCTACTGTAAAGGGTTGTGAGAAGTCTGGCAATGCTAAAACTGGGCAAGAACTCATGATAACCTTCATCTCCTCGAAAGTTTTCTGCACTGAGTCTGTCCAAGTGAATGCCCCCTTCTTGGTGAGATCTGTGAGGGGTGCTGCAAACTGGGAGAATCCCTTAACGTATCGTCGGTAATAAGTGCACAGACCTAGGAACCCTCGCAACTCTATCACGGTTTTTAGCACGGGCCAATCTATTATAGCTCGTATTTTCTCCATGTCCACCTGTACTCCTTCTGCATTGATCACATGTCCTAAGTACAGCATTTCCTTCATGCCAAACTCACACTTGGACATTTTCGCGTAAAGCGACTGCTCTTCTAAAATACTCAACGTCTCGTCCAGGTGTTTCAAGTGCTCTTCCCATGTTTTGTTGTAAACCAAGATGTCATCAAAGAATACAAGCAAAAACTTACGTAGTTGTGCCCTGAAGGTGTGGTTCATGCATGACTGGAAAGTAGCTGGAGCATTGGTAAGCCCAAATGGCATGACCAAAAACTCATAGTGACCATAATGACAGCGAAAAGTTGTTTTGGGAATGTCCTGGTCCCTTACCCTGATCTGATGGTATCCCGAGCGAAGATCGATCTTGGAGAAGTATTGAGCTCCCCGAAGTTCATCCATGAGTTCGTCAATCCTGGGAATGGGATACCTGTTCTTGATGGTATTTTTGTTAAGCGCTCGGTAATCGATGCACATACGCAGAGTGCCATCCTTCTTCTTAACCAGAACCACTGAAGATGCAAAGGGGCTAGAACTGGGTCGTATATAAACAAGCTTCAGTAATTCTTTAATGGTTTTCTCAATCTCATCTTTGTACCTCTTAGGATGCATGTAAGGAGTGGTGATGACGGCTTGTGTTCCCTCCTCTAGCTCGATGATGTGTTCAAATCCCCGGTCTGGTGGTCTGCCTGATGGAAGGTCCCGAAAAACCTTTTCGTGTTTCTGTAGCAAGGCCTGAATGTCACTGGGGTGTTGTGAGCTGGTCTCTGGGGGTTTCCTGAAGGTGACAAAACATTCTGCAGCCCATTCTATATCATCATGTCGAAGCACTGCCTCCATTCTCTGTGACGAGACCGGTTTTGGGGGATAAGTGTTCATGCCCCTCAAAACTACCCATTTGCCATCTGGCCCCTGAAACTCCATTTCCATTACCCTGTAATCTGTAGTGTATTTTCCTATAGAGTAAAGCCACTGAACACCCAATACCACATGAGTATCCACTACATCCACTACATAGAAAGAGTCTGTCATCTGATAGTTACCCAAGGCAACATTCAGTTTTGGGATCCAGTAGTTGCACTCCATGCTGGAGTTCCCGGCTACTGCTATAGTGAATCCCTCAAACTTCTCGGTCTGAATACCTCATTTGGCTACCCAAGCGGAGTCAATGAAATTGTGGGTGGCTACCCCATCAATCAGAACTCCTACTATGTTACCCTGCACTACTCCCCTGACCCTGAGAGTATGGAACCTCGGTACTCCAGACAATGTAGCAATGACTCCCTCTGGTGCATCACCCTAGTGTGATTCCTCTTCTGTGGCCTCTTGCTCATCGTCATCCTCATCACTGTCTGAATACACCTCAATGTAGTGTGCCTTTTCCTTCCCTGAGCACCTGTGTCCTGGTACCCATGGTTCCTGGCAGGTGAAGCATAGCTTCTTCCTTCTCAAATCTTTCCTGGTGTTTTCATCTAACCAGGTTTTCTTGGGCACATCCTGCTGGAAAGGTTTCCTGTCCTTGTCCCTAACAGGAAAATTGGTTTTCATAGGGAATTTGTTTTTGGGAACTGAATCTTGAAGATCCCTTGACTTGCTAATAGCATCCTGCAGAGTGAGGGGTTTGTAGGCTTTCACCCATCCCCGTAGTGGCTCTATGAGGGCCTCAGTGAATAACATAGTCAATCTGCTCTCTGACACATCTGTTACCATAACGGCTAGCCTCTGAAACTTTGAACTGAATGATTCTATGCTACCAGTATGCTTGAGTTGAGCCAACTCCCTGAAATGGATCTCTGGATCTTTCCTGTCGAACCTCTCCATGAGAGAACTCACCGTAAGAATGTATGGTGTTGTGACCCAATGTCACCAGTCTGTGGTACCACCATTCGTGAGCTTCTCTGTCCAGGTGAAGTGTAGCCAACTTAATGGCGTCTGTCTCTGTCATGGGGTTGAGCTGGAAATAGGTATCCAACTTTTGGACCCATGTTCTCGCTAATCCTCTGCAAGTTCCATCAAAGTTTGGGATAGTTAACCTGCCCAAGGTTTTCTGTAGCTCATAGTTGTGAATGAAACCCTTGTTGAAATTCCTGGGCCTGTTCCTGCTCTTCATGTTGCAGAAGTCTGAGAAAGACATAGCAGCATGAAACTCATCCCCTAAGTCCCTGTACTCCTGCAAATAAGCCCCAAAAGGCTCGTTGGGCTCTACCTGCATGACCGGGCCCCCTACTGTATCTGCCAAGAAGTGAGGCATGGTAGGCCTGATAGTAGGTCGGCTGTATATGTGGGGATTGTTCTGGATGTTGGTGTATGCCATCTTACCACTGCCGCTGGAAGATCCCCGCTCTACCGGTGAGGGGGGTGCACTGCTGATACCCGGTTCTGGTTTCGCTGACAGTCTACTGATTACATTAAGGACTTCTTTTTGTCCTTTCGCTAAGTCTTGCAATGCAGAGACTAAGTTGCGAAAGTCCATCCGATCCTCCTCATCTCCCGTTCCTTTTCCCCTATCCGCATGAATACCTGTCTGTTCCATGTCTGAATTGATATCCTCTAGCTGGATATCTTCAAATTCTTCTGTGTATCTACTCTTCCTCCTCCTATAAGTTACAAAAGGATCTCCTTCTGTATTCATCTACTTTTCATCTCTTAAGCCCACAGCTGGCCAAGAAAATAGCTCTGATACCACTGTAATATACCAAATCCTGATATTTTCTATTTCTAAACAATTATGCTGAGACAACTGGGCTTACAAACTGCCAGGAAAAAATCCCTATTTTATAGGAAAAATTAGGGTTAGGGTTTGTGAGATAGAATGCACACTTACCACTGATAACTGGCTGAACTACTTGCAGATAAAGTCTGCAAGTACTGAGATCTGGATCGGAGAGGAACTGATCTCTCCTGCCTCTGGTGAATGCTCTAGCAATAAGACGCCTAATCAGAGAGAAATGTGACGCCCTCAGGGAAGGAGGTGTCCGATGGATCCGTCGATTTGCAGGGATGATAGCCTTGCTGTGCCGGAGAGATTGGCTGGAATATACTACAGTTCTGAACCCTCTAAGTAGGATAGCATCTTGGTTCTCTGGGGCAGCTGCTCACGCCCCTGGTGGTCTGGAAATGCTGATAACTCCTTCGGATGAGCTCAGATGGAGCTGATAATCACGGAGTGTCAGAGTATGTAGCTGGTGATAAGACTGGTGCTTGAGTTTCTGAAGGAAACTGAGAGCTGGAGGCCCTACAGCTGATTAGGGCTTTCTGGCTAAAAACCCCCTCTTATGGCTGCACCGTGCCACTTCAACAATCTATACCCTGTGCTATATAACTGATGAATGAACTGAAGAACAAGTGGTGAACCAGTATGGCTTACCCGTAATAAGACTAGGACAGATGTTTCACTGCCGAAATCCTGTTAGCTGAAGACTCCGTCTCCAACCCCAACTGCTGTGCTGCTATCCAAGTGCTCCCAAAATAATAATAATCATAAGTGAGGTCTCCTCTTGCTTTACCATCTATTTATAAAGTTCCTCTGCGCAAAACCTAATCTTTGACCTAATTAGGTCACTTTATCTTCTAATTTTCCGTTGACTTGCATGCATACGGATGGAGACCTAAAAGAGCATGGTCATGCATGGAGCATGGTCATGCATGAAGGTGGCCTTTGGCCCAGGTGGTCCTTCTTGACCCAGTGAGGATGCCCTAGATCTTCTATGGATGGCATCAGTCCTGATCTGATTCCCTAGCTATCAGTAACCGCTCGAACCCACAGGAATCACATAAGTTAGCGGTATGGGCCTCAAGGCCTAAAAGGAAGAGGACATTACACAAATGTTGGGATTTATTTAATGTTTTTTTGTGCCAATTTATTAAAGTAATTCCCTTTTTTATTTTCATCCTATAGATTTCAACCCATCACGCGATCAACTAATTAAGTGTTTAAATGGATCTCTTGACACCTTACACTCACTCGTCAACTAGGATTTAAGAAAAATCATTGTTTTTCGTCTGGATATATCATGATCCAACCACTTACACATCATTTCAAACCTTTCTAGATCTGTATTCAAGATTATGTTTCTTTCTACCTCATAACCCAACAAAGGCATGCAAAATTCTCCAGCATTTTTTGGCGTGATGTTTCCATTGTAAGATGAAGTGCATACTGGAGGATACACTATAGGGGCATTAATTTGGACATTGATCATTTAGTAGGGTGAAATTAGTGTTGATTAGAGTTTGGTCTATTAAAAATTTGATGTATTTTTCTTTGTTGCGACACTTTGCAATCATGTTCATGTTGACTATTTTCAAGGTCAACATATTATTCCTTCAAGTAGTCACAAGTTTTATAGGATCAATGTCCACAAACCTTACTTCTTCTATCTTATATTTGGAGAAAAAAATCCATCCTATCCAACATTACATTTCCACCCCACACTTTTGATTTGATTAAGGTGGAATTTAATTCTCCCACAATTATCAACCTCTCGTTCTTTGTGCACCCCAGATAGAAAAAATCCTCCAAAATTATTGTCTTCATTGTAAAGGCCACAACAGTTAATCAATGAATATTTTTCTCTAAGTTTTTAATTATTTACGTAAACTTGATACAATTATCGTTAAGAATTGAGTAAGGGGGTGGAATTTTACTAGTGATTAAAGATCCCCCTAGAGTTTCTTGTTCCATCTACAACTAAAAAACCATATTCCTTCATTAATTTTAACAAACCTATAATCTTATGCCCTTCACCCATCATTTCTTGCAATAGAATCACATAAATTTATGATGGTCCAATAAGCAAGCCAAAGCTAATCTTTTGGAGGAACTATATAGGCTTCTAATATGCAGAGATAGAATAATAATCAAGTAACTCTTTGATTGATTTATGATTTCCCTAATAAATTTATTTCAACGCTTTATCTTATGCATATTGGAGAAATTATTTTCGCCCAACTATGGATGAGATTGGATCCTTAATAAGTTCAAATTCCAACCCCCTTTTAAACCCTTCTTCCCCAACATTTTTATCTCCCCTCAGTCTTAAATGGTATCTGAAAAATCCTTTGGCATCTTGAGGGTCCCCCATTATAGATTCAAAAGGATTGTGACCCATATCTTGCAAATCCTTGGACAATGAACTACCATTTTGAAAATATGGGTTTCCATTATCCTTACCAATGGCTAGGATGGGGTTACCCTACCCATTTTTGGAAGCCCCAATACTTATGTTTCCTCATAAAACCGCAACACTATTTTTCCTATTTCTATAGAAGTAGACCAGCTATACCTATCCTCAAAATTAAAATTACTATTTTTTGATGAAGGAGTAATTTCATAATCATGAGGAAAGGAATTACCTAATATAGATTTGATTGTGAGAGAATCCAAACCTTGCTACACCGCATTATGTTCTTGTGTCTCATCTATTTTTGGAAAGGGACTCTAGATATAACTTTTTTTAGAATATATCCATCCTTCCTTTGCTATGAGTCGTCCTCACTTGAACTAAAAACTAACTCTCTTTCCTTTATCAATTTGGATTGATTTGGGTCTACTCTTTTTTTAGACAAATCCAACCCTTTTTAAACTATATTTGTTTTATAATCCTTTTCACTATGGTATGATATGTATTCTTCCACCATATGCTATGATATGTCTTCTTGGAGAAGGATTGGATACATCTCTCCAAAATGTGACCATACACATGACAATGGGTGACAATGGGTAAGTATAAAGGGGATTTTGATGTAAACCAAAAAAAATAGGAACTACTTTCTTTACTACAATCTCCACATTATTTGATAGTCCTTCATTTAAATAAACCTCAATCAAGATAGGAGCAACTATCATGTAGATCACTAGACTTGTATCTTTTATCAAATATCAATATTTTTGCTCATGTTGTCACCATGGAAAGATCAATAAACGTAAGGTGTTTTTATTCAACTCCATGAGAAACTCAAGAAACTTAACCCATATCAATTTTTTTAGGAAGCTTCTAACCTTCGGACCGAAGCATGTAATTCAACTCTTTAAATTCAAAAATGGTGAACCCTAGTATTATTGACCTCCTAGCATTATTTTGCATCTTACTTGACTTTGAAAAAAAAAATCCAAACCAACCTCTCACCAAAAGATGAAATTTCGGTCCAAAACTAAATAGTGGAGCTCATACCATTTGAATCCAATTATTCAGAGTATGTTTCAAATTTTGGTGGCCTTGGAACTTCCATATTGTGGATTTTCCAAAATATGCCAATTCCTACTTTGATAATAAGTCTTCCCTAAATACTATTCTAACTCGATTATTGCTTTGTTTTTACAGCCTTATTTTCTCTTTCCACCCTATTATCAACTGGATTACCCAAGATATCCCTTTCTAGTCTCTTGTTTCTTCTAAGGATCTCTAGGTCCAATCCACTAGCTATGAATAGTGAACCATGCAAAATATCCTTTGAGTTTGTAGATTACCTAAACCATTCAAAGATTGTGAAGAATCACAAGTGTCCACCCTAACGAAGTTAGGTTCTCTCGATCCATCCACATGCTTGATCGGATCAAGGCCCATGTTGTCATTAAACAACTCATTACTATATCTCCCCTTATAATTTGTGCCACAAGGACCTATGGTCCAACCTTTTCCAGATGCCTTATATTTTATATTGGCACCTTTACTATCCCTAACAGTATTCACACATTGTATTATGGGTGCAGTTTTATCCACTTTTTATTATTTTCCCTAAGCTATACTGCAACATATTTACAATGCCCATGGTACTAGGATGGTTCATCCAATTAACGACCTTGTTTTGCTAGAAACAAAAAAATTGGTTTTCCCTCGAAGGGATCTTCAGTGTAATCTACGAGTTGTTCATCGTCAACCTCCATCCTATACCATCCCTTCAACTCTCACCTTCTTTATAAGAAATACATAAAACCTAATTATTACTTATATGAATCAAGCTATTAGTAAAGTAGAAATCATTTTGTATTTAAAAATTAATTTACCCTTACCTAAAAATTATTTCAACAAATCAAAATTTGAAATTTAATATTTCTACATAATTATATTTTCGTAGTGATTTTAGGTTAAATTTATATTTATAGACATTGTGAGGAAAACTATTTGATAGGTATGAACTATATTCTCTTATGGAACAAGGACTAAAAATTACCAACCCCAATAATGTAGAACATAAAAGCTAAATTGGTGTTTCTTAAAATCATTAAACCAAAATATTGAAGAAATAATACAAAATTATAAGTGCTAAATAAAACTACTAGAAAAATGTTCGTAATTAAGAAAATAAAAACACATATTGACAAATTGTGGCCACTATTACTTCTTGATGATGTTGATGAAGATGGTTATTAATGTCCTTTGAGACCAACTTTAGTGTTTTCAAACTTTAAGAAGGGTATAAATTACTTAGTTTGCTTTAGAATTTTATTTACGTGCTTGAAGATATTTAAGAGAATAATTTCTAAATCACCATAATGAGTTAGAATGATATGAAGGTAAATATTGTAATAAATAGTCTTAAATTGTGATCTAATGGATGTGCATAGGACATTCTAATTTGAGGTGTTACTTCCATACAAAATTCATTGTAATACAAAATGTACATGGAAAAAAAGTCTAAAAACGAGAAGCATTAGTGGACAAGTTCATCTTGGTTTTTTCTTAAGGAGATCACACAAGCCAAATCTTTTACTAATTCATGGTGATGTGGCAAAGTGCAAGAAATCATTCTAGCATTGTAAAAGGTCATAAATTATTAACAATGAATAATAAGAAAAAAACATCAACAACTTGAGTGGGCCCAATGGTTAAGATCAACATGTGTTTCCTCCTTGGAGGTCAAAGATTCAAATCCAAATGGAGGTAGGGAATGTACACCTCCATTGAATAAAGCAGTCAAATCACTACAAACTAGGGGTTTCATACATCACTTAGGTGTTTGTCTTGGCCATGACCTTAAAATATATTATTATTATTATTATTTTATTGTAGCTGTAAAAAATATTTGGAAATAGGGTTTAGGGTTTTTGTAGCTCTTTGGCCCTAGGGTTGCTCGGTCATGATGGAACCAGACATGTAGTTCATGGATTACTCCGAAAATTTTCAATGCACTTGTTTCCATGCTCATATCCATATCTTGAGTTGTTGTCGATTTTCATACTTGGGGAAAAGGTGGAGGATGAAGGAGGGCAGTCACTCATATTTTTTAGTTAAGGAAGCTCAAGTAGTGAAGGTGAGTTCCACAAAGGACGGTGTTAATGAGAAGTATGTGTGAATCACTTCTAATGGTTATACAAAAGTTGTATTTAGATAAGTCTTTGCTCCGATTCCTATCCCCAATGGGAACTTTCCATTAGATCTCTCTGCTCAAAAGGATTCAAGTGAGGTGGTTACAAATTCTATATAGAAGGTCTAGTGAGTGGAAATAACCTTGGATGATTGAAGCACATATATTTTGGGTAATTCAATACATTCTCTTGGTTATACTTAAAATATGTGTGATGTACATGTCTCAGCCCTCTTCTCTAGTTCTAGAAAATAGAGGGAGGGGGAATAATCCAGATGGATATCGGTGGCCTCCCACCTATTCCACTGGATCAAAACAATCTTTCAAGTGTGGCAGCTACTTTATGGTTTTTCAGGTTCCAAACTTTCAGGGTCATTTTGAGGCCCTAAGGACGTTTTTTGGCAATTCAGGGGGATATTAGTTGTTAAATGACATACCCTAGACCATTTGAAATTTGTATTGCTGGGATAAATCTTTCCTATGAGCTATCGAGTGCCAAAAACTAATATTGTATGCAAAAGTTATGCCCCCAAGAATTTGATGTATCAACTAACCACCTCGCGACCCACAAACCTTTTGAAGTTCATATCCTACGGTTGGGTTTAGGGTTTTTGCCTCTTCAAGGCTTTATGATGAAAGGCCCTTTGTCCTCCTTTTTAATTCAACTTATGACGAATGAACATAGCCACCACATCTCTTCTCATATATATAGCTACCACCATTCTAGTTACTTTTATTTTACAGTCTATTATGTTTCATTCATTTAATAGAGTCCGAGTTTACTGTATCATTGTGTTTCTTGAAATGTATTTGTTTATGTGAATATATATATGCTCTTTCATTTCATTCTCATGTAAATTCGGATAAATGGTATCGGATCAATATTCTCTTTTGGTTTCTCAATGCATGTCCCCAACGAGATCTGAATATCAAGAGTTGAGCCTTGAACTAGTTGAGCTTAAGGGAAACCACTCTTGTTGGCCCAAGCAGCCTCACCGTTGGCGGGAGAAGAAAAGAGAGACGACAGAGAAGGAAATCCTATTAAGTTGTTTCTTGAGGAATCCATCACGCAACAGAGGAATGATATGATTGATAATTTTTCCCAGATACTTCAACGAATGATGAAGATGGCATATGCATCTTCAACGAGCAGTCGTTTCGTAGGTGTGACTCCCTTCAAGGTACAAGTTAACTTTGGAATTCCCATATTTCAAGGTAAGATGGATGTAGATGCATTGGAGAGACAGTTAAATCTATTATAGGATTACCTCTATGTTCCAAAAAAAATCCAATAGTGAAAACATCACATCCGTGCTCCTTAAGCCCCTTCCCCATATCAAAAACCAATGGAACAGGTACTACTAGAGGCATTCAAGAGATGAGTCTGAAATATAAAGGACAGAACCCACTTGAGCATATTTTGTTGATGTCGTCAAGGAGGAATTATACCCTATCAGGAACCATGATGACCAATACACTAAGTGGAAGACTTTGCGCCAAAAGAGAGACCAGACAGTGGCGGATTTTACCAACATATTACATACCCTACACTAAAAACTGGGTATTAGAGACTCTAAATGAAACTTGTTCCTAAACTACCGTAGTGGAATACACATGTACATTCAAACATAAATGGGTTTCCTAGACCATCCTCATTGGGAATTGTTTATTGGTACATTGTCAATATCGAGAAAGAGTTTAAGCTAAATAATAAGCAAAAGTTTGGGTTTGCAAATCAATAGAAGCATAATCTTGAAAAAGGTGTGCCTAAGTCACAAAGAAAAGGATAGAGCAAGGGCAACCAAAATCCTAACAACCAACCCAATCTGTAGGGAAATAAAGGTAGCAGGAAATCGAAGGGCATTGGCAAGTAGTGTGAGTTCCATAAAATCCCCTGCCACAACACTGATGAATACTGCTCAAAACAATAATTGTTAGCTGCGACGAAATACCCAGAGACATACTTTGGCTCAAACTCTGATTCAAAACAAGATAGGGGAAAGTGGATCATTGATGCGGAACCTAGTGCCACCATTACAACTACAAATTTCCAACCAGAGGAGTCAAAGGAGCCAGAGGAAGGGGAGTGCCTCTTCCATTCACAACTATGGGTGTAGGGTAATCTGTTGTTAAATTCAATGAAGCATAGGATCATCATCCTGCATGAATTCAAATGAGAAGAGAAGGTTGCGAAAGAGAGAGAATAATTTAATATATACTAATCAATTACTCATGGAAAAATTGTACACACATAAAGACAAAATTGGAATAATATGATTATATTGATGGATCAGTAATTAATATGTAATACAATGGTTATACATATAGGAGAATTCGAATGCCTAAGATAGGATTCGAATCTACCAACTTGGACTAACTCCGGAGCTAACTAAATATGGTAAAAATCGCCATGGGAGCTCACTAATGCAACTCCGGATAACTAACTTAATCTACAATCAGTTAACTAATTAGGGTAGGTGAACAAAGGCGCCAACACTCCATTCAATCATGGAAATTGGCGCTAGGCTAACTAATTGTGATCTAACTGATGGTAAGTGGAGCATAACTGAACATAATTGGTTACCTACCAAGGTCAACTGAAGGAGACTGTTGGTGGCACTCAGAGTGGGTTCCTAAAATTATAGGGATTGGTCCATGGGGCACCTAAACTCATGCAATCAGGTGCAGTAAGTGGAATATGTACCCTAGGTGTCTCCCCATGCACTAGTGGAGTGATGAATACCTCCTAAGCTAGTAAAATAGACAATTATACTATGTGTTCAAAGGGAGGATTAATAATAATCCCAACGCCTCCCCCTCCCCCCTTAACCTTGAATTTGGACAACCTGGGACCTGACAACTAAGACCAAAGGTCACCCATACAACCTGAATGCAAAAAAATAATAACTACTTAATAAAACCAAGGAAATGGGGAAAACCTCATGGGAACCCCCACCCCCCCCTCAAAATAAGTAGGAAAATCAGGATCAAGCTTTCATATCAAGAGAAAAATTCTTTTTGAATAAAAAAAATTGTGAAAATATTTCTACAAACTGCATCTCTGTGGTGTTGTGAAGTAGTGTGATGGTCCCTGTGTGCACTAGTATCCTGGGATTGTGTATGTGAATATCTTCATCTTCTTCCAGTCTGATGGTAGACAGGAGAATGAATGTTTCCTTTGTCTCTTCTTTATGGAGGAAGAGTAACATGATCCAATTTGTTCTTCAGTGAGCATAATTGTTGATCGGTCTTACCATCATGTAGCATCTCTCTGGGAGTTTGTTGCACCTCTCTAGAGGAAGTGAATTTGCTTGGCATAGCACAAGGATCCCTTTTTGAAATTGGGATATTGTTCTCCTCATGTCAGATGGCTCTCCAGTCATGTTCCTAGTTGCTCAATAACCTTTTGCGCCCATTTAGGCCTAGGATTGGGAGTAGGGACTGGATTTGGATCTGGATCATTGTGAACTTCATCTTCAATTTCATAAACTGATTCAACTGGGTCCTATGCTTCGTATTCTGAATCTGAAACACTAATGGAAACATTATCATATGCAAAAGGTGTAGGTAGAATGGTTTTACCTTCCCTTTCAAATGGAAGCTGAGACTGTACTAGATCTAAGTATGGAAAAAAGTGTGAGAATTCATATGCCTTGGAGGCATGGTTTGAAACGCCCTTCACTATAATATTCCCAATTGAGATATTTGAGATATCCAATGAGTCAGGACCAAATACCACTCGCTTTGGATGGGCCAAAATGTGTCATCTGGAATACATATTACAAAATTCTGTCTAAAGAGGGCACATCGAGTACATATTTCAACACTCCATGCTTTAATTTGATGCAACCCTTTCCTTCAACTTTAATTTGATTGTCATCACCCATATGAATACTCGAACCATCATTAAGTTGTAATAAAGAGAATGATTCTTTGGATGCAAACATATGATTGGAGGCTCCTGGATCAATGAGGAAGGCATGCGATTTTGAACAGCGATCCTTCAATTCATGGAATCTCTCGTCATGATCTTCAGTCTTTTCTATAGATTTTGTCTTCCTTGTGCCTTCAAGGAGTGCAATGTTGTGTTGCTCAAGGAATTTTGCCATTTGATTCATGGTATTCTTCATACAATACTTCTCTGTATGGTTTCCTTTCTTACAATAAGAGCACTTTCCCTTGTCAGGCCTTTGATGTATGTCCTTCCTAGAGCCTGATGCTTCATATGATGGATCAAACTCATCTTTAGGTTCAAATTCAGTGTTTCTTTTCTCTTTTCCTTTCAGCTTCCTTCTTGATTTCACAATAATTGTCTCACCAGCTAAGAGAGCTTGACTTAGAGAGGCTTTAAGAGCTCCCATCTGTATCAGCTTGTCTTGTTCATGGATTAGAGACTCTGTGAATGAATCAAGGGATGGAATTCACCAATTAGGAGTCTTCAGTCTTCCAGAGTGAAAGGTAGATACAAAGACTGAGAATTTTGGGTCAAGTTTTCTCGGTATGGAGCATCAATTGCTCATCCTTCTTCTCAATCCTACATTGCTTGCATTACATGATCAGTGATTTTAATTTTGAGGAAAAATGTTGTATAGTTTCGAATTTACTGGGTTGTAGTGCTATCATCTCATTCTACAAGATATGGTCGCTCAGCTCATACTATTTTCCAAACAAGGATTCGATCTTATCCCATACTTCTTTTGGAGTCTTGTGTCCATCAAGATGGAAAAACAACTCCCTGGAGATGTGGATGCACATGTAGCCAAAAGTTTCATCAAGCTTATCCATATGCTTTGATTTTTCAATATATTGTTGGGGTTCATCTGCTCTTCCCATGGTAATCTTGTATAGACCTTTTTTGTGCATGTCAATCGGCATATATTCCCTCCAATCAAGTTAATTGAAGGGTTTAAGGATTATGGGAGTCAAATCTGCTGAATTCTCCATTTCATATCTATACTGAGCAATAATTATTCAGAATTTCTTTGAATGTACCTACAAAAACACTGCAAAACAACTCAAGTCAAATTAATTTTGCTCAAACACCCTTCACTTTGACATGTGCACTTTCTATGAGTACATCACACCTGGATATCATTCTCTAGAAAGAATCCAGATGGAGTAGTGCAATTATTCCAAGAATTATGTGGAAACTCAATGGCTTATGCATCAATGGAATTTTCTAAGGTTCGAGGAAGGCATGGATACCTGCTCTGGTACAATGTTAAATTCAATGAAGCATAGGATCATCAGCCTGCTTAAATAAACTGAGAAGAGAAGGCTGCAGAAGAGAGAGAAAAATTTAGCATAGACCGATCAATTACTTATGGCAAAATTGTACACACATAGAGACAAAATTGGAATAATATGATTATATTGATGAATCAGTCATTAATATGTAATACAATGGTTATACATATAGGAGAATTCGAATTCCTAAGATAGGATTTGAATCTACCAATTTGGACTCACTCCTGAGCTAACTCACTGAGGGAAAAATCACCATTGGATCTCACTAATGCAACTCTCGATAACTAACTTAGTCTACAATCAGTTAACTAATGAGGGTAGGTGAACAAAGGCGCCAAAACTCCCTTCAATCATGCAAATCAGTGCTAGTCTAATTGATTGTGATCCAACTGATGGTATTGTAGCATAACTGAACATAATTGGTTACCTACCAAAATCAACCAAAGGAGACTGTTGGTGGCACTCGGAATGGGTTCCTAGAGTATAGGGATTGGTCCCGAGGGTACCTAAACTCATGCAATTAGGTGCAATAAGTGGAAAATGTCACCTAGGTGTCTCCCCCATTCACTGGTGGAGTGATGAAGACCTCGTAAGCTAGGAAATAGACAATTAGACTATATGGTCAAAGGGAGGATTAATAATAATCCCAACATCTGTTACATCTCATTGTTGATAGCGGTATCTAAAAGAACCTCATATCGATCAATGTCATAAAAATATTGAATTTGTTGATGGTGCCAAACCTCCAACCACACACCAATGGTTTTTTGATTCGGGGATGAGAAATCCACGTGAGTCAACAGTGTCGTCTATCCTACATAAAAAAGCCCTTAAAACATGAGGTAATGTGTGATGTTTCCCCACTTGAAGTTTGTGATGTTATTTTAGGACAACCATATATGTGGAAATATCATGATTTGTATGAGTCTAGACCTTGCACTTTCTTTATTACTTTCAGAAAGAAACTCTACAAGATACTAGAGGCAATTCCCACTATTGCAGTGTCTCTCATCACAGTTAAGCAGTGCAGGAAAGTAATCTCACAAATAGGGAAAGCCATCGTCTTTATGATTCATTGTGAAGGTGAACAAAATATCACAACAACATCCACCAACTCTACACGATGTATCTCCACAGCAGAAGCAAGTGGACAAAATAGTGGAATTATACATAGACATATTCACCACACCTATTAGGGTCCCATTACATCGTTAGTTCAAGCATTCAATTGAATTGATACCTAGTTTTCATTTATTGAAGGGGACGATATACAGGTGTTCCCTCATGGATAATGAAGAAATCAAATTCCAAATTCAATAATTAATCCAAAAAGGGCACATTCGACCCCATTTTAATTATGGCTATCATCAGGTACTCACTGAGCATACTAATGTCTAGAATACTACCTCCAAATATCAGGAAGGCGTTTTTGAGTGGTTGGTCATGCCTTTCAACTTAACTAATGCTCCAACAAATTTCATGAAGATGATGGATCAAATTCTCCATCCATTCACCAATTCTTTTGTGGATGTATATCTAGATGAAATCCTTGTCCACAATGGGACATGGGCCGAACATTTACAACATATCCAATAAGTCCTCAAAACCCCGTGACATCACAAGTTATACTCCAATCTAGAGAATTATTCATTTGGCATGGAGAGAAATTAGTATATGGTATAAATTGTCGACGAACATGGTGTCCATGTGGATTCGGCCAAGATCCAATCCATTCGTGACTAGTCACCCCTAATGACTCTCACAGAGGTGTGTAGCTTCCTAGACCTTTCCAACTTCTATCGCAGGTTTGTGTTTGGATTCTCTAATATTGCTTGGCCACTTATCCAAGTGACCAAAGGGAGATCTAATTCCAAGTTTGTTTGGGCCAAGTCACAACAAGAAGCATTAGAGGAACTAAAGTAGATCTTATATTCAAAAATTATCCTTATCTTACCATATCTACAACAACCTTCAAAATTGATATAGATGCTTCGAACTATGTTGTTGGTGCAGTCCTCACTCAGCATGGCCATCCAGTTGTGTATTACAATGAGACGCTTTCAAATGCGGTCCACAAGTACCCCACCTATGACAAGGAGATGTATTCCATTGTCCAATATTGTCTCCAATGGAAGCATTACATTCTAGGAAAAGAGATAGTCATCCACACTGATCACAAGTCCCTGCATTTCATGAAAACATAAAGGAAATTATAGAATGATCGCCACCAAAAGTGGTCCACATACTGCAGCAATTCCACCTGAACATCAAATATTAGAAGGATGGTGCCAATCAAGTCTCTAATTTCCTTAGTTAGCCTTCGATGGAAGAATTGACCATGGTGCTCAACTCTTGTGGCCATGAGACCTTCGAGTGGCCTCAAATACAGTGATAGTTGTCCTGAATTCACTTTCACCTATCAAGAATTATGTGCAAGCGCACCAGTGGAAAAATTTGATCTCTAGGAAGGATTGTTTTTCCGTTGGGTCCATCTCTATGTTTCTTCAAGCGAGCGTGCAAATATCATTTGGGAAGTGCATTATAGTCGGGTGGCAAGCACTTTCAAATAGAAAATATAGTCGCATTGTTGCATAATTATTTCTATTGGTTGAAGCTCCGGTAAGTTGTCAGTCGATACATTAGATCATGCACTGCCTGTGCCATTGTGAAACCTGTCATTAAGAAGCGAGGATTATACACTCATTTTCCTACCCCCAATGGGCCATCAAAATCCATCTACATTGCTTACATGTATGGGTTACCTTCAACCAAGCATGGTAGTGATTTTGTGTTTGTGGTTGTGGATCGCTTCTCTGAGATGGTCATTCTGGTAGCCTACAAGAAGAGAATCTCTATTGAATCCAATGCTAAGCTCTTCTTCAAGCACGTTTGCATTCATTTGAGCCTTCCATAGACTATAATTTCATATCAATATAGTAGTTTCTTGAGCACATTCTATTCCAACCTATGGTTATTAATGGACACCAAGGTCACAAAATTGACTATCTTCCACCCCCATCCTGACGGACTGACAAAGATAGTCAAATGAATAATGTGCATATTCTAAGAATGTGCAGTTCTAAACATCCTCGCACAAGGAATGAGAGTATTCCATATTTTGAGCATAGTTATAACAGATCCTTTCATATCTCTACTAACCACAACCCTTTTCAAGTTTGCATAGGGTTCCAACCATTGGCCCTAATTGATGTAGCTCTGCCCATTTCATCCACAAAGGAGGAATTTGCTCATGCTCAAACTGGGGATGATAATGCCACCTTATTTGTTGAATGGATCCAATGCATCCTCCAACAAGTCCATGATATTTTGGATAAATCAAATACCAAGTACAAGCAGCGATAGGATGAGCATCGGGTTCCACACAGGTTTCAGGTGGGTGATAAGGTTTGGTTGCATTCGAAGAAAGAGAGGCTCATAGGACCCCATCGCAAGCTTAATCAACTTCGATATGATTCGTACACTATAACCAATATATTTTGTGATAATTCATTCAAATTAAGCATTCCTCCATTTCTTGGACTGCACCCGGTATTTAATGTGGATCTCCTTTGCCCATGTTTTCCACCATTGTTGTACTCCTCAGAGTGAGCAGTTGGAACCAAAATAAATCATCCCTCACTATTTGGAGTAGGCTAAATTTGATGGGATCATGTATACATAGTTGAATGGCAACTACCGACAACTTGTACAGCTATATTCATCAAAGCTGGGCAGTTTCTTCACCAAGGCAAGTGGCTCACCGGGAATCAAATTCAGCAATAGTTTCCTCATCTGATGTAGGAACTTAATTAAATGGATACCATTGCTTCTTAAGGGGGGAGGAATGATATATATGGGTATCAGTGGCCACCCACCTATTCCATTGGCTCAAAACAGTCTTTCTAGTGTTGTGTCTTCTTTATGATTTTTCAGGTCCCAACTTGTAGGGTCGTTTTGAGCCCTTATTCAACGTTTTTTAGTGATTTAGGAGGCCATGGGTTGCTAATTTCAAGACCTATCCCTAGTCAAAAGTTGTAGTGCTCAAATAGATATTTCCAACGAGATATTTTGGCCTCCTTTTGTATTCATTTTGTTACAAATGAGCGTAGTCGCCACCTCTCTTCTCAAAGATATAGCTACCACCATTCTAGTTTCTTTTACTTTACGGTCTATTAGGTTTCATTCATTTAATATAGTCTGAGTTTATTGTATCACTGTGTTTATTACAATATATACATCTATGCAAATATATATATGCTCTTTAATTTAATTCTCACATAAATACGGATCAGTGAATGGAGGTTTTGGGTATGGCTCCTTGCTTATCAACCCCAATGGTATATTATCCTTTCAGTTGTGAAGATGTTTAGTCCCTTGATGCATTTGATCCACCCATGAAACAAATTTCATCTGGAAAAAACCGAAGGAAAAGCTTGTTGATTGTTTATTTAGGGATTTGTTAAGAGATTCTGTTCATTCATTAGGTTCTACTCCTGTTGGGATAAAGTCCAATCTTAAACTTTCTCAAGAGAAAGATATTCTAGAAATAAAATTGAGTCATCAAAAACCTATGGCTAGGGTCCTTAGAGTTAAGGCATCATATTCATCATTTCTGAAATGAATATTTTGTCAATGAATGTTAGAGGACTAGGGCGCTAGTCTAAAACATAATATCTAATGTTGTTTCTAGACTTTGAAAATCCAAATCCTTTTTATATAAGAATCTATGGGGAAGTGGGACTTGTTGTTTTGGAAAGAGATTATCTTCATTCATTGGGTTTTGCTCGTGTTGGGAGAAATTCCAATATGAAACTAATGCAGGGGAAATCCATTCTAGAAATCAACTAGGGTCTTCAAAGACCACTTATTGGGGTTATTAGAACCAATGCAACATCCTCATTGATTCTCAAATGACTAATTTGTTAATTAATACTATAAGCCTTGGGGGATAAGCCAAAAAATGACCCCTAAAGTGGTTTCTAGACTCTAAAAAGTCAAATATTATTTTTCTCCGAGCATATATGGGGAAGGGGGACTTGTTAATTAGGGAATTGAAGCTTCTATTAGTTTACTAAGAATTTAGGTCTCTTGATTCATACAAAATTTTAGGAGGGGTGATTATTGGTTGGAACCATAGTTGGTGCTTATTGAATACTTATGTTTCTTTGTCAAGCCTTTGTGTAGAGGTTCTCAACAAAAGTTTGTAAAAAGGTTCTCAATAAAATTCTAGGACAAGTTTTGACATTGTTGAACATTTATGGGGGCTTATGATAGAAAAGAACCCTTTTGGGGTAGGGTGTTATCAATTTAGTGCTTTTAAAAAGGAAAGGTGGTATTGGGTGAAGGTCAAGGGAAAGAGTGGATAGATTAGCATATTTTTTTAGTTTAAAGTTTGAATGGGTTAGCCTGGTAGATGTTGAGATCAATCAATGGGCCCAACTTGGAGCAATAATAGGACTGGCCTTGATGGTATTTAAAAAATGTTAGATAGATACATGGTCTCATAATCCTTGCTTGGTTATTTTGGTAGATTCGGATCTTGGATTGTTCCATAGAGGATCTTAGGCCATAATCCTATTATGTCAAACTTCAATCCAAGGATTCCTAAACCTAGTTTTGATATCAAATTTACTCTAGTCTTGCTTGAGGAGGAGGAATTCCAATACTTGATGAAGGATGGTTTGAAGCATTACTATCCACATAGTCAATCCTCTGCCTCTGAATAATCCATTAGTTATTTTATATCCTTTAAGGAAAAGGTTTATTCTTGGGCCAATCAAAGATATAAAAACAAGGATTCATCTCTAAAAGCAGTTGAAGAGGACATCAACTTATTCTTTTCAAATAATGTTAGTGGGATTTTCAGTGATGAGGATCTTCATAATTCAAAAACACTCAAGGAAAGAAGATACATTCTTCAAACAAAAGGAAATGGAGTGGAGAATGAAGAGCAGGCATACTTGGCTTGAGTTGGGAGACCAAAATACCATTTTTCCCAATGTGGATAAACATATAAAAAGTATGAATACTTTTTGGAGCATGAAGATTGGGGATGGTCAAGTAGTAAATGGATTCATGAGTTGGTTGAGATCGGAGTTAATCACTTTGAGAAGATATTCCAAGTTCCTACTAGAGACAATATAGTTGAGGTCATTAAAGTGATCGCCCTATTCCCTAGATTTGTTTCTTAGGAGGACAATCTAAAGATATATGAGGTAGTCTCAGAGTATGAACTTTTTGAAATTCTCTCCACAATGAATGAGGACAAGATTCTAGGTCCAAATGGATGGATTGTGGATCTCTTCCTTGGCTTATTTGATATGATGGAGGGTGGCCTATTAAGAGTGGTAGAGGACTTTAGGCTTACAGGAAAATTTCCAGCGGTTGTGAATGCAAGTTTTATTGCTCTAATACACAAAGTTGATTGTCTAGATGATTTTAATGCCTTCAAGCTATAAACCTTTGTAATTGTTTGCAAGGTCATTTCAAAAGTATTAGCTATCAAACTAAAGAAGCTTATTTTCAAGTGTGATTACTTTGAGCTGTTTAGATTTCTAAAGGGGCACCAAATGCACGAGGCCATTGGATTTTCCCAAGGATTCCATTCTATTATGGTGATACATTTGAATGCTTCTATTATTAACTTTATTTTCCCAAAGCATATGATATTGTATGTTGGCTATATATGAGACTTTTTATGTTCCATATTGGTTTTTGACTTTCTATAGTTAAGTGGATAATGGGCTATATTCAATCAACCAATTTTGTAGTTTTGATATATGGGTTAGCCTCTAGAATATTCAAGTATTATAGGGTTTTTAAGTAAGGATTCCTACTGTACCCTATCAATTCCTTTTGGTGCTTGAAGGCCTGAGTAGATTGATTTTAGAGGCAAGGATATCAAGGCAGATCAAAGGTATCTCTATATGCGGGGATGAGGTTCTAACTCACTTGTTGTTTGTGGATGATTTACTACTTTTCATTGTTGGGACTAGAGATGAGGGTAGACTTTTTAAAGATAATTTGAAGCTATATATGTTTCCTATAGGAATGGAAGTTAACATCAATAAGTCTTCACTCATTTATTAGGGTTCGACTGAGGAACTTGGCTCTTATTTGAGAGATATGTTCCCTTCCAATTTATTTGACTTTATTGATGGCCTCAAACACCTTAAATATATGCTTAAGCCTAATGGTTATGTCAAATAGGATTGGATGTGGTTGATTTCCAATATTAAAAAAAAGCATTAGCTTCTAGTGCAATAGGTGTTTGTATAGTGGTGGAAATCTAATTCTAATGAAATCAACTTTTAGAGGCCATTCTTTGTCTACTAGAACTTGATGACTCATATTCCTAAGGTCATTTTAGATAACTTTAGGAAATAATGATTGAAGTCTTTGGAAGAGAAATTCAAATAAAATAGGATATCACCTAACCAACTATAATTCTATAGCCAAACCTAAGGAGATAGGTGGATCCTGAATCAAGAACATATATAAATTGGGAAATATATAGTAGAAAAATATTTTTGAAACCCTTTTTCAAGAATATTATTTGAAAGAGAATCATTATTCAAAAGTAAATTACTCCTGGTACTCATGTTTATTGGGTGAGGAAAGAGAGAAAAAACATGCATAATGTCTCTAATCATTGGAAAGCATTGACACTAGCCATTCCATTGAGTGGTCCATCTTTAGGCCATAAAAGTTGGTAATGGATCACAAGTTAGAGGAAGTGTTGATGTAGTTATGGGGTGTAGACCAGAGGTTCTCTTTCCTAATAAATTAATAGAACATTTTCAAGACATTAGGAGATGCAACCTAAACCTGGTAGGGGTTCAAAACAATTCCACTATTTGGAGACAGGGATGGAAGTCAACTCATGAATTAGGTTTCAAGGGTTATGAGATTCAAAATTGGGGGAAATTCACACCAGAATTGGGAATATCTCATATCAAGTTGAAGGAAGAGTATGGTGAACTTGTTTTAGTTTTAAATAAGGTAGGGGGAAACTACACTTCCAAGTTGGGTTATCTTACTATGAATAGTGATACTTAGGATCCACTACGGTGGTGGACAAAATTTTGGAAGGTCAAGGCCCCCTTGAAGACAAAATTGTTTGTGTGGATTGTTCTTCATAACAAAATGCTCACCTAGGAACTTCTTAAGAAGAAGAAAGAAAAAAGGATTAACATGTGTCTCCTTTGTAGGAATGAGGAAAAATCTTGTTAGCACCTTTTCCTTAATTGTCCTTTTTCTATGCTTGTTTGGAAGTACTTGGAAGACACACTATGCCTCTCTCATTTTTGGGTCTAGGAGACCTTAGATGATAATATGCACAGTCGGTTCAATGGATAGGGATTAAAACCCTATAGAGTTGTCCCCTTTTTAGTTATATGGGGAATTTGGGTGTGTTACGATCCACCTATACCCAACACACCTTCAAATGTGCCCCAGGGAGAGAGATTCCCTTTTTCTGACTATGAGGGTTGTTATTCATCAGTGGTGGCCATGGTTGGGTCCTTTGGCCTTCCCTTTATGGGTACTATGGATTAACGGAATTGTTGATTGCCCTTTGTGGGGGTTTTTAACCCTGGGGTTGGTATTTGGGGATCCTAGGGGTTAATCACTGGGTCACATGACCCCACACTTATTTCCTTGCACCATGTGACATTTCTTTTAGCTGTGAGGCCTTGGTCTGTCTTCATACTCACCTCATACACCCTCTTGGTCACTCTTCACTTTGGCGCCCTCTCTTCTTGGGCTATTTTTCATGATGACGTCATCCTTCATACTAGGTCGTTCTTCTTGTTTGGGGAGGGAGTTAAGGGATTTTTTGCATTCTTAGGATTAGATAGGGCATGAAACCCTTCCTCCAACTCACTCCTACCTTTTGTTCGAAGTTATTTGCTTATTTTTATCCATTTAGTCACTTTTGGTAAATTGTGGAAAAAAAAGACCCTTGTTACCCATAGACTGCATTTTTTTATATTATTTTTGTTATAATTTTAATTTGACATTTTAAAGGCATGTCGTCCTGGATATATTTGTAAATTGAGTGTGAGAAGGCTATTTATAAGACTCTCCTCACTTCATTTGAACACAAGACAAGTGGGATAAAACATTATGTTACTTTTTTACCCTTCTTAGGGATCTTGGAGTGATGCGCACCTCTTGGGGAGGATATCCTTTATGGTTTAAAGGAAAATATCTTGAATTATCTTTGGTCCAGGCTCTTTTCTAAGGTGATACTAGAATTTTTTGCTTAACACATGCACGAGGAGGTATCTAATTTCTTCTCTTGATTTCTCTTTATTAAATGTTGATAGATGATACTTGTTTATGGTTGAATGGTAGCCATTAGTGTTGAATTTTGTCTAAACTAGGTCATTTCTCAGCCTTTTATCACCATAGTATTGTGAGGGACGTTCTCTAAGAGGAGTCCTTCGAAGCTTGGGATTTAGGTCTCTAAGTTTTTCCCTAACTAGGTTTCCTTTAACCATCTCTTGTGGTTGTTAGAGAAATGCCCTAGTTTGCCAAACTTTGAAGGGACCTCTCAAGAGGGAAGTTGATCACCTTCCTTGATGCCCTAGGTTTAGGGTAAAACCTTAAAATCCTTGGCTTTATTCTCATACAATTTTCCTTCTAATCTCTTAAATTTTCATGTGTAAATTTGCATTTTAATGGTAGAATTAGGGTTAGAATTAGATCTACATTTTTATATCTAAAACCCTAAAAATAAAAAATAAAATCTTCAAATTTTGGGCCTCCCTAAAATTTCGGCCCTCTCCTACAATTTTTGTAACACCCCGATTTTGACCTTGTTTGCATTAAATGTATATGATGTATATATTGTAATTAATCGTGGTGTCAAGCTAAAGGCAAAATCCCCACCATTGATTTGATTGTGTTATGTTCTGGCGATTAAAATCGTTGCCGGTGGTATATCGTGCTATCTCGCAACATATTAAATTTGGCATCATGTAAACATGCATTTTAATTAAAAATACCCACAACCAGCTATGTCAATGCAACCATAATGAAAAGGGCATGATTTTCCTAAGGATAAGGANTGTAGATGTCAATAGGAGAACCCATCAATCAGTCAACTACCAAATTAAATTCTCTGGAGTTAGTTGGGGGAAGTTATAACCTGGGAAAATGTTTTGCATGGGCAGTGGTGTGTAGCAGAAATGTCAGTCCTTTCCCACATGCACACTCCACCAGGGATCTGTTCCTCTTCACGTGGGTAGGAGAAGAAGAGACGGGGGGGATTCTTCCATTTCGCCCATTCTCACGCAGAGACGGATGTCTTCTCTCCTCACGCACAGGTTTTGGGATTGTTCCTCATGCAGAGATTTGGGAGAGTTGCCTTACGTTCACAATTTGGCTGTGGGTAAATTTCGTTTTGGGGATTTTGTTGTATGTGTGTTTTTACCTCACGTGGACAGTCATTCTTCACTCTCCTCAGGCTGAGAATTTCATTTTTGGGTGATGATATATGATTGGGTTTCTTCCCCAATGTTTTTGTGACATTTCTCCACCATTTTCCAAGCTAAGAAATCGCTGCTGGTTTCCCCATGATTTTGGGTTGCTATGAGTTTGTGGTTGAGTCATTTAGGCCATGATAGGGCCAGGAACAACTTAGGAATCGAATTGCTCAGTCTGAGTTGTGTATTACCCAAGTTTCCATTCCGGTTTTGTTCTGTGGTGTTTTCCTTTAAACCCCGGAGCTGTGAATTATTGTGCTGGTTGTTTTGCTATGTGTGCATAGTGGATTGGTCTCTGGACTGTTTAGGAGTGGAAAGGATTTTGCTTGACAAACCTAGTGTTTACAGGAGCCTCATAGACAGAGCTAGAGGGATGGCTCTCTTCTCTACACCCCCTGAATAGCACTGGAAGGGAAGTCATGTCTCGAGGGACTGTGCAGTAAAGAAGGTGATTCCTTGTGTTGGGTGTGTGTGGATGTCTTAGGATTCAAGCTAGTTCTGATGTAGGCATCCTTAGCTCTTCAGTGAACCCACTATCTTAGTAGACAGTGCTTCCATCTCCTGATAACCTGATAAACCCAACTTGTTGGCTTGGTTATGTGTTGTTGTGCACTCTTAGCCTGATAAACCCAACTGTGTTGGCTTGGATGAATAGTGTGGTATCCTTGGCTATGTGTGAGCCTACTTAGTTTCCTTATTCCTTATGGGAATCATGCCCAGCTTGGGGGTGGCAGTGTTGCTGAGAGATTAAGGAGCACACTAGACTATGGTTGGGTGGAACGTTGCAGTGACATAGCTGGTTGCGAGACGAGATTCCTCATAAGATAAGTATTCTTGTTTATTTCATCTCTACAAATTGTATTTGTTGTTTAATGAAAATCATGAACATGCTAAATGCTTGAATGTATGGTTTTGCTTCCGTTGTATGGTAATAATGTATGCATGTTTTAGTTCAAAGCATTTCAGTTTTTATGTGTATGTTCATGGGGCTAGTTGCCTAGGTTAGATCGTATTATGGTAGCGTCCTCTTCGTCGGTCAGAGGGACGGGGACATTACAATTTTGTCTTGCCTTCTTTGTCCCTAAAAATCCTAGGGCGAAATTTGTGGAAGCCCTACAAACCCTAAGATCTGCAAATTTATATTAAAAAAAGGCCCTAAAAAGCCTTAAAAAAATCGAAAAATATTATATTTTTTGTAATTTTGGGCTACCCTAAAATTTTGGCCCTCTCCTAAAAACTCAACATGTATTTTTTACCACTAAAAACCCTAGGGAATCACTTTTTAGGTGTGCATTTTTACTGTAAAAAACTTAAAAAATCCAAAAAAAAAAGTTTTTGTGTTTTTTTGGGCCAAGCAAGGGTCGCGACCTCCCCTACAACAAGCAACCCAAAGGGCGCCAGCTTTGGGAGACAATCATGGTTTGGGATGAATACTACAACATTTGGGTTGCCTTCTTTTCCTACCACAATGGGCCACATAAAGGGGATCCACTTACCTCAAGTGAACCCCTGAAAGTGAATTTCAATTCTAAAAGGTTTCCTTCCTACGTGTTGCTACTATTGCAAATTATTCACGAGATTTACAGACCTGATTTAGAGTCACATAGAATTCAAACTGTTAGCATATCAATACTTTACAAGTTGTATTTATTATGTGGTTGCATATTATCTCTTATTGGACTATTAAGTAACAAGGGTGGATAAAAGGAAATGACGATACTATTTGTGAATGGTGCAATATTATGTCATCATAATTAGAAATGCTTAAAGCACTAATTCAAAATACAAGTGTTGGTCCACTGCCACATTTCTCCTTCTTTGTCACACAACTACTAGTGCTGATATAATTCAGAAGTAGAACTGTTGTAGAGGTACAGTGATATCATATATGAAATTTTTTATGTTGGCAATGTTTAGAGATGTTTGACAATACTCTCATTTCAGTCAATGCAATTGCAAACATGGGATATTAGTGCTGAATGTTGATCCTAAATGATTATGATAATTGATAGTTGGTGGTGAATTTGGAACCATATATATGTATGCATATTTATTGACACATTCTTACCCTAGTTAATACATAAAGTTGTAATCCTTAGTGTTGAGGGCTTGTTGAATTCACTTGGATACTGCTTATATTTTGGGATATAAGTATTATTTTATATTGAATTGTATTCATAAACCTCTATGATAGGTAGTCTCATATCCATGTTTCAGTACCTTATTTAGACTAGTGCCTAACCGGAGTTATACTTAACATCTTTTCTTCATTCTTTGCTTGAATCCATAAAGGTATTGGCTTTATTCTCATACAATTTCCCTTCAAATATCTTGCATTTCCGTGTGTAAATTTTCATTTTCATGGTAGAATTAAGGTTAGAATTACGTCTGCATTTTTATGTCTAAACCCCTAAAAATAAAAAATAAAAAAAAAATTTCTTCAAATTTTGGTCCTCCCTAAAATTTTGGCCCTCTCTCCTACAATTTAGGCTTTCCTTCTTTGTTCCTAAAAAACCTAGGGAAAAAATGTGGAATCCCTAAAAACCCTAAAATCTGAACATTTCTATTAATGGCACCAGAAAAGCCTAAAAAATCAAAAAAATCGAAAAATATTACATTTTTCGTAATTCTAGGCCACCCTAAAATTTCGGCCCTCTCCTAAAAACTCAGCCTGTCTTTTGAAACACTAAAAACCCTAGGGCATCACTTTTTGGGTTTGCATTTTTACTATAAACCCCAGGTTTAGTAAAAATAAAATCCAAGAAAAAAGATTGTGTTTTTTTTTCTTTCCAAGCAAGGGTTGTGGCCTTCACTAAAACAAGCATCCAAAAGGGCGTCAGCTTTGGGAGGCAGTCATGGTTTGGGTTGATTATTATATAATTTGGGTTGTCTTCTTTTCCTACCACAATGAGCCATAAAAGGGGAATTTTCCTCCATAAAGGATATCCCCTTACCTCAAGTGAACCCCTGAAAGTGAATTTCAAGCCTAAAAGGTTGCCCTTCTTCCTGTTGTTACTAGCCTAAAAGGTTGCCCTTCTTCCTGTTGTTACTGTTTCAAATTATTCATGGTATTTACAGACCTAGTTTACAGTCACATAGAAGTCAAATTATCAGCATATCAATACTTTACAAGTTGTATTTATTCCTATTGTCTGAAATCCTTTTGTGGTTGCATATTATCTCTTATTGGACTGTTAAGTAACAAGGGTGGATAAAATTAAATGTTGATACTAGTTTTGAATGGCGCATTATTATGTCATAATGATCAGAAACACTTAACGCACTAAGTCAAAATACAAGTGTTGTTCCACTGCCGCATTTCTCGTTCTTTGTCACACAACTCTTGGTGTTGATATAACTCGAAAGTATAACTATTGTAGAGGTACAATGATATCATATTTGAATGGTTTGATGTTGGCAATGCTTACAAAGCTTTGACAATACTCTCATTTCATTCAATGCAATTTCAAACACGTGATATTAATATTGAATGTTGAACTTAAATGCTTATAATAACTAATAGTTGGCGGTGAACTTGGAACCTTATATATGTATGCAAATTTACTTACGCATGCTTATCTTGTTTAATATATAAAGTTGTAATCCTTAGTGCTGATGGGTTATTGAATCCACTTGGATACTGCGTATCTTTTGGGATATAGGTAATCTTTTATACTGAAATGTACACATAAACCTCTATCATAGTCAGTCTCATATCCATGCTTCAGTACCTTATTTAGACTAGTGCCTAACCGAAATTACACTTGACATGTTTTCTTCATTCTTTGCTTGAATCCATAAAGGAATTGATCTATTTCTTGAGGTTGTGGAAGGTATTTGGTGTAATTATTAGCATAAACTCAAATAATGGCTCTCCCCTTGGAGGTTAATACTCTCCGAAAAATTTCTTGGAAGAGTGATCAAAGTGACATTGGGTCACTCCTTCCTACAATTGCTTACTAGAAAACTAACCCTTCTAGTTTGTCTGGTAACAGGGTGGAAAGAAATGCTATTGTATCTGAAGATAAGGCAATTTTAGCTTTTGAGGTAGCAGCTCAAGTCTCACTTATTGTTCCACATTGTTTGGTTGTTATCAATATTGGCATCCCCGGATAGATAGGTGATCTTCACATTGAGAAATCTTTTGCTTGGATATTTTTAATGGAGCATTTCAAGGTTCAGATTTTGTTTGTGTGATAGGAGGTCTCATTTTCCTTTCATAATCTTATCTTTAAAGTTATAAAGAAAACATCGGTATATCCAATAACAATTATGGTGAGTTCATGGATTTAAAAACCCTCTTAAAGATAGGTTGGGATCTTCGGTTGAGTTAGTTATAGGTGTTTGGAGACTCCAATTTGGTTATCTCTTGGATGAATGGTTTAACTCCAACAAAATAATATTCAACTTCTTCCTCTTGTTGTTAATATTAAAGAAATCAAATCCACATTTGAACTCATCTCTTTTACTCACATCATTCAAGAGCATAACATTGTGGGATATTCCTTATGTAAAGAAGGTTTACTCCCCCATGTGGGGAATATATTCATAGAATAATTGTTGAATGGACAAGCCATTGCTAATGTGAACTTTTAGAAGATGTCTCCTTATCTTGTTTTTTAATTTTATCTCAGGGAATTTGTCATCTTTCTTGACCCTTCTGCAGGATTGCGGTTATTTTTTATTGACTATGTAAATTTATGTATGTTTTATTTATCTAGTCATATAGGGACTATTGATCCTACCATAGGCAAAACTCCTTCATATGGTTTTTTTTAATATTCATAGAGATTACTAATTCTCTTTATAACTAGAAATAATGCCTAAAGCACCCACATAATTTACTTTTAATTCTTCCTTGGAATATAAAATATTTTTCTCCTTGGGAAAAAAAACTGGAAAAAGATAATAAAAGAGAAAAATAAAAACATAAAAGTAACAATTCTTTTATTCATCGCCAGTGCGAAAGGTTTAAATCCTATGAGGGCCAAACCTAAATCCATGGGGTCACCTTGTTGTAGTGGTCTAATGTAGACATAAAATTTGATTCATTCACGAGATCTCAAAAACCATGCAAACACACGAGAGTGGAAAACAACTATATTTTGTTCCTTCTCCATGTCTAATTATTACAATGAAAGTTCAACCCCTTATAACTACTATATGAGATTTTCGAAAACTGTTATTTTTAGAAAATTCTTACATGACTCTAAAATTTACCAATATCTAAAAGCTAAGTAGAGTGACACTATTTGTCGACATGCTTTTCTAATTAGGTACATAAACGAAGAGATAACTAATAATCACAAATTTAAAAAATCCTAAAAAAACACTAAAACCTCAATTTGAGGGATTATATGAAGGAATTTGGCAGGAGAAAAAGTGTCTAAACATGATCTAATAAAAAGGATCTTATCATTCAAGGCAGTGAACTCTTCGAGATGCAACTTCCTGTCAAAATTTATCCCAAACTCATAACCAAGTCAAAATTTATGACCCTCGAAAATCCCTACAGCATTCTCCTCTGGTTGAAAAGAACACAGCTGCTACAAGATACTATGTTCAAACTATTGTCACTTACTAGGATCTAGATTCAGCGATTCCCACTCTATGATCTATGTACTCTCTATTGGTGCTAAGCCTTCTCACTAAACCAGATATCGATTGTATTGTCTTTGTCGATTATGAAGGGTATTCTTATCTAAAATATGCACAATATTTTCATTTTTCTTGCTTGCAATGGCCTATTGTTAATCCACCTCCACCTCAATGTCATTGCCCAAAACATCCCCACAGAATATATATAAATCAGAAACATTAAACATAGGGGAAATATTGAGATCGACTAGTAAATCAACCTTATAATCATTGTCCTTAATTTTCTTGAGAATTTTGCAAGGACCAATCTTCTTATACTTCAATTTTTGGTAGATTCCTCTAGGAAACCGCTCTGTTTGTAAATAAACCATCATCAAATCACCTTCATTGAATTTATGATATCGTTGGTGAACATCTTTTATAATTTTGTTATGCTTATTATTCGCCTGCAACTTTTGTCTTAATTGGTATTGCAAATATTGAATGTGATCTACAAATGCTTCCCCGTCAATATTAATCCAATCCCCAAGTAGTAGCTACACCAAATCTAGAACACCCATAGGATTTCTACCGTAAACAACCTAAAATGAATATTTACCTGTAGATTCACTGAACTATTGTAGGAAATGTTTTCTTGAGGTAAAGCAAACTCAGATTGCTTGGGATTCTCTCCAACAATGCTCTGTAACAGGTTTCGCAAACTCTAATTGACTACCTTGATTTTCCCACTTGTTTGGGGATGATAGGAACTGCATAACTGTAATTAGTTCCCATTTTCTTCCATAAAGTTCTCCAAAAATGACCCTAGAACCGAGTATCTCTATCAGAGGTAATAGTTTTTGAAACACCATGTAATCTAACTATTTCTCAAAAAAAACAATTATGCCACCCTCGATGTATCACTAGTTTTCTTGCAAGCAATGAAATGAGTCATTTTAGAGAACCTATCAACAACCACAAAAGTATATGCATTACCTTGTTGTGTGTTCGGTGTTAGGATTATTAATCCTCCCTTTTCCAATTTGGTCATATGTCTAAATTAGGAGTCATGTCTAAATCGGGAGTCCATCCAGTCTATTTTTAGTCACTAGCACCACTGGGTCCACTTGGCCTAATTGGGGCACATGTTTCAGTTACTAAAGTGTGGGGAACACTAATTGAGGCCTACTGCCACTTATTGCACTTGATTGCATCAGTTTAGGAGCCTCCTTGACCAATCCCTACAATTTAGGAGCCACTGGGAGTGCTGAAACCAACTAAGGTCAGTTCAGTTCAGTTGATGACTAGTCAAGCTAAGTTAAGAGTCAGTTACATTCAGTTCTAGTCCTCTAAATTCAGTTAGCGTTAGGTTTACATGACTACACTCAGGAGGGGTGCATTTCTCACCTACCACAATCAGTTAGCCTCAATCAACACTGAATGTAACACTTGAGTTGTGTTTTAGAGCTTCGATGAACTCCGGTTATGGTTTAGACAAGGTCAGTTAACTATTGAGTCCTTCGATAGTGATTTAGACAAGGTCTTAGTTACCTATAGTCTACTAGAGTCTAATCAATTCGAATTTACTCATGTAGATTCGAATCGCTTATGGCTATTAAAGCCATTGTTCTTCATTGTAATTATTATCTAATTACATTTTTTTATTAATGAAAGCATTCACAGCTGCAAGCCATTTTTGCATTGTTTCATTCTTCAATTGCTTAGTAAATTGTGTGATCTATTTTGTGAGTTGTGTATTTGTCCACAGATCTATGTGCTCAATTTAATATTTGGGAGCCCCAACACAAAATTTATGCTCATATCTGTCCATGGTTGTGTGGGCACTGGTAATGGCCTATACAACCCTATATTTTGTGAGTGTACTTTAGCCATTTGGAAAATCCTACAATGTGCCACATACATGGTTATATATTTTTTCATATTCAACTAGTAATACTTATCTTCGATTAAGTTTAGCATCTTATCCTTTCCAAAATGTCTATGTCTTACTAGGCCACTACTGTGAAGTTCTATGGTAATATTTTCTCATAGAACCAATTGGAATGCATAGTTGTTTTCCTTTGAAGAGGTATCCATCTTGCATAAAATATTCACTTTGAATAAGATCCATGTTCCCAACAATTGAATTCTTCAATTATTCCACAATCTACCGAAAATCGTTATCGGACACATAGAGATCCTTCACTACAACAAACCCAATTGCTTAGTTTTCCATGGTTGTTAAAAGAACAATGTGTCGACTCAAAGCATTTGCAACCTGACTCTGCTTTCCTAATTTATGCTTCATAACAAAGGTGTAGTCTTATAATAAAGAGACCCATTTTGCATGTCTAATGTTCAATTTATTTTGGGTGTTTGCATGTTTTAATGCAATGTGATCGATAAATAATACAAATTCCTTCAGCACTAAATAATGCCTCCAATGTCGCAATGCTTGCACAATTGCATAAAATTTTACATCATATGTGGAGTAGTTATTTCTTACATAATTCATCTTTTCACTAAAAAATGCAATTGGTCTACCTACTTGGCTAAGTACAAATCTAAATCCTACACATGAAGCATCACAGTCTATCTCAAACACTTTATCAAAATATCGTAAGGCTAATATAGGTGCCTGTTGGGCCTAAGGAAAGATAGAAAAAGGAAAAGAAGGAAAAGGAGTTGCGACAGAAGAACCCATGGAAGGAAGGAAGGAGGACAAGGTAGAAGAAGTAGTAAGGAAGAAGGATGTGACAGAGGAGGAGAGAAGCATACAAAGAAGAAAGAGCTAAGGAAAGAAGCAGTGGAAGAGAAAGTTGTTACATGAGAAGAAGAGAGTTCGTGACAGAAGAGAGTCTGCGATGGAAGAGGAACAGGAAAAAAATGAAAGGATGTGACAAGGAATGATACGACGGAGTTAACCATGTCAGAAGACGTGCAGTGGCGTAACGGCTAGAAAGCAACAGTTTGTAAATATCATGGGTACAAGGTCGGCTAGAGTTGGCGGAAGCCACACATATGAAATCATCTTTGTAAGTCAGGTCGATAGTGCCTACTAACATGTGTCGATAGAATAGGAAACACAACTTGTTGGATAACTGTATGAAGTTGGCTAAAAGCTACATGTAAGAGTCTATAAAAGGAGGAACCCAAGCTGTATGCGGGTTAGCCTCTATGGTATCTGGTCATAGACACTCGCTGGTCATATAGTGACATTCTACTTGTATTTTATGTTAGTGTGTTGAGTCGTAGAGAGGATTCAAAGAACATGTAGCTAAGTGCGCAGGAGAGTAGAAGAGATTGAGTTGATCCTGGTTGTGTGTGGATCGTTAGTAGATTCAAGTACAGAAAGAGTAGCGACAAAAGACCAGAGAGCATGAGAGGAGGAAGAAGTTTGTATAGATAATAAAGAGAGATCTAGAACAGAGTCTGCAACCGTTAGTGCGCAGACCAAAGGTGCCATATACTTCTCATGCCAAATGAAGAGCACATTTGTGGTTTTTCCTCGATAAGTTTCCATGTTAGATACTATGTCAAATGTGTGAACGATGAATGTGATTGAATTGCATATATATGTTACTATGAATATGTGTTTATGTATTTGCTTATGAATGATTTATATGTATTTGTCACACTATTATTGTTGAATGCGCCCATGCTACATCGAGTTTGTTGTTATAATACCTATCGAAGGATGAGTTTTAGCGCAACTTAATTGTGTATAATAAATATAAATACCACACCCATCATCTTCTGTCGAGCACCTTGGTAGAAGACCAAGGGATGTGAAATCCCCCACTCAAGTGCGGAAACCTAGTTCTGGAAATTATCCATAGAAAGATATCTCGGGTGTGACTGCATCTACGTCGCAGGTGTTTTCGGCACAGCCTTGCTCTGTTGGGTCAATATCTTGGGATTTTTTTCACGCCAAGGAGGGATTGAACCTGGGTCGAAGAGAGGTCAAACACCAATAGTGCCTTAGTTACCCTCTTCTTTAGAAACTTAAAACTTTCCTCTAATTCATTGGTCCACACGAATGTCTTTAAAACTTTCCTCTAATTATGGGTGTTATAATACTGCTAAAACTTCAAATAACTTTTCGGTATAAGGTGACCATCCCATGAAAAAATATTTCTTTGTTATGCTCCTAGGACTATGCCACTCCAAAATTGATCTGACCTTCTCTGAATCCATCTTGACTCCTTTTGTTGAGATGACAAAACCCAAAAATACCAAACTTTCTTTTAGGAACCCACATTTATTCCATTTTACATAAATTTGATTTTTTCTTATCATAGCCAATATAATATTTAAATATTGCAGGTGATATTTTTTGTTATTACTAAAAACTACGATGTCATCAAAATAAATGACAACAAACTTACCAATATAAGGTCGAAGCACAATATTCATCATTCGCATGAAAGTAGTAGGTGCATTGGACAACCTAAATGACATCACCATCCATTCATGTAGTCCATCCCTAGTCTTGAAGGCATTTTTCCATTCATCCCCTTCGTGAATCCAAATCTGGTGGTATCCACTTTGCAAACCAAATTTACTAAAATATTTAGCTTTGGCTAGCACATCCATCATGTCATCCAAGTGCAGTATAGGAAACTGATATTTGATGGTAATTTTATTAATTGCCCTACTATCTGTGTACATACTCCATGCATTATATTTTCTTGGAGTCAATAATGTTGGTACAGGGACTCAAGCTTGATCCTACCACACCTTTCATTATAAGCTTTATTACTTGTTATTTTAGCTCTGCATGTTGTGTAGTACTCATCCTATAGGCTACCTGATTAATAAATATGATTATGGGATTAGATCAATGTGATGTTGAATATCCATCTTTGGTGGAAGACCATCGGGTATTTCATTAGGGATAACATCAACTTATTCTTCTAGTACCTTGTCAATTTCAATAGATATTGGTATGTATTCCCCAACTCCCTTTTGCACTATAAATGCATAGCATAATTATGTTTCCTTAATTATATTAACAAGCTCTCTTTCTGACAACATATTCTCAACTTTCCCTCCATCCTTAGGGGCTATAAGATTACTTTCGATCCATCCTTCCAAAAGGTGTAGGTATTATTTTCTCTATCATTCATGACTTTTATATCATATTACCAAGGGCCTCCCCAATAATAGATGATATGCATCCATTGGAATGACATCAAACCATACTTATTCTTTATAAGTCTTACCGATGGAAAACCTGATCAAGCATCTTTTATTGATGGTGACTCCGTTCCCTTTTTTGAACCATGAAATTTGGTAAGGATGGGGATGTGTTTCATAGCATAATTCCACTTATATACCATCTCTTTGGAAACCATATTCTCACAACTGCCACTATAAACAGTAACTTGACATACCTTTCCCCTAAAAGTGCACTTGGTTCAAAAAATATTTGTTTGAAGCCAAGAATCTTCATTGTTTCGACTCTGCCTTTTCTCTTTTTTAGGAATCGCCATTGACCTCTGTATCATGAGATTCTCCCCCATATCAGGTGGGACTTTATATTCAATTCATTCTTCTTCATTCTCATCTTGGACCAAGTTTAAACTAGGCTGGTGTCCTTGCTTCAGCTCTTGCATGTTATAATTTGAGCCTTCAAATGTTCAATGACCCTCTACACCACACCTAAAACACACATAAGGTCTTCCTCTGCCACCATTGTAAGGCTCTACCCCTCTGCCACCACCGTAAGGTCTTCTTTATATCTACTCAACATTCATTTTTTTAAATAATTTATTAACATCGTGCTTTATTGGATTTTCTTGAATCAAGTACAAATTTATTGATGTTTGTTGATTTATCGACTAAGAAAAAAATAAAAGGTTTGAATATTTTACAAGATGTTTAATTTTTAAAAATATATCTCATATTGGATTTTTTATGCATATGAGATCAAAGTTGTTGAGGACGTCAGCAATTAAAGGAGGGGAGAATGTCACGTACCAATTGTCCTGTGAAAGAAATAAAAGAATAGCTCTTGGAATTAATGATAATATGTAAAAGAAATAAAAGAATAGTTCTAAGAATTAATGATTTTATGTAAAAAAGGGTTAAAAGTAAAACTATTTTGCAATTATGTAAATAATGAGTAACGAAAAAGGATCGTTACTTTCCATTATAAAACCTTTCGTTTATTATTTATTAGAAGGAAGGATATTTTCTTGGGTGGGAGGAAAAATAATATCAAGAGATAAGGCAGTGATAAGAGGGGAATTCCTGGACAAGGCTATATCTAGGTGGTGACCTGAGAAACGGTAATCGAGACTTGGTATATTTATATTCTTATCAGATAGAACATTTCACTAAAAAATATTTTGTAGTGATCTTTTCAGGGCCCAAGACAAGCTATGAATACTATAAGTTCTTGGTACATGTGCTATTATTTTATAAGAATAAATAAAAGAAATTCTCAAAGTTATTCTTAAACTATAAAATATGTTGTGAATGATCTTATGATAATAAATTAGTATGAAAATAACTTTTGGATTCCATTTATAGTGAATAGGCATTTTTTTGTTGATTGTTATGTAAATTATTATTATGTATTTCATCTATTTTTTATCATTGATATAAGAAAATGGTTTATCATAGTTAGTGTTTCATCCCTTGGAGCATAGATATTAGGGTTTGGAAACCCTCAGATGTATTTGGGGAAGAAAAGGAGGAGGAATTATTGCCTTTGGAAAAAGTGTTGGAGGGATTCTTACACTTGGAGGAGCTAAGGTTTGTTGATTGATCATAGTTAGGGCATCTTGGTTATTTGTATTTTTTCCTAGCCTTGGGAGGAGTTTATGGTATGCATGCACTTCATTCATTAAGAATATGTATATGATATTTCTAACTATCCACATATCATGTATATTGCAAATTTGATTTGAGCATTTTTTTTCTTGGGATGGTTATTTTTAGCTCTTAATTGTCTTATTAATTTGACACACTTAATATAAAATTGTTAAGGGAATTAACATTGAGACTGAATATAATAGTACAACCATATATTGTTGTTGTATTTGTTGTTATATATTAGTATAAGAAGAGGTTTCATATCTCATTTTTAATGTGAAGTTTCCCTAAAAGGTTAGAAACTCATTGGAATGATTGGTATGTTTTACTTGAATTGTTGTAGATTTTGGGGATACTAGAAGTGAATTATCGTGATTGTTCCTCTGCAGTTTTACACATTAATTTACAATAGTAATAAACGTTGGAAATTTTAGGGCTAAGATCCAATGAACCTTCTAGAAAGAAGGTGAATTTTCGTATTTCAATTAATTTCCTTATGCAAAATAATTTCAACATGGTATTAAAGTGGTTGTAGTTGAGATCACTCTTGAGTAAGAGGGAGTTGTATTTCAGCTAATGATTACCTGGGATAGGCACTTGACCTAGTTAAGGTCATTGGGTGTGAAACCCAAGGTTGTTTGAGATAAACAACTCCACCCTTGGAAGGGTTATTTTGTATACTTCATATATTGTTGATTTTGCACTAGAGACATTTTAAATATGTGTGAGGTGACTTTTGGTCTTGGAGAGTGTGACAGGTTGGAAAGGGCCTACAATTTTGTTCATGGAATCATGGATGAAGCCAATATTTGGGATTTTGTATTGAAAAAAATTCCATAATCTATTGATCCAACATAGTTGACCACTCATTGGAAGAGGGAATCCAAAGTGAAGAGAATCATTGTTGGTTTTGTAAAAGATCATTTAATCTCACACATTGCAGATAAGAAGTCATGTAAGATCATATTTGATGCTTTGGTTAAGTTATTTTAGAATTCTTATGCATTTCAATAGATGCTCTTATGAAACCAAATTTCATTTGTTTAATGAGAAACACAAATATTATGCCGAACTACTTGACTAGGATCAATGAATTGAAGGATCGGTTAGTCACCATTAGAAATAAGGTAAAGGATTAAGAGATAGTATCTATCAACCTTAAAATTATTTCTCTTTCATGGATACTTTTGTTCAGATATTTGTGCTCAGGAAAAACAATCATATTTCCCAAATCTTTGGGTTTCTCTAGCGGAGGACTGAATTAGATTGTAGTCATGTTTAGAAAAACATGGGGAAGTATATGCCATCGATCTCATTAAAAATATGGGGAAGGGTTAAAAGAAAGTCTTAAAGAAGAAGGATGGGACACATATTGGGAAGAAAGACCTCAATAAGGTCATGTGCTTTTGATGTCACCAGATGGGACATATGCAAGATTGTGTTCAGTTAAGAAAAAGTGAAAGGGCATGAAGCAAGGTGCAGTCAAGATTGTAGTGAGAGAAGAGGATTTGACATCACAGTTTCAAATTACCTTTTACATGGCTTTTTATTTATCTACTAGCATTGTGTGTAGTGTTGGTTAGTGTGTGGATAGTGGAGCTTTAAGATGCACAACATATGACAAGTCACTATTCAATAGGATTATGAAGCAAAATGGAGTTATGACCATGGATCTTGGTGATGATGTCCCATACTCTATGAGAGGATTTGGATCCATTTCATTCCAGATCCCCTTAGGTGATGTTCTTGAGCTAATTTATGTTTTATTTGTTTTATGTTTGAGGGAAAACCTCGTCTCATTTTCGTGTCTTACAAATATACATTAGAGAGTTGATTTTGAAGGGGCAATCATGAACCATTAGTGACTATAGTTTATCAAGTCTAAGGACTTTGGCTTGAGGTTTGAGAGAGGTGGAATTTATAGTATAATTTTTTATCCATTATCACTCACGTATTCTATTGATGGGTTGGTAGGACCTTGTTATGCACCAAATTCCCAAAATAGCATAAAAATATAAGGAAAGAGTAACCCAACGCCTTGAGAATGAAATAAAGATATGACTAAGAATCCTCTTCGAGGGGGAAACCTCCATATACAATGTATTAGATGCATAAGACAATATGAAATGAACCTAAAAGTAGGTATCCCTGGTATATACACAGTATACAAATGGTACAATTATAATCCAGGTCTTGGTTGAACAATAAAGGTAATACTAATATAAAAATATAAAAATAATGTCACAACATATAGGGATCAACATTCCCCTTCCATTAAAAAAAGTGTTGTCCCCAACATTTTATTAACTCCGGATGTCTCCATGAAGAAATCATCTTCCCATGTCACCTCTTCTACTAGCAATACTAGTTCCTCTACTTGAAGATGTACTCAATATTTGCTCGATTTTGTTGTTGTGTGATCCTTGTGTCAAGATTTGTTTTAAGTTGTAGTATTAATTTCCCTTCTTCATCAATCTCTGGTAAAATAGTTTGGACTTTGATCTTGTCACCAATTTCCTTTTCTATATAGTAAACATGGAATACTAGATATACAATTGAAGATGGAGGCATCTCCAATTTGTAGGCCATACTTCTAATCCTCTACGACACCTGATAAGAACCATAGAAATTGGGTGATAATTTATTTTGTTTCTTGAGGGACATATGTTTGTATGGTTGTAGGCTCGAAAATACCTAGGCCTACTTCAAAACTTCTTTCACTACAATGTTCATTTTCTTGTTGTTTAATCATATTTTGTGTTATAGCCAAGTTTTCTTTCAATAGTTGGAAAACATCTTGTTGGTGCTCTATGTGATCCTCCATAGTTTGAAATTAGTTTTTTGTCTCAAGGATCATGTGATGGAAGGAGGATGATACCATAAAGTGACATTAATGGTATCACTTTTTATGAAGTATGGAGAGATGTATTGTACCACCATTATGCTCAGGGAAACCAATTGACCAGTTGTGGTTGTTTATCAAATGCAAAGCAAAAAAAATACCTTTATAGGAATTTATTAACAATATCAATTTTTCCACCATATTGAGGATGGTAAGAGGAGTTGTGAGCCAATTGAGTTCCCAAACAATAAACTATATCCTTCCAAAAATTACCAGTGAAAATTGGATCTCTATCACTTACAATAATCTTGAGGATTTCATTTACCTTATTAATTGTTTCCATGAATGTTGTAGCTATTGTACATGCTTTAAAAGGATGAGAAAGAGAGAGAGAGAGAAAAGGGCATAATTTGTGAGTTGTTCCACTAAGTATACCATGATGGTAGTGTTTTCTTCTTACTTTGGTAGGGTTGTGATAAAATCCATTGAGACCTCTTCCCAATTTTGACTTGGTATGGCTAATGGTTGTAAAATACCTGATGTATTGATTGTCTCTCCCTTATTCTATTAGAAACCCAAATATTTTTCCACAAACTTTTGGACACCAGCTTTAAGACCTTTTCAGGAAAAAATCTTCTTGGTCTTGTGGTAAATTTCCCATGAACCCTGAATGTCATCCTATAGGAGAAGTGCACAATTTCAAAAGGACCTTATGTTTGTGTTGAGAATTCTTACATAAATATAGGCAATCTTGGTACCACATTGAATCATTATTCTACACAAATTTATCTAATGAACTAGGGTCCTTGCTTCTTCCACCCAATAAAATTGCATAAAGAAAATAACACAAAGTAAGCCCTCAATGTCATCTTCTTTTCTTTAAAATGCATATGCTACCACATTTCATTTTCTGCTTTATATATAATTTCAAATTCATAACCTAGCATATTTCTAGCACATTCGTGTTTCTCTTATAAAGATAATCATAGTTCTAATAAGTACTTAAGACTATCATGATCTATTCTTATCTTGAAGTGCCTTCCTATTAGGTAAGGTTGTTATTTCTTAAGTGCATGTCTTATGTCCAAATTTTCCTTTACATATTGTTTTGAGTGAGATTTTTCCTCCAATTTGGAAAATTTCAAAGACAAGGGCCTCCCTTCATGTTTTAAAACTGCACTAATGCCATTCCTTGAGGCATCACATTCCACAGTAAAAGTTTTTGTGAAGTCAGGCATGATTGAAAAAAGAGTTGTACATATAGCGACTTAATTTTTTCAAATGCTCTGGTTTTTTCTTGAGACCAAGAGAATGCCTCATGTTTCAATAACCTTGTTAGAGGTGCTACTATTTGACCATAATTCTCGGCGAACTTACAGTAGTAGTTTTTCAATCCTAAGAATCCTCTAAGATTCTACAAGGTTTTGGGAATTGGCCATTCCATGATAGTTTTAATTTTGTTTGGGTCCACTTTGATGCCTTTATGAGATACAATATGACCCAAATATTTCACTTCCTAAATCCCAAAGGCATACTTACAAGGATTGGCATATTGCGCGTTTTCCTCCAATAGTTTTATGACCATGACAGCATGTTGCACATGCTCTTCCCGTGTTTTTATATAAATTAGTATATCATCAAAAAATACGAACACAAAATTTCCGAGGAAGGGTTTAAAAATAAATTCATCAAGCTTTGAAATGTGGAAGGTGCATTAGTGAGGTCAAATGGAATCACCAAAAATTCATAATGACCTTCATGTGTTCTAAAGGATATTTTTGAAATTCCTTCTTTCCTCATTTTGATTTGATGATATCCAGAATGAAGATCCAACTTGGTAAAGAAACTTGCTCCTTGAAATTCATCTAATCATTCATCAATGACAATAACTTGAAACGTATCTTCAATGGTCATTTTATTCATCTCTCTATAACATAGACTCTATGAACCTTCTTTTTAAGGAACCATTGCCACTAGTGCAAAGAAAATACTTTGTCTAGGTTGATTGATGCTTACATCTATCATTTCTTGAACCTTGTTCTCAATCTTACTATTTTGTGCATGTGTGTTCCTATAAGGTTTGATGTTAGGTGGTGTAATTTTGGGTTACAAGTGAATATCATGGTCACAGCCTCAAGTAGGAAGAATACCTTTAGGCATCTCTCCAAATACCTCAGAATGATATTTCTTAACAATTTCTTGGATATACAATGGAATAGAGGGTGTACATGATTCAACATCTAGTGATAAAATTTGTGCAATTACACCATGGTGTCCCTTTTTTAGCAATTTTGTCATGTTCTTAGAGCTTATCACTTTAGAGGGTTTCCCTGAAATACCTTTGAGTTGAATTTATTTTCCTTTTGAAGAGAATCTCATGAAAAGTTTATTAAAAGAGCCATTATTCCCATTGATCGTAACCACTAGACCCTCGGTACAACATCAACACCACCCATTTTGATGGCAATAATTGGACTATCCAATAAATACTCTCCCATAGTAAGCTTAATACTTAGGCACTTCCCTAAAAAATTTATGGTACTTTCATATACAATCATTAATTGAAATTATGGTGTTGGATACATAAAGCAATTGATAAGTTTGAATAATTTGCAACTAATGAATTTATAAGTACTAGCAATATCAATCAACAATGTTACCTTTTCTCTTTTTAATATATCCTTATATCTTGAGAGTTCAAGTGTCAATGTTGGCCAATGCATATCAAGATATGGCTGGAGAAGTATATTCTAGATCTACCTCTTGAGACTGTTATGGTTTTATATCTTCTTCCTCTTCACAATCTCTGTAGATTATTTTATTCTCATTTCACTTATGCCCCTTTCTATACTTGTTGTCACAACTGAAACATAGCCCCTTTTCTCTTATTTCCTCCATTTGCTAAGGAATCAACCTTGTAGGTTGAGTGAGGTTGGAGAGGAAACATTTCCCTCTTTATAGGTGTTAGTGGCAACCCTTCTAGTATCCATATTTTTACTTTCAAATATCCTTGACAAACTAAGAGCATTCTCTAATGATTTAGGTTCAAAGAGATATAACTCATGTTGAATGCTCTCCTTCAAAATACTCTTAAAGAGATCCAACAAATTATCTCCTCGAATGTTCTTCACTTTAAGACTCAACTTTTGAAATTACTTAATGTGCTCTATAACTGGAACTTTTTGCTTGATATTTATCAATTGGTTAATGAACATGTTGATCTTAATGCCCCCATAATATGTTATAAATTCATTCATAAATATAGAAAAGAGACAATACAATTCTTTTTACGGTCACAAATCCATTGATACCATATGAATTAATCATGTTCTAAATGCAAGGATGAAATAGTTACCTTTTGTAACGTTGGCAACTGGTGTAGATCGAATAATTGCTCCATCTAGAAAATCCATGTTATTGGATTATTACAATCAAACTTTCTCATATCAATCTTCGTAATGAATTAGTTCCTTGGTATTGAGTTGAACCCATGAATAATCAAATGTCGAGGATGTGAACCTCTTGTTCTCCAACTGTTTTTCAATTTTCTCAATCACTAAGACAAGTCCCTCTTGTTCTCTTTATCCCCTTCTCGAGGAGTTGAATTACAAGGAAAGAGATGTCTCATCTCATTCATAGTTACCCCTTCCATAACTTCAATATCCTATTTATTGGCCATCTTTTCTAGATCCTCTTTACTAACCATATGGTGATCCATATTTTTCAACGATTTTCTATATCCATTTTATGTTTACCAATTGAAAATGTGCCACTAACATCTAATTCAATTCCTTGACTTTGGTTTTCAAATTGGATAGTTGGATATATATTTCTTCACGAGTCATGGTCAATATCTCTAGACCTTTAATAGGTTAATTATTATTTACAAATCCCCTTCCTATCAGATGTAATACCCTAGTTGTTAAGACCCTAGACATATATTATTATTTGCTTTGGTTGTTGTGGCACTAGATGTTGACACTGTGGAATTTGGAAATTATTATTATTTTTATTTATTTAATTAAATAACTAGCTCAACATGGACAACTAAAGAGTATGGAGATCATGGATTCCACATGTGAGGGGTTTGGGGACTAGGAGTTGTGGCTTTCCCTAACAACACTCTTTGTTTCCTATTTTTTTAGCCTATGTTGGTACTATTGAGCCTAATTCATGATGTAGTGGGACTTCCTTGGTGAATGCACCCTCCTTAGTGATTGGGTGGATTCCACTTGTTGAATGTGCCCCTTTGGTAGTTTTGTAACTACTTTTTGGAGGTTACACTTGGATTTGTAACACCCACTTGCACAAATTCTCCCTCACTAGCCATTTTTAGCCAGTGCATGTGAAAAGTGTAACTCCCCCTTCATTATGACTCCTTTTGTTATTATGAGAAGATGCCTTGGTTTAAGTAACTCCTCACCTCACCAATTCGAATTCCTCTTCATGGATGAAGTGTCCCCACATGAATTAGAGTTGGGTTGGATGGTTTGGAGTCATCCTCCTGGAAATTTGAGTTAGCCTCCCTATGGTTGAGTTAACCCCTCTCTTGGCTTGAGCCGGTTTACCTTGGTTTGGTTTTCCTCTTCCTCTTATAAATTCATGTGATCTCTCCTTGTTAATTCATATGCTCTATCCTTTTTGGGGGGGGATCTTGAGCTTTGGATTACTTTCCTTGTGCTATATCACTATGTTGTGAGTGTTGATAGTATTGAGACTATGTTGGGATTGTATTAAGACTGAGTGTTGTTACAGGATCCTTGAGAGAAACAATTTGTTTTCCATTCTAGAGAGTTAGTCTAGTGGATTGTTGCCCTTTGCTTCAATTATATCACTCTACTAGTCCAGGTTCTTGCACAGGAATCCAGGAAATGGGTTGGTGAGAGGAGTCACATCCCATAGGAAGTGGAGACGGACAAGAATGTAGTAGTGGGAAGCATTATGGTTATCATAAGAGGTAGTTTCAAGAGTTTCTAGATTGAGTGTGCCTCTAACTATGGATCCATGGTCTCAGATCGATGGTGACATGTTCAAGTGAGTTAGAATTGATTATGCCTATAGCTAGGATGAAATTTGTCATGTTGAAGTTAGTTTCCCATTTGAAGATAAGTATTTGTTCATATGCTTATTTATATTATTTTGTCATATTTATGTGTTGTGGAGGGTGATTTGTGTCCTAGATTTGTTTATGATTTATGTGTCAGTATTTGTATGCAGGATGGATGGTCTTCATACGTTGAAACTGTGATTTTCTATGGAGCTATTCTATAATATATTCCTTCTCTTCTTTCGTGTGGTTTACCATTGTGGCTCTCACGATGATGAGAGGGGCGCAACCATATGGTCTGGTTCGGCCATTTATGAGTATTTTTTGGTCATGAGACCTATTCCATTGCATCTTGAGCGACATTTTCAGTAAGCAGCACATTCTATTTCACTGGAAATGCTTTCCATATGGTTGAGATATAGTCATTTATGTATGGCAGTGTTGAGAGTGTTGAGAAAGAACATACCATGTTCATTGGTTGAGAGTACCTATGTTTGTGGATCCATGGCCTCGGCTTGAGAGTGGCTATCATTTTGAAAGATGCATGAGAATAGCATTCCTAAGGTTGGGTGGAATGTTTTCTAGTTGAATCTAGTCGCCCCTAAATCAGATGAGTGTTTTATTGTGTTTATTTATGGAAATTCACAGTTATATATGTGCTCATGGATCTGATTTTTACATCTGTTGTATGGTTGTTGGTAGAAAGTAGTAGATCTAATGTTATTTGGATCTATATGAAATATTTCATATCTGAGTTTTTTTTATGTTGGTATGGATATGGTTGGTAGTCACCGATGAGTAATTTATTATATGTTATTTATTGCAATTTCTGATGAATATGTGCCCATGGATCTGATTGTCTTATGGACTATATGGTTGTAGGTGGAAGCCATGAGATTTGATGTTTTATGGCTGTAGATGACATCCTTCATATCTTAATGTTGTTATGTTTATATGGTTGTAGGTGATTCCCAGTAGATCTGATTCATTTGTTGTGGATCTGTTGTTTATTGGGTAGGAAGTAGAACTAAATTTTATTGGGGATTATTGATATCTGATTTTTATTATGCTTATATGGTTGTATATGTAAACCATGAGATCTGATATGTTTCATCATTTATATGCTTCTAGATGGCAGTCTTTCATGTTATTTTATTAAGTGTTGTAAATCTAGTTTTATTAGCGTTGTGTTCTAAATTTGATATTGGTCATAGATCTTATATTTATGTCGTTACATGGATGTGGGTAGTATCCTATATATGTTGCATGTGATGCTCAAATTCCTGTTTAAGTTATATACTTATATCTTGATACATTCATTCTCTCTTTCCTTGCATCACATGTGCATTGGGTAAATTGAATTGCATTGGAAGTATTGCATTCCATTTTAAAAGGCTGATTATTCTAACTTGTTGGCTTGTTGGCATGATGGCCTAGCCTTATTTACCCTTGTTCTAATGTGCATTACCTTGATTCATCCTTCCCTTATGTTTCTTGGTGACCCTAGCCTCGGGATTGGGGTTGGGATATTACAGAGTGGTATCAGAGCGAAGGTTTCTATTGATGTATTTGTAACTTCAGAATGTATTCACTTGTATATTTCATGTATTGTACCCCGATGTTTATTCCAGGAAGTATCTGTAATGTAATTGAGTCATGTCATGCCTCGATGTTCCCATCGGGAGGTTCTATAATGTAAACAAGTCATGTCAAGTCATTATGGGTAACCCTCCTGTTGTTCAAGGGTTAAAGTCCCCACAATTGCGGGGCCCTAGGGTTATTAGACTCTCCTAGAGAAGTCGACCCTGGTGAGTTATTGTCAAGTCAGGAATTAGTATAAATAGAGAGTGAGCCTCTCTATTTATCACACATTCACTCACACTCAGTTGTAGCACATAGCTAAGGAAGAAGAAGTTGTTGGGGCTAGAAAGAAAGAGGCTACTGATGTCGGGAGATCATCTTACTGTTTTTGGGGCTTTTCTTTTGGTGCTGATTCTATCTCTGAGGAATTTTTGGGGTTTTCTCCTTTATGGTTTCCCTGAGGAAAATCTTTGTGTTCATTGTCTCATGTGTTTGATTGATGTGCTTGTTATTCTCTCAATTAAGATCCTAAGTTAATGCTAGCTTAAATGATAAAAATCTAACATGGTATCAGAGCTAACCTGAGAAGAAGACACTGTGCAACTACAGAAACTAGGGATTCCTAATTTTTGGATCTCTCTTCATAGATTTTCAGCAAAAGAACGTTGGGCTGACTCTCCTCCCCAGGGCACATCTTTCTGTCGAAGCAGAATCTGATTCTAAGCATTTTTCAGTTTTTGACCTGATACTACTGCCAGACATTAGGGCTTTCCACAGAAGTGGAATTTTTGAGTGAGCCCAGGCCTGGATTGATCTCCTCCTCAAAATCGAAGTTTAGAGATCAAGATCAAAGCTTTTGGTTGGACGAAACTCCAAAAAATTCAAACCCTAATCTGCAGAAATTCAGCTCCAGATCCAGATCCAACATCTTGACCTGGTAAGATCTAAATCTTTTGTATTTCCATCTGAGGTTCTTAGTTAAAATGCCTCATCATACCAAGCTTGATGAAAAGCTTGAGGGAGCTGATAACTTCTAAGCCTGGAAGTATAGGATCTCCCTAGTCCTGGAAGAAAATGAGTTGGACTCCTACATCAGTGAGGAGGTTCCAACTCCAGAGGGAGATGAGGCTAAGGCCTTACACATGAACAAGTTGTTTATGGATAAGAGGATTATTGTTGATTCAATCAAGGATCACCTCATACCACAAGTGTCCTCCCTAAAGACACCTAAAGCTATGTTTGATGCCCTAACCAAATTGTTTGAAGGAAAGAACATAAACCGAAAGATGACTTTGAGAAACCAACTGAAGAATGTAAAGATCCAGAATGTAGAGACCATCTAGTCTTACTTTACAAGAGTCTCTCAAATCAAGGAACAGCTGGAAGCAGTAGATGAAGTGGAGAATGCAAAGATTGTGATGACCACCTTGAATGGTCTTCCTAGGGCATGGGACTCTTTCATTCAAGGGACCTGTGCCAGAAAGAAGCTAGTCAAATTCAGAAAACTATGGGAAGAATGCTCTCAATAAGAAGCTCGGATAGCAGCTCGAGAAGAAAAGATGGGAAGTGAAGATCAAGTTCTCACAGTACAATCCAAGAAAACCAGAACTAGCCACCATAGAGGTAAGCACTCTCACCAGAAGAGTAACTTTAGAAAGCCTAGAGATATGTCTAAGTACATTTGCTATACATGTGATGAAAGAGGACACTTTGCTAGAGATTGCCCTAGAAACAAAACTAGCTTTCACAAGAAAAAGGGAAACAAGAGAAGACATCATGCTCATGTTGTAGAGGATGATGAACCTTCCACAAAGAGAGCTAGACAAGACAGTGATGATTCTTCAAGTGATGAAGAATATGTTCTGATTTCTTCTCTCACAGGAACTATCACACATGGTAGCAATGATTGGCTTCTAGATAGTGGTGCTTCCAAACATATGATAGGATTCAAGGAATCCTTTGTGAAACTATCTGAACATGAATCACCTCACAAGGTGAAACCTTGAGATGACTACCAGTATCCAATAAAAGGTAGTGGTGAATCCTCATATAGCTAGACTCTAGAAAGTCTATCAAGATGAAAGAGGTATTGTTTGTACCTAGACTAAAGAAGAACCTCCTCTCCATATCTTCATTGGATGCAAAAGGAATGAGGGTTGCATTTGTAGATGACCAAGTTCTCATGTGGCCAAAGGGAAAGTCTATTGATGATGCAGTAGTGATTGGGGAACAAGAAGGAGGACTATACAAATTGAAGGGCCAACCAGAACAAGCTTTGGTTCATGACTCGGTTGAACCAAATGAGCTTTGGCATAGAAGGCTTGCACATGTGCATTACAGATCACTACCACTTGCAAGCAAAGTTGTTGAAGGTCTCCCGAAAATGCAGAAAAAAACATGAAGGTGTATGCAAAGGATGTGCAAAAGGGAAGAACACAAAAAAGACATTTCCAAGTAGTGAAAGCAAGGAAAAAGGAATCTTGGAAATCATCCACTCTAATGTATGCAGTCCAATGTCATCCAAATCATTAAGCGGGTATGTATACTATGTTTCTTTTATTGATTATTTTTCTAGAAAGACATGGATATACTTTATCAAGAACAAAGATGAAGTATTCAGCAAGTTCAAGGAATTCAAGGCCTTGATTGAGAACCACACTGAAAAGAAGATCAAGACCTTTCGATCAAATAATGGCAGAGAATTCACATCAAATGAATTCAAAGAGCTATGCAAAGACTCAGGGATTAAGAGGGAGTTATCCACTCCATATAATCCACAACAGAATGGGATTGTAGAAATAAAGAATAGAACAATCGTGGAAGCAGCAAGGGCCATGCTTCATGATCAATATCTTCCCATGCATCTATGGGAAGAAGTTGCCAGAACAATGGTATATGTACAGAACCATACTCCACACATAATACTTGAGAACAAGACACCTGAAGAAGTCTTCTCCGGCAAGAAACCAGAAGTCAGCCATCTCATAATGATCGGCTATCCTGTATACATACACATTCTGAAAGAAAAGAGGACGAAGTTAGATCCTTCAGGAAAGAAGGGTAGATTTGTGGGATACTCTGAAAGCTCGAAGGCTTACAGAATATACTTCCCAAGATTCAAGAATATCGACATCAGAAGAGATGTAACATTTGACGAAGATTCAGCCTACATCAAATCCGGGAAGAGACCGACTGAAGAATCTAAAGAAATAGAAGCACCCCGAATTCATGATACAACCATGAATGAAGAAACTCAAGAAGAGGATCGAGAATTAGAAGAACCTTAAGAACCTGTGGATCCACCTAAGGAGAAGAATCCTCACAGGAGGAAACCTGCTTGGGCACGTGAAATTATCCAAGTTGCAGAAAGATATGGAGCTTCTGAAGAAACACACAGAGGAAGAAAGAGAACTAGGTGCTGCTCCAGTTATGTAGCCCTGCTATGTGACATTATTGATAAAGAACCTTCCAACTATGAAGAAGCAACAGAAAGAAAAGAATGGAAGGATGCTATGATCGAAGAGTATCAATCGATCATGAAGAATGATGTTTGGGATGTTATCCCAAGACCAGAAGGGAAGTCGATTGTATCTTCCAAATGGATCTACAAGATCAAGCATGTTGCAGATGGTAGCATAGAGAAATATAAACCAAGATTCATGGCTCGTGGCTTCTCCCAGGAAGAAGGAATAGACTATGAAGAAACTTTTGCACTTGTATCCAGATACACTTCCATCAGATCAGTACTTGCTCTGGTTGCAGTGATGAAATGGAAGATACACCAGATGGATGTCAAGACTACTTTCTTAAATGGTGTAGTAGAAGAGGAAGTGTATGTGGAGTAGCCACTCTGTTTTGAGACACATGACAGGGAGTCTCACGTGTGTAGATTGAATAAATCCCTGTATGGTTTGAAACAAGCACCCAGGACATGGTAGGACAGAATTGATGGTTTTCTATCCATTTTGGGCTTTACCAAAAGTAAAGCAGATTCCAACCTTTACTACAAGGTTGAAAAAGGTAACCTAGTGATACTCCTACTATATGTGGATGATATGTTTGTAATAGGTATGGATGGGTTAATTGCTGATACAAAGACGAAGCTTGCTGTCGAGTTTGAAATGAAAGACTTGGGTATGATGCACTATTTTCTAGGCATGGAGGTGTGGCATAATGTGGATGGAATCTTCCTCGAACAAGGGAAGTATGCAGTAGAGATCCTGAAGAGGTTTGGGATGATGGACTACAAGGCCATAACCACACCTATGGCATTGAACCTGAAGCTATTGAGTGATGCTTCATCAGAAGCGGTTGATGCTACGATGTATCGTCAGATGATTGGGTCCTTGATGTACCTAATGAACACGAGACCATATATTTTCTTTACTGTGAACATCTTGAGCCAGTTCCTGACATATCCGAGACATGTTCACTTGATTGCTGCAAAGCATGTTCTGAGGTACCTGAAGGGTACAGTTGATTATGGGCTCAAGTACGAGGCGAATCAGAAGATTAACTTGGAGGGTTATGTTGATTCAGATTGGGTAGGAAATGCCATCGATAAGAAGAGCACTTCAGGATGCTACTTCAGTATGGGATCAGGTGTGATCTCTTGGTTTAGCAAGAATAAGTCATGTGTGGCACTGAGTACATCTGAAACAGAATATGTCGCAGCTTGTTCAACTAGTTGCGAGGCAATGTGGCTGAGAAAGCTACTGTCTGATTTATTTGATCTCCAATTTGATGCTACTTGTATATATTGCGACAACCAGAGTTGTGTGAAGTTATCGGAGAACCCGGTGTTCTATGACAAGTCGAATCATATCGAGATCAAGTATCACTATATCATGGATATGGTGCAGAGAGGATAACTGTGTTGGCTTGGTTGAGTTTTGTTGTATCCTTGGCTATGTGTGAGCATGCTAGTGTTCCTTATTCCTTGTGAGAATCATGCCCAGCTTGGGGGTGGCAGTGATGCTGAGAGATTGATGAGCACACTGGCCTATGGTTGGGTGGAATGTTGCAGTGACGTAGCTGGTTGCGGGACAAGCTTCTTTAAAGATATGTATTTCTTGTGTGCAATCTCTGCGACTGTATATTGTTTAATGAATTGTGATGAACATGTTGAATGCTTTGATGAATGTATTTACTTCCGCTGTATAATTACAATTGTATGCATTTGTGTATGTTTAATTTCAATGCATTTCTAAGTTTCGTTATGGGGCTTAGATTGGCCGGATTGGTGATGGCCTGAATGATCAAATTGGTCAAATACTTTTGCTAGCAGGTTGAATTTCTGCATAAATCTCCTTCCGCAACTTGCGGGATGCGGGATGCGGAAGCGAAATTCTGTAAATCTTGTTCTCCGCAATTATGCCTTCCACAACTCTCCTTTCCACAACTTGCAGGATGCGGGATGTGGCTTTGGATATCTATTTCTGCAACTTTCATTTCCGCAACGGTCTAGTCCACATGAGGGATGCGGGATGTGGGATGCGAGGTGCGGGACCGCAATTTCCGTATTTTCTGGATTCTGTAAACTCAAGATTTGCACACCCTTGATTCTTGCGGGTTGATTCTCAGCCGTTGCTCTGTTCCCAAATGTGGAATAGACAGTGACCGTCATTTTTCGTCACGATTTTTTTTTCCCCGCCGCTCGATCTCCTCTGGGATCTTTCTTCGTAGATTGTCGAATTGATCAATGGTGGATGGAAGGGTACGTGACAGTGTGGTATCAGAACATGAATGTTGAGGAGTGTTTCGCGACAATGCCCTATGTTTCAAAGAACGACAAAGGTTCCGTAGAAAATTTTTAATTCCACATGATAATCAAGGTATGGGTACGTGACATATAATACATAATGATCAAGCTCACATAATGAAGAAGATGATTTTTACTATAGAAACCAAAAAATAGAAAAACCAACAACAATAGAGCTATTAACCCTAACCACTATGACCAAGTCATGTCCAATCCATCTATCACCGACCACTCTCAGTAAATTTACAATGGAGTTACTTAATCCCATAATTAGTCTCCATCTCATGTAATAACATGGGTAACCCAAAAAACCATTGTCCTAAAATGAATCAACGACAAACCCATCTTTGACTCTTTAGTTGAGTCAAGATTAACCTAATATAAATGACAAAATAAATAATTGTTAATATGTAAGCAAATAAATAATTTATACCAATTGAAGCTTTTATAATTCAATCATACACTAATAGGGTCTCTGCCATTTGTCACATGTGGATAAGGAACTGATTGTTCACGACTGTAAAGCTCACCCATTAAATTATTAATGTAGACATATGCATGTTATAAAAAACTAATATTTCTTAATGCATTGATTCTACATGTATCAAGATGATCAATTGATGGATAATAAATATAATTTAAGCATATTATGGTGTGAAAGTATATAGACCACCATTAGGAGTGGCTTGTATATCTTATACAACCAAAAATACGCATCTCATGCACTGGTCATGTATACTGCAATAACTACTTGGGTGGTAGAAATGCAAGTATCTCATGATTATTTTGAGCCCTCAACAATTCCCCAATTCATGTAACTTGGGGCCCCATTTTAATCATTATATTGATAATCAAACACTTGGGTGTATTCTCCCTCAACCATGCTCCCTCAATTTCATCTTAACGGTGGCACATCATTGACTAGAATGTTGTCAAGAAGCTCTAGGAGCAGTTTTTTATATCATTGATGACCTGGTGCATTCCTTGGATGGTTTCATCAATTTCCCATTGATATATATGATCATTTTTTTTTCATGTAAGGGATTAATAATACCTGAGGAGTCCAAAGTCATAGGAGAAAGAACTAGTAACTTGTCTTGAGGTGGGATCATTAGTTATGAATGGCTCAAACATATAATTCAATGCTTGTAGAATCTATTAGGGACTCTTGAGATGCCATTGGGTACATTACAATATTGGTTTTATTTCATTAGGGTTGGTATGAATCCATTAGGGTCATCCATATTCCATTGGGGTCATTAGGGTCACCTAGATTATGTTAAGGTTACTAGGGTCACACTAGGGTCACTGAAGTGCCAATCCATGTTATAGAGCTAGGTTTAAATTTCAAAATCTATTTTGGTACCAAATTTTAATGATGAAAATCATTCCTATATTTTTCCAATCCTATGAAGTGTTCTTGAATCAAAATTCAAAATATTAGGAAGTATCCAAAAGGAAAAATCTTAATTTCAGAAGAACACGATTCGAATTGGTCAAAATGTTAGAGAAATAAGAATTAAAAGGGGTGACGCTTAAGGGGGAGACATTACAGAGCATTAATACTAAGGGTATGACATTTTAGAGCCTTAAGCCTCAATGGGATGACATGTCAGATCCTTATGCCCTAAATAACCGACATTTTGGAGGCTTATGCCTCTAATTGGCCGAAACTACAAAAAGTGACCTCACAAATTTTCTCATAACTTTTGACTTCGACCTCCATTTTGTGATTTCTTTATACCGTTGGAAATTCACCAGAGAGATATATGATGATTCAGTTTTAATTTTTAGCATATGTCCTACTAAAATGTTCTAAAATTGCAAATCAACATAGGGGTACATTGTCAATGGAAAAAAAGGACCAAGTGGATGTTGAATTTTAATCCAATTTTCAATCCTTGATAATTATTTCACAATAATTCTTAAAACATTCATTTCATCCCAAAATTTCATTGCATAATCATTATTCACTTGCAACATAAAATAAAATAAGAATCATTGAAATGTTATCATGCACAAGAGACACAAATATTTTACCTTGGGAAACCCAAATGGAAGAAAACCCAACAAATGTTTCATAGAAGAAATCAATCCAATTCAAGTAAAATACTAAACATGAAGTTGAGACCTAGCACAATATGAGGTTTTCCCTCCTTCACAAAAAACCCCAATAAGGGTAGATAATCTTCCAAGAGTAACGAGAGAATAATATAACCCCAAAATTATGCTTCTTCCCTTTTCTAGGCCTTCCTTGGAGGTGCGCACTTGTGGAGAGAAGAAGACGCGTGATGTGAATGTGTCAAAATGAAGTGTGATAACACTTCTATTTATATTCTTGATATGAATTTTTCACTATTGAGTCTGACTTGTACTTTTGTCTTCAAGGGCTAATTTCTCCCTTTTACTAGGGGTATTTTTGCCTTCCTTTCCTTCAACTTTCTATGAGACTTATTCAATGCTATTTGGGACTTATTTAATGGATTGTATTCACTTATTTGGTTATTTATTCATCATATAAAATTTATCCTCATTGATTTCTAGCTCCTCACATGTATATCACCTTTTTACATAGAGATCTAATGTTGATTTGACCATACTCTAAGAAGTCTTGAACACTTCTTAGAGACAATTTCAAATACAACATTAGATTAAACTTTGTCTATACCAAAAGGAATGAAATCCCTTATCACATAGAAAATTGAAACCAATATACTAATAATAGCTCACTCTTGTTATGGAATACTCCTTGAAGAATGGAATGTGACCTCTATCCTTTAGGCACTCATTGTCAATCCACATGACTAGATACAGGCTAAGAATTTGAGCCTCAAGAAACATAGTCAATTCCCATGAATAATTACGGATATGAAAATAGTTCTGAGGCCTGAGTTCGTATCGCCAAGTCTGGATCGCGCATCCCTCTGTGTAGCTAACCCTAGCCTCGCCGTGGGCGCTCGCCGTTGGTCGGCGGCTCTGTCATGGATCCGCCCGACCCTGCCTCCTTTGAGGATAGATTCCAGAACATTGTGGCGACCCTTCCGCATGATCAGCCAGTCGCGGCCCCTGCTTCCAGATTCGTCAAGCTTGCCGATGTTCTAGACGTTAAGCTCAGCTCTGCTGCCTCTAAAAGGAAAGCTGTTACTCTCTCTGAAAAGGGCCTTATCGGTCTGTTCACCGGACTTTGGCCATCCCTGTGATCTGTGGAGATTTGGTTGAACAAGAACTAGAGAACCCTAATACAGGGAGAAGTTCAACAAATCTTTTGTGGAAAAGGGTACTTTGCTTTCATCTTTGAAAAGAAGGAGGATTGGGACCTAATCTTCAGGAATGGGCCATATTTTATGGGCCCTCGAGGTATGTATCTGAACAAATGGGACCTAACCTTTAATCCCGAGAAGGACATTCCAAAAGCAGTTCCCATATGGGTAAAGCTTCCCCACCTTCCCCTTCACTGTTGGAATCATGAGGATTTTTGAGCAATAGGGAATACCCTAGGGAAATATGTGGACAAGTCTGAGCCGAAAGCCCCAATGTTTTCCTGCGCCAGAATATGTGTTGAAGTTCACCTAGAAAAAGGCTTGCCAGAATCTATAATGCTTTCCATTGACGGATGGAACCATCTTCAAACAGTAGACTATGAGCAAATTCCGTTCAAGTGTAAATATTGTCATGAATATGGTCATTTCGCCAAGTCCTGTCCGAAGAAGCCAGAAAAACCCCTATCAAAAAACCCTACTAGTGAGGGTTGGAATATTGCTAATGGGAAGAAGGCTGCCAAGTCCCAAAAACAACAAATCCCCACGGCAAAAAGCACCCCCGGAAACAAGTTTGCGGCCTTGGAGGTAGAGACACAGGATGAAGAAAACCTCGTAGAGAATCTAGAGAATCAAGAAGACAACCCCGATCAGGTGAGGCACCAGACCTTTGAAGTCCCAGAGACAATCGTTCAGCCCCAAAAATCTTAGGAAGAAGCGGCTGATCACTCCAAAAGCAAGAAAGAGATGGAGACGATCTCCGAAGGATCAGTCACTAGATCTAAGGCAAAAGCAAGCACAGAGGAAATGACAGATACCTCTATAGAAGAACAAGAACCTCTCTCCAGGAAAGGAAGAAAAACCAATAAAGTCATTCGCGAGCAGGAAGCAGCAAGGGAAAAGGCAGCAGGAAATCAGTCTAACTTAGACTTCCTGGTTAAAACCTCGCAAGCAAGCAAATATCTCATGAGTGTGGAGGAGGAAAGAAAGGAGAGAGAAAAGGCCCTCAAACAGCACAAGAAATAATGAAAATAGTCTCCTGGAATTGTAGAGGTTTGGGTGGTATGCAAAAATTAGAAGTAATTAAAAGATTCAAATCCATGGATTCAGCCTCAATCCTTCTTATCCAGGAGACTAAAAAATCTGCCGAAGACAACATGGCGGCCATTAAAAGCATCTGGCCAAAAGGAAACGGTATAGCCACCAATGCTATGGGAGCTTCAGGAGGCCTACTAAGCTGGTGGAACACAGATAAGTTTGAATTTATTTCTGCTTTAGAAAACAGAAATTGGCTTTTTATAAAACTCGAGAACAAAGAATGCAAAGAACAGTTTTGGGTTGGGAACGTTTATGGTCCAACCCTAAATGCGCAGAAGGATAGCTTCTGGACATCCTTAGAGGAGCAGTGTGAGGACAAAAAGCTCCTCCCTTGCTTCATCGCAGGGGACTTCAATACTACCATATCGGCAGTTGAGCGTAGAGGAGGATCCAAGGTAAGGGATCCCTTCGGGGAGCATTTAGAAGACCTCATCTCTCAATGGAACCTTACAGACATCATCCCCAAAAATGGCACGTATACTTGGAGCAACAAACGCGTGGGTCCTGGGCATATTGCCGCCCGTCTTGATCGGTTCTTGGTTAGCACTCATCTGATTAATTCTATCCCGGAAGTTAAACTCCTATGCTCAGCGGTTTCAGACCATAAACCCATTAGTCTCTTCTTTCCACCGGAAGAAAATCTGGGGCCTCTCCCATTTCGGTTCAATCGGTTATGGCTGGAATCGGTAGAGGCCAAGGATATTATAGTCAAATCTTGGCGCTGTTTCATACCAGGCACTACAGCTTTTTCATGGGAACAAAAGCTTAAAAGGGTGAAGGTTTCCCTCAAGGCTTGGGTAAAAACTCATTTTCAAGAACCCGCCAAGCAAAAAGAACTCATCTTGATAGAAATGGAACGATTGCAAGAAGAAATGGAGGTTTGCATGGTCACTAAAGAACACCTCATCAAAGAAATGGAGCTGGAAACAAAACTCCAGAAAATTTTACGGCAAATTGAAGAAGAATGGAGACTCCGATCGCGTGTCTTGTGGCTCAAAGGGGGAGACCAGAATACAAAATTTTTCCAGAACCAGTGCAGGGACAGGCAGCGCTGGAACACAATTAGAGAACTCAAGAATGAATATGGCTCGGTCATTCAAGGGCAAGCCGCTATCAGCACAGAGGTAAGAAATTTCTTTGCGCATTTATATAATGATGAGGAGCAAGTCCCTCGCTATATTTTGGAAGAAATGGCCTCTGATATTCCCTCCCTTATAAGCCCCCAAACGAAAACCCATCTAGAATCCCCCATCCGGGAAGAAGAAGTAACAAAAGCAATCTGGAGCCTTCACCCGGATAAAGCCCCAGGCCCGGATGGTTTCCCTATCTGCTTCTATAGAACTTTCTGGCCCCTTATTAAAAGAGACTTCATGCACCTTATAACCTGGATGGAAAAAGGAAATATGGGAGGAGCCACCAACTCCTCATTTTTGGCCCTCATTCCTAAAGACTCTAAACCCTCTTCCATCAAAAGATTCCGGCCCATTTCCTTGTGCAATGCTTCCTATAAAATCTTCTCGAAAGTGATGTCCTTGAGGATCAAACAAGTCATCCCTACCCTTATCTCTCCCAATCAAGGTGGATTCATCTCTGGCAGGCATATCGGTGATAATATCCTTCTAGTGCAAGAAGCGATCCACTCAAGCACTAAACGAAGAGAGCCTGGGATGGCCATCAAGCTGGACCTCGCAAACACCTTTGACAGACTGAGACATTCCTTCATTGTCATGGTGATGGAAAGGTTTGGTTTCCCCTTGGTTTTCATTAATCAAGTTCAAGCCTGCATCTCTTCCCCCTGGATAGCCCCTCTTATCAATGGCAGGCCCGCTGAATTCTTCAAAGCCTCTCGTGGGGTTAGGCAAGGATGTCCGCTCTCCCCCTTCCTTTACATTCTGGTCGCTGATTCCCTTAGCAGAAGATTGAATAGGCTCCTTTCTGAAGGTTCTCTGCCAGGACTTTCCTTTAGGAATGGAGTGCCTCCTATCAATCACGCTCTGTTCGCTGATGACTCCATCTTTCTCGGAATAGCTTCCACACAGATTGCTAGAAACTTCCTAAATCCCTTGGATCTCTTCCTTCAAACCTCTGGGAGCTCAGCAAATAAAAACAAATGTCAAATCTATAGCTGGAACTGTCCCGCCCCCACCCTCCGCAGTATCTCTCAAATTCTGCAAATTAAAACCAATCCTAACTGGACTCACTTCAACTACCTGGGCATTCCTATAGTCAAAAAATCTCTGACCTCCTCTATGTGGAATCCGGTCATTGAGAAAATCAAAGCTAAGACTCAATCCTTGGGGACAAGATGGTTAAATCTAGCTGGAAAGATAGTCCTTATCCAATCCATTCTCTCATCCTACCCTATTTATACGAGCTCGATGGTTCTAGCTCCGAAGAAGGTCATCACCAGCATTTGTAAAGAAATCAGAAAATTCCTCTGGCAGGGAGGGAAAACTCAAACAAAGAAGTTCCACCCGGTCAAGTGGGAAATTATCAAGCGTGCCAAAAGTCACGGGGGGTTAGGTATCAGAGATCCGGAGCTCACTAGTAAAGCCATGGGGGCCAAATTGATCTGGAGATTGGTTAGTGGAAAGAAGGAATGGTGGAAGGAAGTTCTCAGGAAAAAATACATTAAGAAGCCAAGAACAAAAATGTTGGATGGTGAATGGAAAGGGAAAGGCACCACTTTGTGGCAGCTGTGCAAGGCTTCAATCAACACAATCAAAGAAAATTGTTATTGGATCCCCAGCAATGGGAAAAAAATAAACATCTGGAGCAGCAGCATCTTAGGGTATCCTCAGCGATCTTCTATTCCAGCCTTGGGCCCCTTCTCTGAATGGATGTCAGAACAGGAGATCCTCTCGCTCTTCAACCTGTCTCGGTGGGATGAGGATGGCTAATGGATAGGGTGGAAGGACATCTCTCCTCCAGATCACTTGAGAAACGAGGCCGACCTTTTCCTTTCCTCCCTGCACCCTTCGAGTCTCTCAGCTAAGGATCGGTTGGGTTGGGGAAAATCAGGGCAGTATACTGTAAAAGAAGGATATAAAATAATATCCAAGGAACAGATAATGGCAAATAAAATATGGAAAAAGGTTTGGAATCCCGATACCATCCCTAAAGTCAACAACTTCATTTGGCTTCTCCTGCATAACAAGCTTTTAACTGCAGAAAATTTAAGAAAAAGAGGCATCCTTGGACCATCTCGCTGTGCTTTGTGTAATTCTGCAGAAGAAACCTCCAGCCATCTATTTCTTCAATGCAAAGTCTCCATGTCTGTTTGGAAAATCGTCCTTCCCAAGGATTTCAACCGAGATCTTCCAGATAATGCAGCTCAGCTTTTTAAAGATTGGGCCAATCTGTTTCTAGGATCTTTGACCAAGAAGCCAATTCTAAGTCGTCTTTGGGCAGCCATTCCAAAAAATATCTGCTGGCAATTATGGCTGGCTAGAAATCGTGCCATCTTCAAGGAGCAAAAGGTCGTCCCAGTTTGCATAGCATCAAAAACCATAGGAATGATAGCAGAAAAATTTGCCACAAACAACATCTGTTACCCCCGGCAAGAGTCTATTTCTGATCCCTATGACACTTGGTGCAAACTTTTTTTAAAAGAGAATAGCTCCCTTCAGTCCAAAATTGTCTTCGAAAGAACAACTCATCCTAGTCACACTCTCCAGTGGGAAATTCGTCTTTCCTCCAAAGACTTTCAGTCCTGGCTCAGGGATAAAAATTCTTACTCCTTATTCTTCGATGGGGCTTCGAAAGGTAACCCAGGGGTGGCAGAAGCGGGTGGGATCTTGTTGGATCCCGGAGGACAAGTGGAACAAAGATTTGCCTGGGGTCTTGGCTCTAGAACCAACAACAAAGTTGAATGGATGGCTCTTCTCCAGGGTCTCCATCTCACATGAGACAAAAATCTCCGGAAGGTCCTGATATTTGGCGACTCCAGGCACGTCATCTATAAGATGATCAATGGGTATCCTACAGGAGATATCAAATGTCGTCGATTATATAAAAAAGCTAAGCTTCTTCTACCTCAATCCTTCGAGGTTTTCCACATTCTTCATCAAAATAATAAGGAAGCAGATATCATGGCTAACATAGGTGCCAGTCTCTCTCAAGGCCTCTACAACTAGGATGGTGATCCTCTCTCTCTAAAATTCATCCATGACGAGAAGCTTTAGTACTCCTCCTCGCTCTCTCATGCAAATCTTTAAAATGGAGTCCTTATCTTTTGGAGAAATTTATTGGTGTTTGTATGATCTTCTATCCTTCCCCTTGGTTTTCCTTTCCCCCCTTTCTAGCTTTCCCCCCCTCATCCCCCCTTTCCTTCTCCCTAACCCCTCCCTCAACCGCCTTCTCTTCACCCTCCCTCCAGCTGGCCATCACTTCAACTCTTTTCTTAGCGGCTCCTCGCTTTCAATGTCAAGTCCTGCATGCTCTCCTTTGCAGGCCGCGTGGATGGATCATTCTCTCTCGAAAACAAAGGAATTAAAGCCTCATAGGCCTCCAATTTATTGCCATCTTCTCTCGCACGATCGGTGGCTCTCTATACCTTTCACTATGTCGCCTCTTTGCTTAGACTTGCTCCATTGCAACCTTCTGGATTTGGGTCATGGTTCTCCTGGTTCTGTGAATTTTTTGCTAAATGTGGTAGCTGGAGTCGGGAGTGGGAGACTGCAGGGAATCCCTTGGCATGAGCTCCCCCTAATTCGGGCCTTTGTTAAAGAGCGCCTCACTCTGACTGCCTTCTTCTCATGTAATTGTAGTTATCCCTCAACATCCTGGGGCACCGGTAGTCACGTAGATACTTCTCCATTTCAAGAAGACAGACTGGACAAGGTTTTAGGCTGCCTTCGCTCTGGCTGGCAGAAAGACGCCTTGGGAACGTTGTATTGCTCAAACAGTCTCAGTGTTTCCGCTCTGCAACAAGAAATTGTCGACCTTTGGAGTGTTTCTATAGGGTGCTGTGGTGAGAACCAAGACAGTCTAGATTATCCTCTACATATTCAATTCTCCCGAATAGCAATTACGGCTGACTCTCGAGGGATGGCTCACTATGGTGATAATGCTGGGCTGATGGACATAAAGAAGAATCTTCGCAGGCTGCACGAGATGACAGCCATAGGGGTGATGGACAATAAAGAAATGGCCAAGGAAATTAAAGGCATGAGTGAAACTGTGAGTCACATATCGCTTGATATCAGCAATCTTGGTGCTCGAACAGACGATCTCGAGAGCAACATGCGCGAGCTGCTGGGAAGGGTTGAACGAATAGAGGAAGAACTTAAGAAGTTCATCTCATTGAACCAGGAAAGCAGGGTTAAGGGAGTTAACGAATCAGGTGATCAACCCATGGATGAAGAATCGGTTCTGCAGCCCAGGGCTATGACAGGCATTTAACTTATGTCTCTTGTTTAATTTTGCAATTTTGTATGGGTCATGTTTTTTTGCATTTTGCTCTGTAGCCAGTTTGTGAGGGTATTTACTACCCACAACTTTTGTAATTATGGAAAGATCATATGCTCTGTTTTATGGGAAACTTTCAAGACATGCCAGTTGTGCAGCAATTTTGATCTGCCGGCATTATATCTCTTCCTTCAGCTATAATGAATGGCTATGCACAGCCTGTTAATATATTTCTCATTTCTGTTTCTGTTAAAAAAAAAATTACAGATATGAAGAGGCCATCCTCTTCCAACTATTGGTCAATACACACATGTCCAATACAGGAGAATGATTTGTGGAATGTTTTATTAATGTTGGATCCATGTAGAACATCAACACTCCCTCTTAGCGAGAGATACATTCTGCATCACGCCAAGTATTTACACTTAGTGAGAATGTTGGTGTTTTGAGTCTCATAATCCTAGGAAATAATCAACATATTAAGAATTATTCATAAGGCTATGCCAAAACCATTCACCACTAACCACGAGTGAATATTTAGCCCAATTTTGTACATGGGTGTCTAGATGAGAACTGTGTTAGCATCTCGAGTCTCAGAAACACTATGCCAGTTCCATTCATTGCTAACTATGTGTGAACATTTAGCTCGATGTCACACACTAGATCCATCATCATCTATATCCTTGTGCACAAATTTGTTCTAGATCCATTCACCACTATGCATGAGTGAACATTAATCTCAATGCAACTCACCTGGTCCATCCATCATTAGACTCTATCAACACCTTGAGCCTTTTTCAGAAGGATACACTAGATCCATTCACCAATAACCATGAGTGAACATTTATCTTGATGCTACACATCTGACAATTCATTTAGGCTATCCATCAGTAGCTAGATCAAAATGGGTATTTTCTTATGAGTGGGTATTCAACCGCTCATCTATTAAACCATATCAATGCTTGGGCCATTCACATCATGTGAATGTATGCCACTCATATGTAGGACTATCACGATATCTGGGTCATCCAATTCTTAGGAATGTCTCCCACTTATCTATAAAACCATATTGGTACATCCATTAAAGCTCCCTCTCACTCAAAGAGGCATTCTCCATCACACCAAGCTTGTCCTAGAGGTATACAAACTTTTCCTTGAAAAAAGTCTTGGTGAGAATGTCCACTATTTTTCTTATTTTTGGATATGTACTAGAGCTACACTGCTTCCTTCTGTAACATGTCTCAGATGAAGTAGTATTTGATCTCGAGATCAAATAGTCCCATGACACTAGATGTAATTTGTTCTACTTCTGATGTACCGAGTTCCAGAGAAATATGCTTCACACTAATCCAAGATATTATAATTGATCCATGCTGAAGAAACATCCGAAGATGCTTTTTCTATCCACTACATTCCTCTCAGTCAAAATATGTATATTTGTTGCACCTCACTTCATCACCTAATACATCTCTTAGATCATATCAAAATGTACCATGGAGGTACCTCAACACATGCTTTTCTATAACCCAATATACATGCCTTGAATCAACCATAATATGGATTAGTGTGTTCACCACAAAGAAAATATCAGTCCTAGTGTTAACTAGGTACACCAAGGATCTAGTCAACTATCCACCAAATTCGATTCTAAAGTAGTATCACTCAATTTTTCTAGATATTTCATCATAGTAGGATCCATCAAATCCGAATCTAAAGTAGAATCACTCATATCCTCCAGATATGCACATAAAGGGGTCCATCGTATCTAAATATGAAGCAAAATCACTCAGCTTCTTCAGATATGTCTCCATATGTATAGCCATAGAATTGTAGTACATCATCCTCAATATATCAGGATCTCAAATATGTAATCCCTCTATTCGAGGAAGATCTCATTTGGTATCTTTCACACTTCTAATATCAAGAAGTAATGTATCAGGCTAAGACCCTTCATATTGAACTTAGAGGCCAACTCCCTCTTGCACTCGACACTGATCTTGTTTATTCCTGTAATGGAACATATCATTAATCATATAACAACAATATTAAATGATCATCATCACAAACCTTTTATTAAAGGTTGGACTCCACATCATTCTTGGTGAATTCCAAGCTCATCAAGTACATGTTTATCCTGGAATACCAAGTTCTAGGTGCCTACTTGAGTCTGTATAAAGTCTTCTTTATCTCAACAAGATGTGCTGCAACTACTCCCTCGATATATGAGTATCTTTTCCCCTTTACATATGGACACTTTTCATTCTCTACATTTGAGTATCCTAAAATGAAGCAATTTTCTACCTTCCACGCTTGTTTATATTTTGTGTATTCATTTGTGTTATCTCCACCAAGTGGGTTTAATGAGACAAGCAAAATGTTCTGTTAAGAATAGTGAGTACTATCCATGGCTCCCTCTAAGAATATAAAATAGATATCCTTCATGGGTTATATCTGATCTTTATTAGAACTACATGTTTGATCCTGTAGATCCACTTGGAAGTCATCATTTCCTTCCCTTGTGATATCAAAACTATCTCCCTAACAGTATCACCAAGAGTGCAAGCTCCATCGCATCTTGACAGACCTCTATATATGACTCACTAAACTCAGTATATCTATCGTTCACTATGTACTGCCCACCACAACTCATATTTGACTTACAAAATATATTACTCAATTTTGTTAATGCTTCCTCAAAGGTCTTGTTTCCCAATATTTGGTGAGGACACTTGATCTGAGCATAACTGTCAAACTGGATATAACACGAATAATTGTTTCAAAAAAAAATTCAATGTACCTACTCATGAAAGAAATGTCCACAAGGGTTAACCAATACTAAATTAAACAGTCATGCTATTTTTCAATAAAAGAATAATTTAAGAAAATAAAACTTATTACACAAAGTATTTTATACTTATCTTTGTTTGCTTTGTTGGCTCCATCTTGATCTTTTTCTCCTTGCAAAAATCACTGGAGTTTCTGGAAGTGTGCCCTTCTCCATCATCTGATATGAAGACTTAATCTTCTTCATCATTAAATCTTGAACTTATTGGAACTTGCAGAAGTCTTCATATTAGGTATTTATGTCTCTTGGAGAGAATCATACATAGTATAAGGAGACATCCAAGGGTGCCACTGTCATCTGTCTGCATGAGTCTGAATGCATTAGTTCCAAGATCCCGTTGGATCTACTATCATTGCTCAAAAAATATCCCTTTGTATTCTTTACAAGTGTATAACCCTTGCCGATACCTTCATGTTCTAATTAAATCTTTTGGAATACTTAGAAGTACTCTTTTCAATCTTCATCAAATATGTCTTATTTTCCTACAAGGTGGAAGCCTATCAACATTATGTTTCCTTTTTTAATTTTCTTTTGAGGACACCGATATGCAAAGTGACCAATTGTATGACACTTGAAACTTTTGATCTCTGAAATATCCGTATTCTTTTGTTTTGGAGCTGATCTCATATTTTCCTTCTTCTCAATATGCCAAATATTACCACTATGCCCACTGATGTTTCTTTTTAGATGCCAAACATATCAAATAGGTTTCAAGACAATTGTTGATTGCTTTTGTATGGCCATCTGTTTAAGGATGATAAGAGGTGGCAATTTGCAAATGGGTGCCTTGAAGTTTAAATAAATCTTGATAAAATTTGCTGGTGAATGTGGCATCATGATTTAACAAAATGGAGGTAGGCATGCCATGCCATTTGAAAATATGTTCTAAAAGAATTTGGGCAACCATTTTCAGGGTAAATGGGTATTACAAAACATAAAAATGAGCATATTTGGAAAGTTGATCAACTACTGCCATGATGATTAATTTGTTACTTTCTTTTGGAATACCAATAATAAAATCCATGGAAATTTTATTCCAAATGGTGGTTAGGATTGGTAATGGTTGCAATGCCTCAGGATTCTTTACTGTCTCACCCTTGTTCCTTTATAAAGTGTCAGATTCTACTACAAAAGTAAGGATATGCATTTTCATGCCTTCCAAGAAGAATGAGTGCTTGGTGCGTGTATAATTTTTCTAAAATATTGAGTGACTCGCAAGAGCAGATGAATGCAACTCTATTAATATTGTATGTTTTAAGGCAGATTTAGGTACCAAAAAAAGAAACCTTTATGTCACAATGTATCTTGCTTCCGTGAGCAACCCCATGGAGGTTTGGGATCCTCCTACTGGAATTTGAAGAGATGATATGTGGAAAAAATTGTTATCCACTATTGTCATGCTTTCTCTAACCATTCAAGTACTAGAGAGGATAAGGAAAAGAGTGATCCCTCTTCCTCATGTTTCCTTGACAAGGCATCTTCCACAACATTGCATTTTCCCATTTTGTAGATGATTTCATAATCATATCCAAGCATTTTGGTGACCCATTTTTGTTGTTCTCGAGATGATAGAATTTAATCCAAAAGATACTTTAGGATATGGTGATCTATCTTGATCTATAAGTGTCACCCTATGAGATAGTGTCACCGTGTTTCAATTACATGTAGGATGTCCATCATTACTTTCTCATAGGTATACTTACCCAAGTTATTTCCAGACAACTATTTACTTGTGAATGCTAATGGTCTTCCTTGCATTAAAATTGCACCCAATCATTTTATGGAGGAATCACATTCTAATACAAAATTCTTAGTAAAATAAGACACAACTAAGATTGGTGTGGTGCACATGGAATGCTTTAGAACTAAGAATTCTAGTTCGGCCACTTTGTTCCATGAAAATGAATTTTTCTTAAGTAGGGTTGTCAATAGGGATGAAATTTACCATAGTTCTTCACAAAAAATTTATAGTATCCTGTAAGGCCTAAAAACCCACATAATCTCTTTAAGGTTTTAGGGAGAGGCCATTATTGCATTACTATAATATTATTGAGATCCAATCTCACCTCTTTGTGTTAGTTTTTATAATATAAATAGCTTGATTATGATCTTTATATGAAAGAATAACAAGTACAAAAAGATACATTAGATACAAAGATTTTCACTAGGGAAACCATAAAGGAGAAAACCCCACAAACTTCCTCAGAATAGTTCTGCCACTGAAACAATATCACAAGATGAAAAAAACCAATAAGAATAATTCTCCGGCAGCTATCTATCTCTCCTCCGTGTCTCTCTCGTTATCCTCATGTGAACTTGAGTGCATGTGAGTGTGTATAAATGAGGGAGGGTTCCTCCCTATAGGAGGAGCAAGTCGATAAGTCAACTTGAACGATAGCCGACTTAGTCGATCAATCGACTAAGTCGACCAGCCGACTAAGTCGTTCGGTCGACTAAATTAGATATTAGGCCGGCCACCTAAGGTCGTGTCTATTCACCGAACTGACAGGTAGTTATTTTGTAACTATTTTGTAATCATATATATTAGGCTGTTGAGCCAGATGAGAACTCGGTTTAGTTCTCTGTGTTGTATGGACCCTTTCATGTAATATAATATGTTAATTCACCTACTTGTTCTTATCTCTTGTCTCTTGTCTATGTTATATATGTATGTTTTAGTATGTATTATTGGTAACCTTATGTGATTTGTGAGATTACAACATTGGTTCCATTGTCGGTAGTACATGTCTGAAATGTATGCAAACAGATGATATCAGAACAGGAGATTAAGGACTGGTGGAAACGTAAAGTTGCAAACTATTTGCAGAATTACGCATGAAGGAACAGATTAACAATTGCAAAATCAAAAGCAAGATTCTTTACAGAAACACATGAGAAGTTTGTAGAATCAATGCCCCAACTTCTGAAGAAACTCCTAGATGAAAAAGTCGGAAGGGACTAAAGACCAATAGTTGCTGGAAAAACTGATCCGAGGAGGAAGAACAAACTTGTTGGAGTGGTTCGAGAAAATTGCCGACGACTTCTACAAGGAGCAAGCAGTAGAAGACAAAACTTCGGTGGAAACCATCAAGGAGAAATTTTACACAGACCTCACCGAGCAATTTATGTGCTCCTTAATAACCTTGCTATTTAAATTCCTGACCGAGAAGGGAGTAGGTCATATTGTCGAACCTCGACCATCACTTCAAGAACTACCATCAAACTCTAATTGGGCAGAAAATCAAAAGAGGTGGGGAAAATTCATTGTAGAAAGGGAGTGGGAATACTTCCTAAGATACTAGACCGAACTATCCGGGATTTCTAAGAGCATCGGGTAGGCTATGGGGGGGTAGCTGGTCATATGTCGAGATAAAGTAGAGTGGATTCTAGTCGACTAGAAGCAGATACCATTTCACCAGTAATGAGAAGTCGACCAAAAGGGAAATCAAGAGAATAGTATCACACAACGGTATGTCGGACATTTAGAAAATAGAGAGGGAAGAGAGACAACAAAGGAGGGAAGCAAGAAGAGAAAGAGCCTTAGTGCTGCATAGAGGAAGGAGTCCTAAGGCGACCGACCAGGAAGGGAATCCACCAGAGTCGGGTCATGACCAACAAGAAGAAGGTGTGGAAGAAGAGGTGTCCCCTACAGAGGAGGAATTGTGGATAGAGCAGCCAGAAGCTCTCCAATTAAGAGCTCCCCATGAAGGAACAACTCTCTCTCCATTGAATCCACGTACCCGGATACAAACTATTGTCGAAGAGGACCTCTGGCTACGAGCTAGTGACTTTGGTATATGGAGTCGACTAGACGATGAGACATACACTGGATGACACCTCATTATCCGTCGACCAGAGGAAGGAAATTGGGTTACCTTTCAAGCGGTACCCTCCAACTGAAGTATCCACTTACTCTTACCGACACATGAAGGAGCAACCCCCCTGCCAAATACAGCTTTGGAAGACACGGAACATTTAGAACTGTGAACAAATAGTTGCAATGGGCCATCGACAGAAGAAGCTGACATCAACTGAATGCCGATCGAAGAATAATTGACAACCGACGGGAATGAATGTTCCGTCGACAATAGTTCCGTAGAGACGAATAAGCCACTAACCCCACCACCCACACCCCCACCCCCACCTCCACCACCGCTGCCTCCCAAAAGCAGCGACAATGATTCCGACATGGGTCACAAGTCAGCACACATTCCTCTATATGAGGGGGATGAGGACCCCAGATGACACTGGTTCATCTGTGAGTCGACTTGGGAGGCCAACCAAGTTATGGACGAAGACAAACAGATGGCACAGTTCGTCGGTGCCTTGAGGAAAAGGGCATTAACTTGGTATATGACTTTTTTCTGAAAAACAACCTAGAGCAACCAAAGCTGAGATCAAAGCGCAATTTCTATCATTTTTCAAAACTCCAGATGAAAAACACTTGGCAACGAAAAAACTAAAAACAACATCACAGAAGCCAGGAGAAACTGTCCGCAACTATGATAAGTGATGGAGAGATCTTCTTAGCCAGTTGAACTATGTTATAGATGAACAATTACTAATCCAATGGTTTCTTGCAGGTTTATCTCAGAAAGTCCGCCGACACATAAGTCTGGAAACATTCAAGTCTTACGAAGATGCGCTTACAAAATCTCTCCAAGTGGAAATGGATGAGAACATACCAACATACTCCACTGATCACAAATTAGAAGAACAGCTTGAGAGTGTGCAGAAGTCTTTAAAGGAGTTAAACCTCAAAAATCAAGATATCTAGTGCACCAAGTGCTCGACAGCTGGACATTTCGAAGACAATTGTTGACAGGAATACAGCCGACAAGACGTTCGATTCACGTAGATAACATCTTTTTGCGATATTTGCCAAGAGCATGTGGACCACTTGACAAAATATTTCCCATTCAACATGAAGAACGGCAAGGCATCCTGGTGTGCAATCTACGAAACTAAAAATCATAACACAGCCGACTGCCATTTGAACCTGAAGAACCAACAAAATTACCATGCAGTCTACCAAACCAATGTAGTGGCACAAAATAATGAGCAAAACAACTTACCAAATGATCAGAACAGTCAGAGATATGAAGGTCGAAGATACGAGCGCTGGTATGACAATTGACGTGGAGGCTATAGAGGACGAGGTCAATTCCCTGGGAATCGTGACAACCGACCACGTCGACCCATCTAATGCTTTACATGTTATAAGGAGGGACATCGGTATGCAGATTGTCCATATAAAGACAGAATTGACCTCAAATTTTGTACTCATTGTGGAGTAGGAGATCACTCACTAGAGGATTGCCCTACCATGTTGGAAAAAATAAATGCAAAGAAAAATGTTAATGTCTTGTCGTGTGTGCAAAAAAATGATGTAAGAAACACAAAAAATTTGCATATTGTAACTCGACAAGGAACAAAAACAGGAAGTGATAACCCAAGAATCAGCAAAATAAAAGAGAAAAATATCTACTCTGATCCACTTAAAGAAAAACAAACATACAAAGAAGCAACCAATGTATCAAAAGAATTTGCACGACAAGAACAAGCTAACAACAGTCGACATAACATAATAAATGAATTAACACAGCTCATAGAAAAAGACAACTCAGTATCTCAATTCATCGACTTACTACATGAAATAAAACATAACAACTCCTAAAAACAAACAAAGAATATCTGCAGCTTAAATAAAAAAGATAAAGGTGATGCTGACCCACTTGTCGACTTGGAAATCGAAGGATACCATGTCCAACAAGTAGTGCTTGACTTTGGATCACAAGTAAACATCATGACTCGTGACACTTGGGAACAAATGGGTAGACCTCGACTATATGAGTCAGGCATATACCTGAAACTAGCCGACCAGGGCCTAATTGAACCTATTGGAGTCTGGAAAAACGTTGACACAGCTATAAAAGGAATCTCGACCAAAGTCGACTTCAAAATCATTGACCCTAAGGAAGGATTAAGTTCCTTCCTAGCGTTAGTAGGTCGACCTTGGGGTAGAAAGATGAAAGCATAGATATCCTTGGACAAAGAGAGAATCAAATTAAAAGGAAATGGACAAAAGGTCATTGTACCTATTCACCCATCTCAAGGAGAACCTTGGACTGAACCTATCGATGAAGAAGTCGACGTCCGACAACTCTACCAGATTCAAAACAATGCAGATTATACATAACCTAATATCTACGGAGAACTTCATTTAGAAAACCAAGACTCAGTTATAATTCAGATGCTGAATTATATGGTTGGGAGATCGAGAACTACGAAACACAAGCAAGAGGGTGTCGAACTATTCAAAAAGTGTAGAAAAATCCCACCCAATAGTGCTTCATAGTGTCCATTGTCCCAAAAATATTTGAGAATAAAATTAGGGAATACCCTACGTTACAACCTACCAATGTAAATACAACACAAATACCAAGATACAAGGAAAGAGAATCACCAGTCATGCATGTAGAACAAGTTTCCAAAAATATTGGTGACCATGGCTAACTTCAAAGCCTAGTAGAAACTTTTACAAGACAAGCTGCTCGATGGTGGGATACCCATCAGACAAGACTGTAGACCTAGACAACAGCTTCGACTTACTTTGTCGAAAGGTTTGGAGTAAAGAAGTTAACCAAACAGGCTCAGATACCTATATTCACTCAAGGACAGAACCCAGAAGATCATATTAAGACATGTGCAAAAGAATGGAGAAGACTTGGATACAAGGATGAACGAGCATGGCCACACCTGTTTCCATCAACCCTCTCTAACTTACCAAACAAATGGTATAAAATGGAAGAAGCTAGAGGTGAAACATTCTTATGGCATGAACTCAGGGAAAATTTCATTAAAGATTTCAACTTTATACCACAGAATGAAAACTTGGTCGAAACAGCAAAACAGATTAAAGACTTTATCCAGCCAACCGAAAACAAACCCTTAAAAGATAACCGACAGACAATGAAATGCAACAATATACAAACGAGGACAAAACCACAGTCAACAAGACTACATTTATAAAATGAAAATACAGAAGGGAAAAGCTTTAGATGGAAATCAAACCATGTCGAAACGACCAAACCTATTTGTACAATCCTTAAAGTGGAAAAAACCGACAAATAGGATACCGATAGAATGACTACAGCCGACTTCCCTGCCACATTCTCACAATTTAAGGAAGGAATTCGACCAATCAATGAAGCCAAAGCACCAAAATGGCTAGATGCTAAAGTCAAAACTAGGGAATTCAACATCTCAAACGATGATCTACCAAAAATGGCAAAGATTGGTGACTACTGGAGTGAAGAGCAGACCACAGAGATAGTGAACCTATTAAAAGAGTTCCAAGATGAATTTGCTTGAGATTATAAAGACCTCAAAGGCTTAGTCCACGAAATGGGAGAAATGAAGATTGACACTAAACCTGGTGTTCGACCTGTGAAGAAAAGGCCATATAAACTAGCTCACAAATACAAAGAGATAGTCAAAAAGGAAATTGATAACATGCTTGCAGCAGGCATCATCTATCCTATTGACCAATCAGAATGGGCAAGTCCAATGGTTGTACAACCTAAGAAACATGATCCAACCAAACTAAGAATTTGTGTCGACTTCATAGAACTAAACAAAGTGACACTGACAGACCCATTTCCAACTCCTTATGTAGATGAAATCTTAAATGAGGTTGCAAGACATGAATGCTACTCATTTACAGATGGATTCTCAGGTTATAACCAAGTGCCAATAGCTAAAGAAGACAAGAAGAAGACAACCTTTGTGTGTGAATTTGGCTCATTTTCTTACAAGGTTATGCCTTTTGGATTAAAAAATGCACCTGCAGTATTTTCTAGAATTGTTGTCAAAACATTTCAAGAATATATTTACAAGACCATGGCAGTATACTTTGATGATTGGACAATAAACTCCATGTTAAAGGATCATTGCAAAAGGTTCAGGCTTATGTTGGAGAGATGTCGACAAATTCAACTATCCCTAAACATCAAGAAATGCATATTTGTGACCCCCATAGGGATATTATGAGGGCACATTGTCTGTAAGGAAGGTATTAAGGTTGACTTTGCAAAGATCAAAATTATCCTTGACCTAAAACCACCAGTAAACCCAAAACAAGTCAGGGTGCTACTTGGCCACACAGGCTATTACTGAAAATTCATAAGATATTATTCAAATATGACCTATCCACTTGAAGAACTATTAAGGGAAGATAAAGAGTTCAACTAGACAGAGGAGTGCCACATATTATTCAAGAAATTAAAAAGAAAACTAGTCAAAGCACCAATCCTAAGGTTTCCAAACTGGTTGATCAAATTCCATGTTCATATTGATGCATCAGGCCTAGCAATAGGAGCAATCTTAACTCAACCAAGAGATGATGGAATGGATTATCCTATAGTTTACAGTAGCAAGAAATTAAACAAAGCTGAAAGAAACTATTCGACAATAGAAAGAGAAGCACTAGGAATGGTCTTTGCACTACAAAAATATCGACATTATCTTTTAGCTAACCCATTTATATTCTATACAGACCATCAGGCACTTGAGTATCTCGTCAATAAACCACTACATCATGGAAGGATTTGTTGATGGCTACTATTATTCCAAGAATTCGAATTCAAAGTTGTTGTTAGACTAGGTAAGTTAAACATCGGTCCCGGCCATTTATCTCAAACCGACATAGGAGAAGAGCCGACAGGAATCGAAGATGACTTACTTGATGCACATTTATTTCAGATAAAAGCAGCCCCAGCAGAATTAGAATAAATAGCCCAGTTCTTGGAAGATAGACATGCACCAAAAGGAATGAGTACAAAGAAGAAGCAGATCTTAGCTATGAAGGCTGCACCATATAGTCTTATAAATGGATTCTTATACAAAATGGGATTAGATGACATCCTCAGAAGGTGTGTGTTAGAACATGAATGAGACAACATTATGCATGAAGCACAATATGGACCTACAGGAGGACATTTCCAGGCAGACACAATTGCAAAGAAAATTCAACAGCCAGGGTTATGGTGGACGACACTCCACAAAGATTGCAAAAAAAATTTCAATCAATGTGACAGATGTCAACGCCTAGGTCGACCCCTACCTAGCACAGAAATGCCTTTGATATCAGTGAACCCAAGTTTGACATTTGAAATCTGGGCCATAGACTTCATAGGACCATTTCCTATACCAGCAAAAAGGACAGGAGCAAGGTTCATCATAACTGCAGTCAAATATGTAACTAAATGGGCAGAGGCTGAACCAGTCGACAAATGTTCTAGTGAGATAGCTGCTAAGTTTATCTATGAGAATATCATCACTAAATTTGGATGTCCACTAACCTTAATTAGCGACCAGGGAACACACTTCATCAATAGAACTATCAAAACCTTGATCGACCATTTTCATAACCAACATCGACCGACAACCTCGATAGTCCCATCACGCATTCATGACATCGAGCACCGAAAGCAATTCGCCATTAACGCACACTCAAGTGTTCCAGCTGGAACATCACGTCTGCCATTAATACACTTATCGAGACTGTAGAGGAGAAGGACCATTTTATGGGTCCCGACATGGAGAGAATAGCTAAAGTCTCCATTTCAGAAAAGATGTCGATCTTATCAAGCCTGACCACACTCACCATCGACATCCAGAAGATTTTGCAAAGTTGGACAGATTTCCAACATCACCTAGCAGTGACAACCCCAACCATTGTCGAAGTCTATGTACAGAAAAGACCGACCATCAGACTTCACAGCCCATGAAGACCAGGCACATCATAATAACTATTGAGACCAGACAGGAAGAATTTTATAGCTCCTTGTTTCTTCGGGACGAAGAAACATTTTGTTCGTGGGGTAGATGTAGGAGGAGCAAGTCGATAAGTCGACTTGAATGATAGCCGACTTAGTCGATCAACCGACTAAGTCGACCAGCCGACTAAGTCGGTCGACCACCTAAGGTCGTGTCGGTTCACCGAACTGATAGGTAGTTATTTTGCAACTATGTTGTAATCATATATATTAGGCTGTTGAGCCAGATGAGAACAAGGTTCAGTTCTGTGTGTTGTATGGACCCTTTCATGTAATATAATCTGTTAAGTCACCTACTTGTTCTTATCTCTTGTCTCTGTTATATATATATGTTTTAGTATGTATTATTGGTAACCTTATGTGATCTGTGAGATTACAACACTCCCTATTTACACCATTCAAGTGATTGACCTAATACATTGTTGGGGCTGACCTCTTACCCTAATAGGGTCGACTTCTCCTAGAGAGACTCTAAAAATACATTACATGATGTTATATTGGGGACTATTTCCTTTACTTACAATAGATGTTGTACCTCAAGGTCCATAGACAATAATAACATCTCCAAAGGAGGAAAACACATCTCTGATAGGGGTACAACAACAAATAGTGATATTATACATAAAAATATCTTCTGAAGTTACAAATACAACAACACTCCCTTTTAGCTAGGAAGGTATTCTCTCTCTCCATATTCATCAACACATCTGGTCCAGTCATCATCACAGAGTCATCATCATAGTTGTTCCAATAGTCATCATCTTGCCAATCATTGAATAGTGCTATATGTCATCAGAAGTTTCTATAGATCCAACCCTTTTTCATCCTGGGTGTATGCCTAGTCCTCATCCACGTATTAATCATATCCATGAGCAATCCATTGCGTAGGTACAACCCAGGACCATTATTTACTTTGCCATTGCAATAACCTATGTCTCCTACCATCATCTCATCGTATCTAGATCATCTCTTTATCCTGCACAAAACAAAACAAAACACCAAGAAAACACAGATCACAACCTAGATGTAGACCACCCTCGTTCTACCAACATAGGAGTATGACAGGATATTTTATGTCACCAAGACAACTTGTAACTTCCACTTTGCGAGAATATTCTAGGAGCACACCAAGTGCATTACGTCTCTCTATTGTCAACTTGATTTCTACCAACGTAGGAGAACTGCCCAGGTGCACACCAAGTTCCTTGTGACCTCATCATCTCCAACATGGGAATACACATATACAAGGACTGATTATGATCGAACAACCTATGTATCACGCCAGGATATTTTCCATTCTAGGTCAACCTCAAGGACTTATTACATCCAAACAACCTACATCCAGGATCTTTTTTGTTCAGACAACCTTCCAAGGATTATTATGTCTGAGCAACCTACGTACCACACAAGGAACCTTTTTACACTCCAAACAACCCAGAGGACTTATTACATCCAAACAATTGGCATACCATGCCAGGATATTTTACACTTCAGATAACCTGTACCAAGACTAATTACATCCAAGGATAACCTGTGATATTTTCCAATACTGATTACATCTAAGGAAAACCTACAACATTGATTACGTACGAGCAACCTGCGTCCTATGCCAGGATCTTTTCCACTCGGACAACCTATCTCATTTCCATTGTGAGATTTAATGCATCTGTGTCTTCTAGACTGTTTTCATTTCTATCATAGGAGAACACTAGGACCGATTACGTCCAAGGATAAATTGCGAGATTCACAAGGAATTATTACATCCTAGGACAACCTACAAGACTTATTACATCACGAAGACAACCTGTAGCTCTGACTCTTTTATAACTCATCACTCCCTCTTTCAAGGAGTCTCATTCTAAATCACACCAAGTATTTCCCTAAAGTACTCGAACTTCACTCTGGCTAGAGGCTTGATCGACTATCTGCTCATCTGTTGCCACATATTGGAGCTTCACTGCTCCTCTCTGCACCATATCCTTGATATAGTGGTACTTGATCTTGATGTGCTTCAACTTGTCATGGAAAACAGGGTTCTCTGATAGCTTCATGCAACTCTAGTTGTCGTAGAAGATATAAGTCGCTTCTAACTAGAGATCAAACAAATCAGACAATAGCTTCTGCAACCATACTTCCTCACAACTAGATGAGCAAGCATCAAGATACTCTGCCTCGGCTGTACCTAGTGCCATGTAGGATTGCTTCCTTCTAAACGAAGAGATCATGTCAGATGCCAAACTAAAGAAGTAACTCGAAGCGCTCTTCCTATCAGTGGCGCTACCTTCCCAACCCGAATCAACATAACCGTGCACGTTAATCTTCCGATTCACATCATACTTGATCCCATAAGCCATTGTACCCTTTAGGTACCTCAATACATTATTTGCAGCACGCATGTGAACATTTCTCAAATCCATCAGTAACTGGCTCAGGGTGTTCATAGCAAAGCATATGTATGGTCTCGTATTTATCAGGCATATTAATGATCCAATCATCTGATGATACATAGTGGCATCAATCTAATCTAATGAAGAATCACACAGAAGATTTAAGTTCTATGCCATAGGTCTAGCTATCGCCTTGTAGTACAACATTCTGAATATTTTCAGGATCTCCACTACATACTTTCCTTGACTAAGGAAAATCCCATCTATACTCTGCCACACCTATATGCCTAAGAAGTAGTGCATCATCCCTAGGTATTTCATCTTGAAATTAGTAGCAAGTCTCCTCTTTGCATCTTCAATGAGTTCGTCTTCTCCTTTCAAGAACAAATCATTGACATATAGCAGGAGCATCACCGGTCTTTGAACTTTAACCTTAAAGTAAAGGTTGGAATATGCTTTACTCTTATTAAATCCTAGGCTCATAAGGAATCTATCCATCCTACCGTACCATGTCTTGGGTACCTATTTCAATCCATACCAGGAATTTTTCAATTTGCACACATGAGTCTTCCTGTCATGTGTCTCTAATCCCAGTGGATGTTCTATGTACACTTTCTCCTCAACTACACCATTTAAGAATGTTGTCTTGGCATCCATTTGGCGTATCTTCCATCTCATAACTGCAACCAATGAAAGTATATATCTAATGTAAGTGTACATTTCTACAGGTGCAAATATCTCCTCGTAGTCTATGCCTTCTTTTTGTGAGAATCCTCAAGCCAAAAATCTTGCCTTGTGTTCCTCGATGCTACCATCTGCAACATGCTTGATCTTGTAGATCTACTTCTAAGTCACGATAGACTTCCTTTCCAGTATTGGAACTATCTCCTAGACATCATTCTTCATAATCAACTGATACTCCTCCATCATGGCATCCTTCTATTCTTTCTTTTCTACAACCTCTTCATAGTTGGAAGGTTCCTTGTCAATGATGTCACATAGTAGGGACACATAGATGTTGTGAGGTTTTGGTCTTTTCCTTTCTCTATGCGTCCCTTATGGAGTGTCATACCTTTCTGCATATTATATTAGCTCACATTCCCATGCCAGTTTCCTCTCTTAGGAGTCCTTCTCTTGAAGTGTAACTACAAGCTCTTGTGGTTCTTCCATGTCATGATCTTCATGGTCTTCTGGAATTTCCAATTCATTGTTGTATCTCGGACTCTCGTTCCTTTAGGTTCCTCGACCTATTCAATAGGTAGCATCCTGGATCTGGAGTATGTTGACTCCTCTTCAAAGGTTACAACTCTACTGATGTCAATATTATTAAATCCTGGGAAGTATATTATGTAGGCCTTTGATGTATCACTGTATCCTATGAATATTCCCTCCCCCCAGAAGGATCTATCTTGGTCCTCTTCTCTTTTGGGATATGTATCTACACTAGGTTTCCAAATATTCTAAGATGGTTGAATTTTGGTTTCTCTCCTGATAAAGACTCTTCAGGAGGCTTGTTGTCAAGTTTTTGATGAGGAGTACGATTCTATACATACACATCTGTCCTTGATGCTTCTTCCCAAAGGTGCATTGGAAGATCTTGGTCATGTAGTATTGCTTTGACAGCTTTCATTATGGTTTGGTTCTTTCGTTTCGCAACGCTATTTTGCTGAGGATTGTATGGAGTACTTAACTCCCTCTTAATCCTAGACTCTCTACAGAGTTCCTTGAATTCTTCTAATGTGAACTCTCTACCATTATCTGACCGTAGAATATTGATCGTCCTTTCAGTGTGGCTCTCAACCAAGGCTTTGTATTCCTTGAACTTACCAAATACTTCATTTTTCCCTTTCAAGAAATATATCCAAGTCCTGCGTGAGAAATAATCTATAAATGAAACATAGTACACATACCTACTTAATGAGTTGGAAGACACGAGACCACATACATATGAGTGTACTATCTACAATATTCCTTTAGATTTACTTTCACTACTAGGAAATGTCTGCTTTTCATTCTTTCCTTGTGCACATCCTTTGTAAATTCCTTCATTATTTCCTAGATTTATGGAAGTCCTGAGACTGCTTTGTTTGCAAGTGGTAGTGTTGTGTAATGCACATGTGCAAGCCTTTAGTGCCATAGTTCACTTGGATTTATTGACTCATGAACCAATGTTTGTTCAATTTGTACCTTTAGTTTGTACAAGCCTCTGTCTTGTTCTCCAATCACTGTTGCATCATCGATTGTCTTTCCTTTAGGCCACATTAGAACTTGTCCATCAACAAATGCAACTGTCATTCCCTTTGCATCTAGTGCATATATGGAGAAAAGATTATTCTTCAATCCTGGAACATATAGCACATCCTTCATCTTTAAAGATTTTTCGGAGTCTAGCTTGTATGAAGCTTATCCACTTCCTTTTATGGGGTATTGATAACCATCCCCAAGTTTCACCCTGTGAGGTGATTCATGCTTAGACATATTGATGAATTATTCTTTGTATCCCATCATATGTTCAGATGCCCCACTATCCACATGCCAATCATTGCTTCCATGTGAGACAGTTCCTGTGTCAGCTGAGATTAGCACACACTCTTCATTTGAATCATCCTTCTCTCTTATGAACATTCTATTTATTGGTTCATCGTCTTCGGTGGTGTGATCATGATGTCTCTTATTATTGTTCAAGGATTCCTTATTCTTGGGACAATCTCTTGAAAAATGTCCATTTTCATTATAAGTGTAGCGTTGAATGTTGGAAGGATTTTTTTCTGAACTTCTTTTGTTCGTGCAAAGATGTATCCTAGGAAAACCCTCTCACAGGAAAAACCCAACATAACTTCTTAGTATATATTTGTCAACCAAGTACAATGTCGTAGTGTTAACAATAAGCTTCTAATTAAACCCAAGAACGAGAGATAAATGTCTTCCCAGTATTCTACAACCCAAAACAATCTTCTTCTTAGATGGAGCAAGCCTCTTCCTCATGTAGGAGTAAGCTTGTTTTTGTGAGTGTGTGTCTCAAATGAGGAGTGCACCCTCATATTTATACTTTTTTTGGGTGACTTTTCGTTATGGGTTTGACTTGTCTTTTACAAGTACAATACATAAAATAATAATATATTTTGGATTCGACATTACAATACAATATAACATTGTTCATTTTAGGGTTTTACATGACAAATACAATAAAAATATATTTTGAAGCTACATCTTAATGCAGGACTCCCTCTCAACAAGGAAGGTATTATTCTAACACAATGTTCAACGTTGCTTCTATTATATTGTACTTGACCATTTACTTTTTGACCTTTTCATGAATCTTTCTATCACTATAAGTTTTGTATGAACAAGCCCTTTTCATCACATCATGCATCCGGGATCTCAGCATAGAATCTCGCTAATGGGGAGCATCCTCATCGTCCTTTTAGACCTTTAGGGTCTCATCGTCCTTTTGGACCATATTTCATCACAAGACTTCCATCTAATCCATCTTCTAGCTCTGCATGTTGTGCATGCCAACTCTACAAGATGTGCATCTGCCATCTCTGTAAGCTGCACATGCCAACTCTAGTTGTACATCTACCAGTTATGCAATTTGTGTATGTCAACTCTATAAGTTGTGCATCTTCAAGTCCAAATACTGCACATACCAACTCTATAAGTTGTGCATCTACCAATTCGAAGACTATGCATTCCAACTCTAGATGCACATTTTCCAGTCCCAACAATTGGGCATCATGTATGTGAATGACTACTCGTTCCTACCACACTCAGTGTGCTACTACCTCTTGAAATCACATATGTAATTCATTACTCTCCATGACAAGGGAAGTCCTTCTAGACCACTCCAATATTGTCCCTGAAGTATTCAAATTTTACCCTTGACAAAGGCTTGGTCAACACATCGGTTATATGCTCGTCTGTCGCAACATATTGAAGCTTCACAACTCCCTTATCTACCATATCACAAATGTAATGGTACTTGATCTCGACGTGCTTGTATTTGTCATGAAACACATGGTTCTCTGATAAATTTATGCAACTCTAGTTGTCACAATATATACAAGTCACCTCTAACTCAAGATCAAATAGTCCTGTAAGCAATTTTCGAAGCCATGCAGATTCACCACTGCCTATACATGTTGCTATATGCTCTGCCTCGGTCGTACTAAGAGCCACACTTGTTTGCTTCATGTTGAGCCTTGAAATCATAGATTACCCCATACTGAAGCAACCCTGAAGTGCCCTTCCTATCGATGACACTATTGGCCCAATCTGAATCAGCATAGCCATGCAATATTTTCTCACAATTTGAGACATATATGATTCCATATGCAATTGTACCCTTAAAGTACCTCATCACATGCTTTACAGCAATCAAGTGATCACATATTGGCTCAACCATATACTGACTCAATGTGTTCACGACAAAACATATATTTGGTCTTGTGTTCGTCAAATACATCAACGAACCAATCATCTATCTATACATGGTGGAATCCACTATCCCTAATGAAGTATCACTCAATAAATTTAGGTTTTTCACCATCGGTGTATTCATGGATTTACAGTCCATCATCCCAAATATCTTTAGGATGTACATATAACACATTTATCTTGATTCAATAAAATCTCATCTCGTCTTTACCATACATCTGGACCCAATAAATAGTTCATCGTACCTAGGTATTTCATCTTGAAATCTGCATCAAGATTCCTCTTAAGTTTAGTGATGAGTTTCTCAACTCCTGTTAAAAACATGCCACCTATGTATAACAATAATATCACTAGTCCATCATCCACAACCTTGTAGTAAATGTTGGGATCTACTTTACTCTTGGTAAATCCCAAGCTCATCAAGAGATTTTCAATCCTATTGTACCATGCCTTGGGTGCTTGCATTAACCCATACAAGGCCTTCTTCAATTGCACACATGTGTATGCCTGTCATGTGCCTCGAATCCTTGTGGTTTCTCCACATACACTTCCTCTTATACTACACCATTCAAAAAAGTTGTCTTCATGTCCATATGGTATACCTTTTATTTCATCTTTGCAATTATCGCAAGTATATCTCTAATTGAAGTGTATCTCACCACAGGAGAAAATGTCTCCTCATAATGCCACAAACCTTGCCTTGTATTTGTCAACACTGCCATCCGTTGCATGCTTCGTCTTGTATATCTATTTGGAATTTACTACTGACTTCCCTTTCTGTCTCGTAACTACATCCAAAAAACATTCTTCATAATCGAATGATATTCCTCGATCATGGCATCCTTCCATACTTTTTTTGTTGTTGTTTCCTCATAACTAGAAGGATTTCCATCAATGATATCACATAACAACACTACATAGTTAGAATATGGTCAAGGTCTCTTGCTTTCTCTAGAAGATCCATTTGGAGCCCCATACTTCGCTGCACCCTGAATAATTTCTTGAACCCAAGTTGGTTTTCTCTTATGAGTAATCATATCTCAAGGTGGATCTATAGGTCTATGTGGTTATTTCATATCATGGTCCTCTAGAACGTGCCCTTCTGGAACATCACCATCTGCTCCTGTCTCTGCAACTCTGGGAGCTAAAGTCTCTTCGTCATGGGCCTCATCTAAATGAGTCTTCCTAAATATACTAAAATGTTGCATCCTCATCGAAGGTAAAATATCTGTTGATATCAATCTATTTGTAATCAAGGATATAGACCCTATATGCCTTCCCTGCCTCACTATATCCAACAAATATCCCCTTCTTTCCTAAAGGATCCAACTTTGATCTTTTATCCTTGGGAACATGGACATACACTGGACAACCGAATATATTTAGGTGGAAAACTTCTTCCTTTTATCCTTTAAACATCTATTTTGGTGTCTTATTCCCAAGTGCATTGTGAGAGATTATATTTTGTACATATACAACAGTCCTAGTTGCTTCTACCCATATGTGCATTGATATGTATTGATCATTAATCATAGTCTTTATTGCTTCAATTATTGTTCAATTCTTTATTTCTGCAACACCATTTTGAATCCGAGTGTCCCTTCAATTTGTATAGTCCTCCTCCTTCAGCACCAATCACGACTGCGTCATCAATCATATTTCGTTTTGGACACATGAGAAATTCTCCATCAACGAAACTCTATATCCCTTCTTATCTGATTTTGAAATGGATAGGAGGTTCTTCTTCAAACAATGTACATATAACATATCCTTCCTGCAACATACCAAATAGAATAATATGTAAATAAAATAATAAATTAGATTAAGCAATTAATTAATAAATATTGTATATGTTAATTTCTAAATGCACCAACGACATGAGAAGAGATGTAACTCTTCACTATTATGTACTATATATATGTCAAGAGACTATGTATTCATATCATCAATTCAATTATAAATATATATTTATTTATCTAATAAGATAAATATGTAAGGTGTTACCTTACAAGTGGTATCATATATTCAAGCTCTCACTCACACTCGGCATTTGCACTCATTCCTCAAGGAAATCTCTCATCCCATTGCACCCTTTTCCTCTACTTTGAATCCTGCCAGCTCTGTGGCACACTCTACATACTCTACCACTCTGACGCAATCCGCTCACACTTATGTTTTCCCCTCTTGTACAGTCCCCCACCACCACATGTGCGTTCTTTCCTTCTTTTCCATTCTCCTTGCTAACTCTTCCTTCCTTTCAGTCCACGCTACCTCTCATTCCTACACATCACCCGCTGCCTCACTCCCACAACGATCCCTCACCACTGCCCAACACTTCTACACCATTGTATTTGCACACACAAGCTCCCATGCCCTTCCACATCGTATCTCCTCTAACCTTTCACGCATCCCTCTCCACCTCACGCCATCTATCCCTGCACATTTACCCAAGCACCACCAATCCCTTTCACACCAACACCCTTGTATCCCTCTTATACAAGTGCTCCTCTTGCGCTTCACTCATATATTTCCCCTCCACATATCCTTCTTCTCGCTTCCTCTCCTGCATCCACCCTCCACTCTATTCCATTCCCTTCGACCCTTCCATCTCCTCCCATCATCATCCTCACTCACGTTGTGTCTCTCTCTCTTGCATTGATAAACTCCTCATCTCGGCTCGACCACTTGTAGAGCAATCCATCTCACATACCTCCGCAACTGCTCATCTCTCGCTCCCTCCTTCCCTTCGTGCTCCACCATTTCTCACATCCCTCATACACTGTGATCTATAGCTCCACTCTCCATACCCTCTACTCCATTTCTCCTAGCCTCATTCTGCCATTTGCTTGTGCTAGGGTTTAAAACCCTAATCCAACTCAAAAAATTATATATAATAAATTATTATAAAAAAATTTATTATTATTATATAAATAAATAAAGAACTATATATAGAAAATTATATATAGTTAGTTAGTTAGTTAGTTAGAAACAAAAATTATTAATAATAAAAAATTCCAAAAAGAAAACAAATAAACAAAAACAAAAAAGGAAAAAAAAAATTCAAAAACTTCATAAAAATTTTCACCAACTAGAATCAATATGTTTCCAACATTTAATGAAATCATGTATGGCTAGAAGCTTAGAAGGATTATTGAATCTAAACTCAAAGAAATTGAAAAGAGATGCCTCAGGGAAGAGGAAACATACACAAAATTGAAAATGATTATATTGGAAATAAAAGAAGAAATAACCAAGAAAAAAGGAAAGGAAGAACGTGTAGCAAGATCAGACCCCAAATAATTTACTGCTCAAACCGAGCCAATGTTGAGAGAAAATGATGAAAAATCCTATGAAGAAGAAGCGGCTACAACATCTCACTTATCAAGCGAGGGAAACCAGGAAACTACTATGGCACCTACGATAGCAGAAGTGGTTATGCCCCCGAAATTTCCAAATAAGGAAGAACTGGAAACTGATTTTGCACCCACGATAGAAGAAGATGGAATCAATAAAGAACTTGTAGTAATATTAGACCTTGAAGAATGTATTGCTCAAATTAAGACAATGTTGAGAGAAAATGATGAAGAAGCCTATGAAGAAGAAGCTGCTACGACATCTCACTTCTCAAGCGAGGGAAAGCAAGAAACTGCTATGGCACCTACAATAGAAGAAGCAGTTACAACCCCTGAATTTCCAAATAAGGAAGAGCTGGAAACTGATTTTGCACCCACAACAAAAGAAGATAGAATCAAGGAAGAACTTGTAGCAAGATTTGACCCCAAAGAATTTATTGCTCAAAATAATCCAATGTTGAGAGAAAATGATGAAGAATCCTATGAAGAAGAAGTGGCTGCGACGTCTCACTTCTCAAGCAAGGGAAAGTAGGAAACTGGTATGGCACCTACGATAGCAGAAGCAGTTGTGGTCTCCAAAGTTTGAAGCGAGAGAAAGCTGGAAACTACATTTGCACACAAAACAGAAGAAGCAACTGCGACTCCCAATTTCCTAAGTAAAAAGGAATAAGTTATGATGACAACTCCTAAATATTCAAATAGGGAAGAGTCTAAAGTCGCTACTTCAACTAGAAAGGAAGGGTGGTTGCGACGACCACCTCCTTATATTCCTCCTCACAAAATATTTAGGAAACCATACTCCAGGAGGGACAACAAAAGACACCCCAACTACAAATATCAAAATACAATACTTAGTCAAAAATATGTATGTCTACCAGAACTTTGTTGCGACTTCTTACAAGATAGGGAAGTAAGGCACATTAATACACCAGCTGGAAAATCTATAAAATTGTCTAGTGAAACTCCAGAACAAGGACTTGTTAAGGAAGATGATAACAAACACTATGAAACAGAATAGGTGGAAGACGAGGATATGAAATATCAAGATGATATTAAGAATCACAATGTCAATATCAATTGTAAAGAAAACGATGATGACGTAGATTGTAATAATAAAACACAAAATACGGTTAAAAATGAAGTCATTATTAACAACAATTATAAAAAAATTGAAGTCGTAGAAGAATGCAATGATGAAAATAAAAGTGTCTAGGATGACCTTAATAAGGATAACATAGAAGAACAAAACCCAGAACATGTTATGAGTCAAGATGAACATTCTACCAGTGGTCGTAACTCAAGATGTTCTAAAATCTCAACATCAAAAGGTTCCCTGAGAACATCTAAAGCCAAGCTCGTCAAACAAGGAATTAAGTACATTATTAGTAGTTGCCACTATAGATAAGAAAACCATATCGAAGCATGCAGAACTATCAGAAATCTACATCAAATTAAAAGATCAAAAGAACACCATCAGATTAGAAGCTCAAAAGAATACTCCATATAGTTGTTATCGTTTATCTACAGAATCATATGAATGAAAATATTTGAATGGAAATGCGACCAATTATTTCAAGAACTGCTAAACCGTGGCACCATTATTCATGGTAAAAATTCCAGTAATTGTAACATACAAAATAGAATACCCATTTGTGGACGAATCTTTTCAAAGCAGGATGACTTGTAACATACCAAATAGAATAATATGTAAATAAAATAATAAATTAGATCAAGTAATTAATTAATGAATATTGTATATGTTAAATGCAACAACAGCATGAGAAGAGACAACTCTTCACTATTATGTACTATATATATGCTGAGAGACTATGTATGCATATCATCAATTCAATTATAAAAAATTATTTATTTATCTAATAAGATAAATCTGTAAGGTGTTACCTTACACTTCATCTTCGTGGGATTTCTAAAATCCAACTTCTAGGAGGCTTATCCTACTTGTTTAATAGGATACTGATAATTATCTCCAAGCTTCACTTTGTGAGGTGAATCCGAATCAAAATTGAGAAATAATCCTTCTAACCAGTCATGTGCTTAGAAGCACCACTATCAACAATCCATGTGTCACTTCCATGAGTGACAGTCCCTATAAGAGAGAATATTAGCACATATTCTTCTTCACTTTAATCATCTTCTCTTGCTTTCTTCTGAACAAGTTCATCATCTTCTACAACATGAGTAGTATGTCTTTTATTCCTTCCTTTACTTGAGGACAATATCTTGCAATATGTCTCATCTTCTTGCAGTTTTAGCATCTTATGTTTGAGTAATCCCTTTGAGTCTTCTGAAACTTTGGAGACTTCTTTGACGGATGGAATTCCTTTATTATCTTTTCCTTCCTTGTATGAGTTGCTAGTTCTTGATCCTCATCATTACCCGTCTTCTCTTCTCTTGCTACCAAACTAGCTTCTTCTTATGTGCATTCTTCCCATAACCTGCTAAACTTTGCTAGCTTTATTCTGGAGCATATTCCTTGAATAAATGATTCTCATGACCTTGGGAGACCATTCAATGTAGTCATCACTATTTTGGATTATTCAATTGCGTCTCCAATGCCTTCAAGTTGTTCTTTGATTTGGGATACTCTTGTGAAGTAGGATTGAATTGTTTATGAGTTCTACATCTTCACATTATTGAGTTTTGTTCTCAATGTCATCTTCCAGTTGATATTATTTCCTTCATACAATTTGGTTAAAGCATCAAATATTTTATTTGGAGTCTTGTCAAATGAGATATGAGGGATCAAATGATCATTGATGAAATCTGTTATGATTCTCTTTTCCTTAACCATATTCTTATGGTGCTTTTCCTTATCCACATCTCCCTCCGGTTCTACAACCTCTTCTTCAACACCTTTTTTCCAAGTCATTTTCTTCTAGGACAAGGAGAATCCTATACTTCCATGCTCTGAATTTATTAGCCCCTTTAAGCTTCTCATCAACCTTGGTGTTTTTTGTCATCTTCTTAAATCTGGTTCTGGAAACCCTAATAGGAGAAGGGTCAAAATTAAAAGTTCTTAAATGGAGAATATGATCCAATAGAAATATGCACCCCCCTAGGGCGGGTTGATAGATCTTCTTTTCACTCATATATGTAGATGGAACAGGCAAAAACGGGAAGCCCTAGTTTTCCTTATACGACAGTAATTAGGTCAAAAATGAAAATTTTGAGATCTGAATTCTATCTCCATAGAAAGATGTGCCTTCCTAGGGAAACTTGAATGATGATAATATTGAGCTTGATCTATGGATGGAAAGGCTAGAAACAAGGAGCCCTAATATCCGACAGTTGCAACTAGTACGACTATTGCGATGAATTCTTTCAGCACGGATCTGATATCGTGTTAGAATTTTCACTTACAAGCAATTACGTTAGACTTTGATTCATTTAACATGTCACATCATAATAATTGCATGCATAATGATCACTGAAAGAAATACATTCAATAGTAGACACAAAGGTTTATCCTAGGAAAAACCCAGCAGGACTTCTCACTATAAATTTGTCAACCAAGTACAATGTCACAGTCTTAACAAGAAACTTCTAATCAAACCCAAGAACAAGAGATAAATGTCTTCCAAGTCTTCTACAACCCAAAACGGTCTTCTTCCTAGCTGGAGAGAACCTCTTCCTGGTGTAGGAGCGAGCATGCTTGTTGTGAGTGTGTGTCTCAAATGAGGAGTGTGCCCTCTTATTTATACTTGTTTTCTAGGTGACTTTTCCTTATGGGTCCGACTTGTATTTTATAAGTACAATACATAAAATAATAATATATTTTGGATCCAACATTACAATACAATATAACATTATTCTTTTTAGGGTTTTACATGACAAAAACAATAAGATAAATACAATAATAATATATTCTGAAGTTGTATATTAATTCAACAAAATGGGCCACTTGTCCCAAGAGTGGATCATATTCTTTTTATTTAATTTTATTTTTTTGCCATAAGTGGGAATTATGAAGAGTGGCTTGAGTTTCCAAGTGTGTCGACATGGCCCCTTCTTTGTTTGGATGAATTATTGAATGTTTATCTGTGTTATAGAGTGTGTGTGTGTGTAGCATATATAATATATGTATATATATATATAGGTGATGGGGATAGGAAATACATGTGTGTGTGTGTAATTGATGATGTATATTGATATGATATACTATTAATAATTGATGAGGATAGGTAATTGATGATTTATATTGACATGATATAGTGTTATATATGTTGCATAGTATGTATGGAGTTTTTAAGTATATATTGGTATATATATTATGTGTTAACATATTGTGCATATGATTATGAATATATGGTGATCAAATTTATCAGTGTAATTGTATAGACATCAATATGATGTATGTTAATAAATTATAGTTTGTATGTAGATAACAAATGGGTATGTGATGATGTATATATATGAGTATTATATAACGACAATGTATAGTAGTTGTTAGATATGCGGGTATTGTGGTATAATATGTAGTATGAAACATATGTATGTAATACATAATGTTTATGTTACAATGTGGATTGGATGTGGTTGTTATTAGTTGTTATGGTATGGTTGATGTATTATGATTAATGTGTGTATGGTTCGTCATTGACGTATGTATGTATTATTATTGCATCTACATACTATAATGATGGCTAGGTAAATGTTTATTTATTGCACAATGCATTTTACTATATAGAAATTTGATGGATTGATATTTGTATACCAATAACTTGTGTTGGAAACTCATTGATATTGACACATGAATTGTATGCTTTAGAAATAATTAATATTGCATAATTATTATGCATGGTAGATATATAATGATTCGGTGATTTCATAATGATTGAATACTATATGCATTGAAATGAACTCGTAAATGCATTATTAGTAGGAATTAGTTATTGTATGGTAAGTTGCATTGGAAATTGGTAATTGCATAAATAATGTGGGAAGGCATTTACTGTGCATTGCATGTTTATTGTGCAGTGGATTGATTTAGTTATTTTGCATTGAATTGTTGGATAGGTAAATGCTTGTGTATTGTACTATGCATGTTTACTAGGAATTGACTTGATTGGTAATTGCAAGGAATACACCTACATACTATGTGTTGGTTATGTGTTGCATTGATATGCATTGGGTGTGAATGTGTGAATAGTGCATGCATAGTGCATATATTGAGTAATCCGGGAAATGAGGGGAAGAGCCCTAATTCCCCTATATAGACTGCATCTGCATGTTAGGGTGTTTCTTGAAAGGCTTTGCTTGGATATGCATTGAATTAATTAATGTTGGAATGCATTTATTGTGTGTTACATTGATTTAGTATTGGAAGGCATGTTATAATATTCGGGTGATGGGTAATTACAAATATATTATGCAAGCGTTACATTGTAGGGAAAAACTACATAAATAATATGCATTGTATTTGAAATACCATGCATTGGATTGATATACCATGGGATGGGAAATGAAGGGCATATCCCTAATCCCTTTACATGATCGGTAACTATGATTAGTTACTATGCATTGGTATTTGCGCATAGATACCATGGATTAGGAATTTAGTGGTAACTGCATTTATATTCCATGCATTGCTGATTGATAATTATAGGCATATATTTTATGTATTGGATTGATTTGGTATTGCAATGCATAGACCTTGAAGTGGATTAATTAGTAATTACATTAATTGGTAATTAAGGTAAATACATATATTATGCACATGCCTTGGGAAGAAAGGGGATATCCCTATCCCTCTTGGGTTAAATATATGGAAATATATATATGTATTTTAATATGGCTTAGTATGAGCATATTGTATGCATTGGGTTAAATAGTGAATGCAATTAGAATACATTGAATTAAATATTGAATGTGTTGCATTGATTTAGATATACAATGCATTAAATAGTGGATGCATATTGTATGTAGTTGAGGTGCATTGGAATTGAATGGTGTCTGCAATATATAAATATATATATANTGCTTGATAAAATGTTGGTGCCAAGTATGGATAAATAGGATCAGTGCTATGATATGATGATTTTGTGTGATTAAGTAGAAGTTAGTTATCTACATGTGAAGGATCAAGGATGGATGGGTGCTTGAGACTCTTAGCTTGGGATGGATATGGAATTGATGTCCAATCAATAAGGACAAATATATAAAGGATTTATAGGTCCCCTTTGTCCCAATGACATCGTCGCCCAGCTCGGGGTGGCTCACGACCAAAAGAGTCTATATCAAATGACTACCTACGGTTGGTTGGATTATAAAACTTACACATCCAGTTGCCTTAATAATTCAAGTACTCTTATGAGTGTGATTGAGATGTGATAAAGGTTTTATTGAGTTGTAGTTCATATATTTGAGATTGTTGGTCTTTCCAAGATGGTAGTTGCAAGATAGAATATGTTTGTATAAGGATCAATAATGTATACATTAGCATTTGTTATATTGTTGAAATGTACCTAGAACTAATATGTTGTTACATGTAGGTTATGGATATGAGTGTTGATAAGTGATTATATGTATGTATATGGTTAAATGGTCATATGCTTAAGATGTTACATGCACGCACTCAACACCTATCTTGTGATCATGATATTTTTTGAATCTAGCTTGTAAAGTTGGCATCATTCTAAGTGGAATAAGACGCAATATGACTCTAAAGCAAATGTGCATCTTGTGTGTGTATATGCAATGGTGTTAATTAGGCAAGTGATGATGATCCAATGGTTAGACTGCATAATGTATTTCATATATCTTGTTGAAAGGTATATATGTTGGAAGAGTACCCTTATGGTATTTCACTTATCTTTTTTGAAAAGTATCTTGGTGATATTTCATGTAAAAGTATCTTGGTGAAAAGTATTTACTAATCTTGTAAATGATTAGAATGTGATTCATGTATATTTGGTTGAAGATGTGATTCATGTTGAAAAGTATATGAAAGATACTAACCGTGTGATTAATTTGTAAGTGATTCATGTATTTTTGTTGAAGAAGTGTTTCATGTATCCTTGTTGAAAAAGTATATACATGATACTAATCATGTGATCAATTGAAATGCGATTTAGGTGGAACCAGAAGGGGGTTTTTCGGTACAATTAGTTTCTGTATAGGCAGAATTCAAGCTGCTATAGTCCATGGCTTGTCTTTGATATAGCACATGAAGCTCGACAATGGATGGAGATATCTTGAGGGGCTTGTATAGTGTACAGAGTCTACATCGTACTAGGTAGTGTAGATGTAGATAAAGTAGATGGTGGAGATGCTACTTGGAAGCTGGAAGACGCTATGAGGGAAGCATACTCTCATCTATTTTGAAATTTTGATATGTTGTGGAATGTATGTAATAAGTATGCATTGAGGATGATGCATTTTTTAAGGGGAGGGGAGATGTAACACCTCGATTATTAAGCACCTGGACATAGGTTATTATTTGTTTTGGTTATTGTGGCACTGGGTTCCGAGACTATGGACTTTGGAAATTGTTATTATTATTGTTGTTATTGTTGTTGTTGTTGTTGTTGTTGTTGTTGTTGTTGTTGTTAAATAGCTATCTCAACATGGACAATTAAGAGTTATGGGAGATCATGGATTCCACAAGTGAGGGGGTTGGGGACTAGGATTTGTGGCTCTCCATAACAACACTATTTGTTTCCTATTTTTTATTATTTTAACCTATGTTGGTACTATTGAGCCTAATTCATGATTTAGTGGGCCTTCCTTGGTGAATGCACTCTCCTTGGTTCTTGGGTAAATTCCACTTGTTGAATGTGCCCCTTTGGTAGTTTTGTAACTCATTTTTGGAGGTTACACTTGCTTTTGCAAACCCCACTTGCACAAAGGTGCCCTCACTACCTATTTTTAGCCAATGCATGTGAAAAGTGTAACTCCTCCTTCATTATGAATCCTTTTTCTATTCTGGGAAGATGCCTTGGTTTGTGTAACTCTTCACCTCACTAATTCAAATTCCTCTTCATGGATGAAGTGTCACCACATGAATTCGAGTTGGGTTGGATGGTTTGGAGTCATCCTCTTGGGAATTCGAGTTAGGCTCCATAAGGTTGAGTTAACCCCTCTCTTGACTTGAGTTGGTTTACCTTGATTTGGACTACCTCTTCCTCTTTTAAATTCATGTGTTGTGTCCTTGTTGGGGGGATCCTTGAGCTTTGGATCACTTCCCTTGTGTTATTTCACTATGTTGTGACTATTGACAGTATTGAGACTGTGTTGGGATTATATTGAGACTGGTTGTTGTTACAGGATCCTTGAGAGGAGCAGTTTGTTGTCCATTCCAGGAAGTTAGCCTGGTGGGTTATTACCATTTGCTTCTATTATATCACTCTACTAGTCCATGTTCTTGCACAAGAAGTCAGGAAATGGGTTGGTGAGAGAAGTCACATCCCATAGGTAGTGGAGAAAGACAATAAAGTAGTAGTGGGAAGCATTGTGGTTATCGAAAGAGGTAGTTCCAAGTGTTTCTAGACTAAGTGTGCCTCTACCTATGGATCTGCGGTCTCAGCTCGGGGGTGACTTATTCAAGTGAGTTAGACTTGACTGTGTCTATGAATGAGAGGAAAGTTGTCATGTTGAAGCTAATTTCTCATTTGAAGACAAGTATTTGCTCATGTGCTTATTTATATTATGTTGTCATATTTATGTTCCATGGAGGTTGATTTGTGTCCTGGATATGTTTATGGTTTATGTGCGAGTATTTCTATGTAGGATGGATGGTCTTTGTACACTGAAACTTTGATTTGCTATGAACCTATTCTACCATATATTCCTTCTCTTCTATTTTGGGGTTTACCATTGTGGCTCTCACGATGATGAGAGAGGTGCAACCATATGGTATGGTTTGACCATTTATTAGTATTTATTTGTCATGAGACCTGTTCCATTTCATTTAGAGAATGGTTTATAGTAAGGAACATTTTTTATTTCACTAAAAATGTTTTATGTATGGCTGAGATATATTCATTTATGTGTGGCACTGTTGAGAGTGTTGAGAAAGAACACACTATGTTCATTGGTTGAAAGTACCTCTGCTTATGGATATGTTATCCACAAGTTTCACTTAGGGGATCTCTAGTGATCCACCAAGGATTAGAAAATGTCACTTGTTCCTACTTAGTGCTCAGAAGTTCTAAGGTTTCATTAGGACCAATTGTTGGTCTCTTTTTTAATAATTCTTAAATGTTCATAACCCTCAAGGATATTGTAATAAAATATTACATAATGAAATTATGTAACAAACTTGGATTTCCTAGGACCTAGGCATCTAGTTGATTATTCCATGGTGTTTTTTCCTTGTTAATTATACGTACTTGTAAGTATTGTATAATTTTCGAGCTCTTCACCCGCTCTTCCAAAGATGGAATGGTCACTTGGGTGTCTGGGCATTAGGAAGATATTAAAGTCAAGTTTCAATGTATATTACCATGCTAGGCATTATTTTGAGTCATTATGAACATGTACTAAGTCCCCTTAGTTTTTTATTTTTATTTTTTGAGAATAAAAAAATTTCCTTTAAAATGGGTTAAAGTTTTTGTAAGTTAAATGTAATAATTCAAAGTGTTATAAAAGTATGACTAGGGGGGGGATTTGCCATGGGGGTGCTCGTTTTCAAACTCAAGGCACCCTCTTTACCCCAAATCCCACTTTGCTAAGTTTTTAAGTAATTATTTATCACTTAAGTTAAAAAATCTCCAAAAAGGCAAAGAAGTAGTCAAAAATTTCAAGAAAATAGAAAAATGGAGAAAAAATCCCATTCCTAAATCAGTGGGAACTTGTCCCATACATGTTCCAGGTTAACTATGGTTGGTGTTGGAGATAATCAGAGACCAAATCAAGCCGATTCTAATCAATATTGAGTGAAGGCGAGTTGGTCTCAAGTTAGAGGAGGTGCATCTCCTTCATGAAGGGCACATCCTCTTATGTGGCGTCTTCACAATGGGTTTGGTGGTGGATCCAAGGAGAGGGGGAACACCTCCCTCTCCCTTTGATTTGGTACCTTCCTCTTGTGTTAACTCAAGTTCAAACTCAAGCAATTCCTCTATTCTCTCCACAATGTGCCCTTCATCTCCAGTGAACTCCCTCTTGCTAATGTGCTTCCCTGGTGCTTGGTTTTTCTATAAAAGAAAGGCTCTTGCTCCTCATTTGGACAAATGCAAGAAACCTCTTTTCAAGTTAAAACTCAAGCAATTCCTCTATTCTTTCCAAAATGTGCCCTTCATCTAGAGTGAACTCCCTCTTGCTAATGTGCTCTCTTGGTGCTTGGTTTTTCTATAAAAGAAATGCTCTTGCTCCTCATTTGGACAAATACAAGAAACCTCTGCTCCTGTACTGTTGCTATTGTTATATTTTGAATAAAGTTGAAGTATTTGGAGGATCATGAGGTGTGACAAATTAGTGTATGTGCTATTGTGAATGAGCTGATATTGTTGCAATCTTTCATGCTTTATTTCAACTTAGTAGTTAATGTGGCTTAGAGGGCCCTTTGTAGCACGTAGGGTAAATATTTGAAGTTTCAAGTTATTTACTTACTATTTTTCTTTTATATATTTGAGAAGGCATGCTTTATTTATCTATAGTTTATTTTTTGTATTCATGGAAAGTACCAGATCTAATATTTTTGTTGCAAGTGTGATAAATTGTGCAAATCACTATGCCAAGTGAAAGGTTGAGCTAAGTTGCATCTCCTTTTCTTTTGATCCAGATTGAACGAACACATAAAACACTTCTTGTGCCCATCAACAAACCTCCAAGTTTTGCAAAAGATTCAAGCTTGAGCAACTTCTTCTTCTTCCTTCTTTAAAACTTCATACTCTCCCTTTCTCGGTTACTTTTTGCTAACAAGTAAATCATATATAAGAAAGCATGTCAAATTTATTTACTTGTGTTAGTTTAGATCTAAAAAAGCTTCAAGTTTTCATTTTTAGTTTAGATCTAAAAGTTAGTTGCTTTAATAATTACAAGTTTCAATTTTTTTCAAGTTCCATAAGTACTAAGGTAGTGTAAATTTTATGTATTTTTTAGCTAACTCTCTAACATTTGATTTTAGTAAGTTTTTTGGTTTTTCAGGTTAGATGGAAAAATAAAGGAGAATTTTGGGCAAAACATTCATAAAGAGAACCATCCAAAGCACCAAAACCTCTATCCTCTTTCTCTCTAAAGTCTTCCTCAAATAGTGTAATCCTTGTGATCCATTTTTAAGGATCAAAGCATTCCCCTCTAAAAGGATTGTAATAAAGATTAATAAAAAAACCAAGCGGGATTTAAGGCTCCCTTGGGGGAATCCTGTATCGTTCTTTTAGGGTTTTTATTTGCTTTATACCTTGAAGTTGTTAGAGTAATTTTCATTATTTGCAAATAAAGTAAAGATCAATCAAAGTTTTTATTTATTTATTTTATTTGGAAAGGAACACTAACCCCTACTCATTCCTGAACTACAGTGTCATTGAAAGAATTTGCTCAAGTAGGTGGCATTGGAAAAGAGATTCATATGTAGTAATTAAAAAACTTTTACTTTCTTTCTTTTGTTTTATGTTTCCTATTTGCAAATAAATGAACCTCCTTGATTTCTTGAATAATAGTTCATAGACAAGTGCTTGACCAAGTACTAAATCGAGAAAAGAGATTCTTGGAGTAATTCTTCTAAACAAGAAAACTTTTAAAACTTTTACAAGTAGTCAAGACTCCTATTCACGTATGTTATGAACCTCTGTGGTTTGTCCGATCATTTGGTTGCATCAAAAGGGACTGAAGTGTCTACTAATTAGTCTTCACACTTTTCCAATTAACCTCCCAAGACGAAAATCTAGTGTCTCTAATTTTACTTCACGTGGGCAAATCTCACAGAGAAACTGGGAACAACTAGAAAGTGACCACGGGGCCGCATTAGGCTACATCCAAGTTTGGTGTAGTGTTGGACACGCCCTGTGACTCTATCTAGCCCACATTTTCTCATGTGGATCCGTACTTGATGTGTCTAGACATATTCCCCGTACCTTTGTGGTATATTGGGAATCCCCCTCCCATTAATCAACTCATATTTTCAATAAACTAAAATTGACCAAGTACACTACAAAACACTTTACAATTTTTAATGACACTTTAATATTTTGTGACTCCATTGGCATTGCTTCTTTATAAAATCAACATTTGCTTTAAGTCATTGTGAATGTGATTTCTCTATTTAGGCTGTTGAATTTAACTTAATATTGTAGTTCCTTGTTTTGGTCATTTTAATTTTCCAAACTTGTAAAAAAAAATTCCATCCTTAACAAACTAAAAAACATTTAAGAGCCTTCTCAACTCTTTTTAGGGACTACCCCCCTTGGATTCATTGGGAGTTTTTCCTAAACTAAGGAGTTAGGATCAGGTGACAACACCTAACTCAAGACTTGCCCCCAAGGATGCACCAACCAGCTTGAAGATTTATGTTGTGTTAACCTCCAGGTGCGTAAGAGGCTGCAACAGGATCCATGGCTTTAGCTAGAATGTCGATGTCATTTTGAAAGATGCATGAGCATGGCATGTATAAGGATGGGTGGAACTTTGTCCGTTTGAAGCTAGTTTCCCCTAAATCAAATGAGTATTTTATTGTGTTTATTTATGGAAATTCACAGTTATATATGTACTCATGGATCATATTTTACCTATGTTTTATGGTTGTTGGTAGCAGACAGTAGATATGGTGTTATTTGGATATAGATGGTATCTTTCATATTTGAGTTTGTTTATGATGGTATGCCTATGGTTTGTAGTCAGTGATGAGTAATTTATTACATGTTATTTACTATAATTTATAATGAATATGTGCTCATAGAGACACCAATCTCCAATTGTGAGCACCAAATCACATCAAACACTAATGTGATTGGACACCAATCCCATATACAAGCACCCACTTGCTTATTACAGGCACCAATTTATAAGGACTTTAATCTTCTATGCAAGCAACAACTTAATGGCTTCAGGAACTGACCTGGATGGATATCAATCCTTTTGTGCAAACACCCACTTGTAGTGTTCAGGCACCAACATGAATGGACATTATAATATCCTCTTCTAATTTTTAAGCACTAACTGAATGGAAGCACCAACTTCATTTTCTGTATTCTCTAGCACCAACTCACTTTTGTATTCTCTAGCACCAACTCCCTTTTGTATTCTCTAGAACCAACTGGAAGGAAGCTACAACTCTCTTTCCTTTCCCCTTCCTACCACCCTAAAATGAATAAATTATAACATAATTGCAACTCTTGTGATCTGCGATCCGTGCCTTCTCTGATTTGCATCTATTTTCTACGTCCCTTGATGTCTACATCTTAACAATCTATGATTTGTGGCTGCATCTTTAGCACTATCAACACTCTGTCATTTCTGCATTATGTGATCTTTGTCTTATGTTATTTTTACATCAATACTTTGTCACTTCTGTGATTTGCGTCATTCACTAATTATTCTCTTCACAGATCCTAGTACAAGGCATCCCTCTAATTTGCGCACTATCTATTGTTTCTCTTCATTGCTTTTGCGGAATCGGCTCTCTGTTTTATAAACTTCTTCTAGATCAACGAGCCCTTGATACCCTATAATTAGAATCTTTCCAAATCAAAATATCACATCTTCTTCATCTTCAATCTTACATCAATACTTCCATTTATTGTTTGTTTATACTCTTCTTGCTTAAGAGATGTGTCTGCAATTTAGGATTCCTTTGAATTAATGACGCCCCAACTCTTTTATTTCTTGTTCAAGCTAACCATTTCATTCCATCTTTTTTCAACATAAACCTTGATAATTCAACCTCATGGGTTTTTTTGCACTTAAATCCATTGACCTCGTGGTATGTGCGCACTTCCTAAACATCAACACTTATTCTCTATATACTTCTTCAAACTAGCTTTGCATATATAGAGAAGCACTATGTGATGGATATTACATACTGTTGAGGCTTGCATATACTTTTATATTCTTCAAATTGTATTTTTACTCAACTTCATCAAATGTAACAACAAACTTCAATACTTTATGCTTCTTGACATTCATCAACATTTTTCTTGTTTGGCATTAACATCCATCTTGTTTGTTTGGCATCATGCTTGTTTCTTGTTTGACATCAATGATAACACAAAAGTCCAACAATATCCCCCTTTAGCATTGATGTCAACACCGACAAAAACTGAGCTACCCCTAAATGTGAGCTCTTCTTCTATGCGCAACATGCTCCCCCTATGTTCATGGCATTTGATCTTTTATTTTTGCATTTACACAAATATCTCCTCCTTGGCATTCAGTTCCTATTCAACATTTCCCCCCTTTGATATTAATGGCAAAGTAATTCTCCTCCTAAATATTTCACCCCCTGGATTCATGCTTCTCAATTCATATTCATGTTACTTCTACTGCACCAAATATTCTTCCATGTCATAAATGATCATTTTGTGTCACTTACCGATTTCAAATAAATGATTTTTGTTGCTCACTGACCACGTCTACATTAATGATATTTTTCACAATATGTCACATGTTTTCACACACGAGAGAATCTTACTTGATGAGTGTCATTAAATTCACTTGTGGTCGCACATATTTCCATTTTCCATTCGACACGAATATGACATACTCAATGCAACGATATTTCTTAGGGTACGATATGTCATTTATGATCCATGTACCCGCATGATTCAATATGATTTGTTATTCAAGCGTGATATTTTTACTTAATTGACTTGTATTGTTTGTCGATTCAACCATATATACACTTCAATTCAATGTCCCTTCACTTGCTTCAAAGTGTGCGAGTTGGTGACATTCCAATCTATTTATGAGATGCTTTGCCATACATAGATCCATCAACCTTTCCTATTTTCGATCACTGTTTTCTTATATTGCAATGGGCAGTTCTCTTCAACAGGTTAGTGTAGTTGTTGCTAGGATTTCTAAATTAGAATTGTCTCGGCAATAGGAGTTCACAACTAATTTGTAGAGTCACATGTCTCAAGTCAAGGAAACATATGTATAGGAATGGTATTCCCAATCTCAGGTGAATTAGAGACATGCGCATGAGATTGCAGTTTTGAAGGACTGGGTTGAGCAATTAGAGAAGAAATAGAAGCAAGCCTTGTTGCAGTTACAAGAGATTCATAGTAATGTCAAACTTACCAACCAGTCTTCATAGGAGTTCGTCTTCTACCAATTTTTGTTGCCTTCTAGTTTTAAGCAGTCTCCATCGGATTACCAGTTTGTGCAATCTATTGATTGTTTCAATTCATGCACAACCATCTTCATTGGATCTTGAACTTCCTCTATTTGTGCAATCTAAGGAGTCTTCATTAGATATTGAGCATTGACTATAGGCACCCAAGGGCTGATGTCTATATTTCACTAATATGTCTATCATGGCTCATGCATTATTGTTGATGCTTGTTTATATGCGACAAGATCCTTATATGTACTACCTTTTGCGTCCAGACTACTAACAACATCAATTTTATAAACAAGTATTAATGTTGAGGCAATTTTGACCAATATACGCTTGTTATAGTTCTTATGTGCTTATCTCCTTTCTATATTTTATGCCACCCATGGCTTCATTGTTTTTCTATGTATTTTGAGCTTTAGAGATCCATTTTGTAAACTAAATAAGTACATTTTTTTCCTTTTGTAAAGACAACTTATTCATAATGTAAATTCTGATTATGCAAAAAGTGTTGTATATGTGCACAATGTTTAGTATTCAATCAAAGTTGTTCATCAATCCAAAGAACTTGAATATGCCACACGCTTTAAATTGATGTATTTTGTGAGATAGTTTCTCAAATGTATTATGGATATGTTGCAGCTGCAACATTTTCCCAAAATTCCAAAAATTTCGGGACCCTCCTTTGCTTAGATTAGCTAGATTTTCTTCCTTGATTTGATCTAATGATTTTCCAGAAAGATTTTCCAATGCTTGGATTGATCTACCACTTGTTTTGATTTTTCTCTAACGCTTGAAACAATCCACTGTATGTTCAAACCTGATTGTTTCCTGTGGATACGTTCTCAGCTTGTTTGAATCGGAAATGTATTTGCCTTTTCCCCCCGCCGTTGCAGATAGATAATCGGTTTTGGCCTCGTTAATTTTCTCTGACGCGGTTGGCTTAATCGGCTGGGTTTCAGTTTTCACATCGGAGCTTTTATTTGATACCTCCTCTGCAGTTGCGGACGGCGAATCGCTAAGTCTGCCGATCATCGTTTTAATTTTTTCGACTCTCGCTTTGATATTTTCGTTGATCCCGTAAGTCTTGGGCTTCCGCCGTTGTGGATGCAGAAATCTTTATCGTTCCCGGTTATCCAGTCGTTTTAAAACCCCGACGTTGCGGATGGTGATATCCTTTACGGTTCCGCCGTTGCGAATGAAAGAAGCGCTAACCTTGCTGATGTGTTAGTCGTTTTTCTTCCGATTCCAACTTTACTCACGTTGCAGATTGATTTATCCTTCACGGCTCTGCTGTTGCGGCTCCCGTTTCCATTATTGTCCCGATGATTAGTCTTCTGAGGTTCCACTGCGTATGTCTCCACGGATGGCTTGGCGATTTGGCCATCCGCCGTTGCGGAAATAAATACACTGTCAACCTCCGATCCAAATCTTTCTGCTGTCCGAAACTTTCCCCGCCGCGCATGTTGACCATATATATATATATGGGGTTGGAGTTTTTTGGATTATTTTATTTTCTATTATTTGATTTCGGACTGTTGCTCGTTGTCGCTCTCGTGCGTTGTCGTGCTCTCGAGCTCATTCGAACCCTGCTGCCGGTGTACCCACGTCCAGGTGGCACAACTGTGGGAGCTTGACCTCGTTTCTTCCCATCGATTATGCAGCAGTGCCAGGTAGGCTTCTATTGCATTACCCCGTTCCGTTTGAGCATTTGATGAGGTTTTCGCTCGGTTAGGTTTTTGTTGCGGCCGTTTCATTTTTCTTCACCCCGTTAGCTACATGCATATATAGTACGGGGGGGGGGTCGTATCATGACTGTTAGTGCGGGCGTTTGACCCACAGAATAGTTTTTCCCAACGACGTTTGTTATGCGACCCTGCGCTTAGTGTAAGGGGGTTTGGTGCAGACGGCCATTACGCTGTCTACACCAATCCACCCTGTGTGATGATGTTGTGGGTAGGAATAGGTTTGTCGTGGCCTTTCCCTGTGGGGCTTGGACTGTTTGTCCGATTTTGTGCTACCTGCATCATTTAAGCCCCAGCCGTTTTTTTCCTACGCGGTTCCGCACAACCCAATTCTCACTCAGTTTCGAACCCCAAGCCGGTGGAAGAGAATATTTCACTGCATGTAGTTTTATTGGTCAGAATCGCATGTGTAGTATTTTGTTAAAATGCCATTGAAAAAAAACTTGTATAGTTTTCCCCTTGTCTTTCCCGCACAGCGCGACGACCATGGCCCCCGCAGAGAGCCGAAGTTTATTTCATGTTAATGTAGATTTATTTCCGCTCGAATTTTGATTGATAGAAATTGTTTTGGTATCATACAGCAGTGTTAGCTTTGCACGTATTTGTCTCAGTTAGTTAATTTCATCATGTTCAACATAGAAGAAATGACACGCTGCACATTGTTGTCTCCAAGTTGTCTCTCTGCCGGAAATGGCTTAATGTTACAATTTTATGGTAGGAAGAGTTCACAATGTCAAAGAGGCAAAAGAAGAAGGCCCCTGTGGTCGAGGAAGAGCCCGAAGTGGAAGTCATTACCAAAATAGAATACATATACTAAGACACCAAGTGTATATCTGGTGTGGAACCCGAGTACCAATGGGGAGAGATTTACAGGCTGATCACACGCCGAGAGGTGGCAGATATGGGCCTGGAAGAAGAGGGCATATATGCCAACATTGAGAGATCTTCGCTGATGAAGATCGCTACAAGACCAGAGCTATTCCCATGCTCTGAAGTAATTGGTTGGATTCTACCTCGGGAATATGTAACAACGATGATCCTGGGGAATGTTGAAAAACAGGGCTATGCTGCTTATAGCCCCGGATATGTAGCTCTGGCCTATCATCTGCCAGAAGCCCAAGTATTTGTGTCTGATGAATGGTTGAACAACATCAGAATGGACCTTGTGGAGACCCTTAAAATAATGTTGTTGACTGGAAAGTATTTCAGAACCAGGGCTACGGGAGAGTATGATACAACAAGCTTAAGGGCCCCATACAGGTTCATAGCTTTGATGCTGAACAGGATCTTTGGAAGAGCTCATGGCAGGTTCTTCAAACTAGAATGGATACCAATCATTTTTTTATGTTGCAACCCAGGGGACTATTTTCAACTGGGCCAACATTGTATCTAACAGTCTTTCAGCCTGCTTGGCCTCAGCTTTGGGAGGAGAATCCCAAAAGAGATCTGAATTTTATATGAGTTCCATACTCATCGATTGCATATTGTGCAATCAACATTTCCCCGACCTCAGGTGCATTTGGGACAGGGAAAGAATGCCTGTCTATTCTTCATATAAACCGCTATGGGCACACAAGTATCACAGCCATTACCGAGAAGTCTGTGAACACTTCATCATGCCCTTATACACAGTCATTTTCTTGAAGGAGTGTGATTGCATGTCAAAGGAGGCGCTGCAAGTAATGGAAGAATATGCAGACTACTATCTGACTGAGGATGGCCTTTACTTTAGGATTTTTGGAGGTTCAAGAGCTCCTTCCTTGCTGCCCAAATACGCCACTGATTACATCATCCACAAGGAAGCAGTCAGGCAAGTCTTCTTGGATGGCATAGGGAGTTTCTTGTTTGAGCATAAGAAGACTGCCTACCCTGCTTTGCCCTTCAAGTTAGGAAGTTACAGATTCACCAGGGTGAAGAAAGCAGATGAATTTGTAGAAGAGCTGGAAAGGTTTCATTTTGGCGAGATGCCCTTCCACAGAAATGATTCCCGCGGTAAATTGGCAGAACACTGCAAGGAAAATAACGTACATTTTAAGTACACCCACCATTGGGATAGAGAAGAATCTGTCTTTCGAAGTGCCTTGAACATGACAACCTTGAGGAGAAGGTTCAAGAAGAAGATAATCACCAAAGGCAGGAAGGGAGATGAACAAGCAAAAGCTGAGGAAGAAGCCAAAAGAAGAAATGAGGAAGCCCAGAGGTTGGCACAAGAAGCTGCAGGTTGGTTGTAGGGAGAAGAAGAAGAGAAAATAAAAGCTACGCAAGAGGCAGCTAGAAAGGCAGAGAAATATGCAAGGAAAGAAGAAGAAGAAAAGAAAAGGAAGCTCGATGAGGAACTACAAAAGCAAGAAGCAGAAAGGCTAAAGCTAACACAGACAGAGACAAAGCAGTCAGCTTCTGACACAGCTGGAGGGCAGACCCAGGACGTGGAGAACCCAGAGGTTCAAGACCCATAAGTACCCGCTGCCAGCACACCCATGGTCCCCACACTCAAGCTAGTCCCTTTTGTACAGAAGGTGGGTGAAGAGATACCTGATTTCAATACTGTTTTCTATGACAGGGCGACAAAGAGGATAGTGAAGAGAACAGAAAGGAAGATTGAAACGGGAGGTCTGCCTGGTAAAATGATAACGGATACACCCGTTGTGTTAGGAACAGACCGAGATCCAAGGTTCACCATTAGAGCCGGAGCAGCACTGATTCAAGCTTCGGAAGATAATGTGGATAGGATTATGACAGACTTGGAGCTATCCAAGAAGTCCTCTGCTTAATTGAAAGACACATTGAGAAAAGAGAGAGAGGAAAGCAATAGGCTGAAAAGGAAATATGAAGACATGAAAGAAGAGATAAAGTCTTCAAAGAATGAACTGCAGCTCCTCCAAGCAGAGAGACAAGCTAGGGAAACCACCCAAGAGTGTCTGGAAAGGGTGCAGCAAGAGTATCAAGAGCTCTGGGTGGAGAAGGAACGACTGCTGGGAAAGGTAGAAGAGCTAGAAGAGCAGCAAAAGATCATCTTGGAGGCCAGTGAGATGCACACCCAAGAACAGGAAAAGAAACATCAAGAGCAGATTTCTTCTCTAACAACTGCTCTGGAGGAAGCAAGGGAGCAGCAGGTTAACCTCCAACCGTTCAAAGAGAATGTCTTGGCCCAAAAGGCTAAGATGCTACAGCTACAGACTGCCATAGAAGAAGAGAGATGTAAAGTCCTACAAGTAGATAGTCGATTAGAGGAAATCCTGGAAACCTCCTCTTACTTTGTGGATAGATCTCAGGACGTTCTTGAAGACCTAACTGCAAGAATGGCAAGACTAGAAAATAATGAAGAAATTCCAGCAGAGCTGCCATCAAAGGATCAACAGGCCCTCAAGCGGGATTATGACCTATTGGAGTTTGCTATAAATACCGCGGAGGATTTCTAAAAAGCCGTTAAAAAGACAAAAGGAGCATGCACAGAGTTTTTTCAGAAGGCTCCTTATTACCTACAACTGGTGCCAAATAGAGGCCGAGTAGAGGCTTGATGCTTTCCCAGACCACAACTCATTTGTGGAGATGTTGCAGAAAAGATATCAAGAGGAGGAAATGAAAGTACAGCATATTAAAGCCCTAGATGATCAGATCTTAAGGAGCGAAGTAGATCATTCAGCCATCAGTGTGCAGCTTTTGGAGGATCAGCTTCGGTTGAGCACAGCCAGGATTGAGTCTATAAAGAATCAGGCTGCTAAGTTTGAGATCAACATTCAGTTTCTAGAACCTTGTGCATTTGAAAGCATTGCCTCTGAAGCATCGGCATGGAAGAAATTTCTAGATGCCCAAGTGGGACCCTCCTTGTAAAGGATTGGTCACTTTTTGTAATTTGTAACAATTTTGTAAATCTTTGAGGAAAAGTAAACGTTGGGAAACGAAGAGTTGGGAAACCCAAGGGTTACCTTTGGGCAGCCCAACAGTCTCGCCCTTTTTGTATAAATATAGAAGACTTAGAGGGAAAAGGGGCTTTTTCCCAGTTGGACATGTAAAGCAATATTGTAAGAACTATTTTTTTTTGCAATAAAGAGTTATTGTTTGCCTGTTGGAGAAAGAGTGGTGGGACTTTCAAATGTTATGCTGTGGATGGCGGAAAGATGAACTATTTTGTTTTTCCTGCTTTTTGTCCATTAACCGTGAGATCGTTCTAACTCTTAGAACCTATGTTCTTGTTTAAATGATTTCTGGTTTATTTTGTGGAATTACCACCATGAGTAATGTATGTTGTTCATAAAACAATTGGCTATCTGATTGTTGAAATATCTTTAATTGTTCATGTGTTGTAGGAAGAAACATCAGCTACCTGTCATTTCTTTTTATAATGCGTGCACAATACACATTACTCATAAATAAGTTACAATTTGGCTCCCTGGGGATAGATAGATAAATAGATAGATAGTTAGTTTACTTCATTCCTGCATATGTGATATAGATGCTTGTGAGTGCTAAGACGAGAGGTAAGAACCTGCGCATCACGTTGTGACTGCTCCCTGCATCCTTATCATCCTGCATTGTTAATTAGGCACTTGCATCTCATACATTAAGTCAAAAATACAAAAATACACGGTGGACCAGGCTGCAACCAATAAAACCTTTGTTTTTGTTACTTGACCTACGGTAGCCGGACCGCAAACCGGACGGATTCCCTATACTAAACAGTCACGGGCTAGTTGGGAACGTTGACTGGGGAGAATCCCTTGCTGTTGTTGCCTGCGAATTTCCAGGCCTCGACAGGATAGTGTATTTATTACTCCTTTCCTTGAATTCCAAAAAGGACGTGTTGAATTCAAGGATCTTCCCCACAACTTCAGTTATTAGCAATAAGGGAAATATCTTTTGTTTTTTGCGAAATACTTGGATAGTTTATTTCATTGCACATGAGCACGAAACTTTCTTTATCCACTTTTTACTATGTGCACATCCTTTTTGATACCGAGCAAGATTGCTTTCTGTTGGAGGAACTAGTCAGTGAGCCGACTAGTCAAATAGCCAACTAATTAGAGATTAGGTCAGCCGCATAAAGTCGTGTTAGTTGACAGAACCGATAGGTAGTTATCTGTAACTGTTTGTAACCATATATATTAGGCTGTTGAGTTAGATGAGAACTTGGTTCAGTTTTGTATATGTATGGACCCTCGTGTTATAATATAATCTATTACTTCCTCAAAAAAAAAGAAAAAAAAAGAAATATATATATATATATATATATAACGACCATAACTATTCAGAAAAACCTATCAAAATCTAAAAATCCCAAAAACAACAAATAGAGCCAACACCCATAAGCCAAAATGACAGAAAATTTCGAAAGATATACTAGACTGCACTTCGACAACTGACACCCCCCCATTGACATACCACCATTGACCACCTACATGATCAACACCGATCGACGACTCCAAAGGTCAAATCAAGCTTTCATGACTATGGTCAGAAGGAGCACCAAAATCAGAATGCATTTAACACAAGCTCAATAGATCATCCCGGGCCATCACTTCCACCATTAATACCTCCATCGACAAAATCGTCCTCCGCTCCACCTATAAATGCCACACCAAACAAAAATTCATTACCGCGTTTTGCAGAAATCGAGCAACCAAGTATTCAAAAATTTGAGAGCGGAAACCTTGTAAAGAAAGCCGAACAAGAGACCATCAAAATGGCCCCCAAGCAAACCAGAGCCATAACTGCCAAAACAAAAGAATTAGAATCTGCTGAAACTCAACTTGTAAGGTGATTAAGAAACATTAAAAACGTAAAGGTACAAGAAACTACATGGGCAAAAACCTGGGCAGAAATGAAAGAATGGGCCTATGTGGACAAGAAAATGACACAGGAAGCAGAGAAAATAAGCCACAACACCATTATGAGTTACATGAATACACCTTTCATGGCAAGTTTCGGCAGAACAAAAGAAACACCTGTAAAATTCATCATCAGTCAGAATCACAATGGCAAGTTCTACTTCGACAGACCAGTAGAAATTTCTGCCGAAGTCATATACAAGCTTACTGGTCTCTCAAACCAGGGTGATTCTGTTCCTATTGGCATAAAAGAAGGATTGGTAGAACGACTAATAGGAACACCATTAGGGAAGAACTCGAAAGGGCTAGTGATCAGTCAAATACAAGCCCAAATGTCGCAAATCGTGGCCAAAATCATTTCAACAGGACTCACCCCTACAGGTCGAGTGAGTGATATGAAGCTAGATATGCTGGAAGTAGTCAACACAATAGCAGACACAAGAAAAATTTACCGTTGGGCTCAGTATGTCACCGACATGCTCAAGACCATATGTGAGAAATGCCAAGAGTCGACTGGAATTATCAGGTTCCCTTCACTGATAATTTGGATAGCCATGTACCACTTATGTTTCGTCGGAGATAAGCAATTCCAAGAGCCTGGAAAATATCACATGTAGAGGTTCAAACCATTTTCACATAATGGAACGTTGAAAAAATTGGCAAATGGCAAAGTACTACTGGAAAATTGGTTCCAAACTCTAAAAGTCCAGACAACTAGATGGAGGGTGCCTCAGAACATCCGAAGAAGTCTACCAAAAACTACACATATTCAACTAGATCTCGACCACACTGCAGTCTGGTATATGCAGGGGATGAAAGCAAAAGAAAAACGTCTCGACTATTATCCAACAATCGAGGATATTTTCCGAGAACTAGCTCGACAATCCAATACCAAGCTGTCGATACCAGCAAGGGCTAAAGAAATAAATCAACAAATTGAAGAACCCTTGACCGACCAAGAAAAAGAGGAGGATTATGAACTCTGCTTATATATCAGTACCTTCATGTCGGAGGATATATCGATAGAAGATACCAGTAAAATCCACAAATGATCAAGCCACAACCTCTACAAATCAAAATTGCACCAATTGAACACCAAGTGGCTGTGCCCACAGAACAAAGAAATATCTCGACTCATCAACATGAGGGAGGAGAGGAAATAGAAGAAGACACCGAAGCAGATAATCCAGAATATGCTATGACAAAAGATAACCTAAAGAAAATAGCAAAAGAAATAGCAGCCTCAAGGAAAAGGAAAACAAATCAGGGAAAAGGGAATGGGAAGCGTCAGCTTATCCTGTTCGAATCAAAAGACGAAGAAGAGCTGTTGGCTACTACTGTCGACATCATAGAAGATGTTGCAACAAACAAAATATCAAGCGAGACATAGTTTAAGCGGTTTGTCGACGCACGAGCGAAACAAGGAAGACCGAAAAATGGTAAAAAATACAAACCCTGTAGTCGATGAGAATATTGTTGAATTAGTATCTACACCTCCACCCCCATTCCCAACCCATATCACACAAGAAGATACCCCACAGCTACCCACCATAAGCCCTATAGACATCTGTAAGAATGCTATGCCGAAGATGCTAAAAGAACGGTTCGACCATGATGGCGACTTCCAGGCATTCATTGAAAAGCTCCCTAAACTATTTACATCTGCCCAGTAAATTGCCACAAAATGTCCGTTAATCAAGTCTAGCTCAGCACACCAGACCCACTCACAGCAGATAGGATAAATACCCCATAAACCAAGATCTGTGGGAACTATCAAATCCATATTCTTAAGGAACCTCGACAAGACATCTCAAATTGTCGCAAGTCGCACTTCATCATTTACCCCATCAGATGTATCCCATCCCTTACCAGCCAATGAACGAGCAAGATATGTGGAAGAAGATAACTAATAGGATATTTTAGCAATCAACCAGGTGATTGACAACCTACTATCTGATGACCCAGCCAATTCACCACCAGAAGTCAAAGATCCATTGTCGACTGAAAATATCCCAACTACACCAATCACACTAGACCACTCACCATCTCCATCACCACCTCCCAATCGAGAACCTTTGCCAAACCATGAACCACCTATTTCAACTCCCCCAGATACACACTAAGCTGCAAGTTCTACCCAAGAAACTCAACTAAGAATTCCACCAACCAATGAAGATCAGCAACTGCGAGATCAGCCACAGGGAAATCAACCACTTACAGAACCACGGGCAGAGCAACAGATAGACCAGCATAGACACAAAAGAAAAAGAAAAGACAAAAAGAAGAAAGAACACCACAAAGAACAAAAGCTGATAGTGATCCACCTCAACCAACTTGGATCGACTATTGTAGTCGACACAACGAAACTAAGAGATGGAGAGTTGGATCAACTCCTAGAAACTCTTGCCACAGAAGCAGCAAAAAGAAGCTAGAATAGACAAGAGCAGCTTGACAGCACTAAGAAAGAGCAAATTGAATTTCTGACAAAATGCAGGAGTTTGATTCAAACAGTAATACCGGGACCAATAGAGGACGACACCGACAAGCCACTGAAAAAGGCATATCGGCTATTTGAAAGTGTGGTGTCGACCCTACAAACACATCTACAATACACAAAAGCAGAGCAAAAGGAATAAGCATCCAAACTATTAAGGTAACAGAACACAACATTCTCGGAAGCTCGCAAGGTGCTGCAAGATCACTTGGAAGAGTCTATCATCACATAGGAAGTACTCCATGATTGGCCTACCTACTACGGACAAGTAATTTAGCAGACCCGCCAGATTCGTCAGCAAATCCAAGTGCTGGAAAAGAGGTGAGGCATCGATGAAACAATGAGAAGTACAATACAAGAACAGATTGTATTGGAAACAGCTAAATTACAGAAACTGGAGAAACAAGCACACCAGTGGTACAACAAGCACTACCGAGCCTCGTCAAGTTGTACACAATCTGCCCACGGATGAAGAGACTGCTGGATACATCGGAATAAAAGGCTCGATTTATAGGACCCGACATGGAAAGCATCACAGATCTTTTCATCCAGGAGAAAATGTCGACTCTGTCAAGCATCACAACCTTGACTATCGACATCCAAAAAGTACTACAGAATTGGACAAAGTTTCAGCGCCAAGTAGCCATTACAGCATAATCCATTGTGGAAGTATGTGTGCAGAAACGACCAACCATCCAACTACATAGTCCATGATGACAAACCATAATAGAAGTAACCACCTCATACAATGCAATGTTGAGTACCTCCCCTGTTTCTTCAGGACGAAGAAAAATTTTGTTCCTGGGGGAGATGTTGGAGGAGCTAGTCGGTGAGTCGACTAGTCGAATAACCGACTAATTAGAGATTAGGTCGACCGCATAAAGTCGTGTCGGTTGACTGAATCAACATGTAGTTATTTGTAACTGTTTGTAATCATATATATTAGGCTGTTGAGCCAGATGAGAACTTGGTTCAGTTTTGTATATGTATGGACCCTCATGTTATAATATAATCTGTTACTTCCTCATCCATTCTTGTCTCTTGTGTCTGTTATGTTTATGTGCTTCTATGTGTATTATTGGTAACCCTCTATGATCTGTGAGACTACAACACTTTCCTTTTCCACACATGTTTTACTATTAGCATTGTATGAGGCATTTATTTATGGATCTTTTAATGGGAAGTATTGATCCGTATGTCCAAATTCATCGCAAGTATAACATCTTATAGTGTGACAAAACTTCGCTATATGCCCAATATAATTACATATCAAGCATTTGACTGTACTATATTTATTTTTATAACTAAAATAATGTTCATACCTGAATTCAACTCATTCTAAAGGTATATTAGACCTCTTCCGAAATGTATTTGGTTGTTTTGGAACAAAAATGTAATTGCTAGTGCAAACCTTTTCCACATTTCCATCATAGCCAAGATGTGTCCTATCTTTTGGAGACCTCTGATTGCTTAGTATCTCATCCAAGATTGTCGTGTTGTTGTTGAATTACGCTTTAGTTTCTATGTCAAAACACATCTTGCACTTTCTTGGATTTGCATAATCTGATATTTCATGTTTGAATTGTCTTTGACTTTCCAAGGATTGGTTTTCTCTTCTTGCATCAACCACTTCACTTTTCAAGTGTGAGATCTATGTTTTCTTTTGCGTAAGATGATCTATTAGTAGCTCATTTTTATTTTTTTGTTTCTTTCAGTGACTATTCCAGTAAAATATTATTTTCTTAAAGTCTTTTGAATTTATTTTGTGTGCAATCTAGTTGTCTTTCAAGCTATCTTTCCTTCTTACCCGTTTGTTTTGCCAATGTTTCTTAAGTGACCTTGGCCTCCTTGGTTTGTTTTTTTTTATTTTGACAACTTTTCCTTTAAGGATTTGTTCTTCCTTCTTGATTTCTTTCATTCTTCCAAATAACTAATCAGTTCACCTACCCAGTCAACTTTTGCACTTTCCTCATCTTTAGATTTGAAGATCTACTCTACACTGCTTAATCCAACATCTACTTTAGCTTTTGAAGGTGATCTATAAGTCTCATTGTAAGAATGATTTCTTAATGTTTTTTATTGACTTTTGTGTGTCTCTTCACTTGATGATCCTTTTTATTGACTTTTGTGTGTCTCTTCCGAGTCTTCATCTTGAATAAATGCCGTGAAAAGTACTTCTCTTGGATTATCATGATTGTCATCTTCTTCGTATGATTTGTTGTCTTCCTTGTAATATAGACTCTTACTTTGTTTAGGAAACTTGTCTTTTCTCTCAAACCTACTTTGCTGGTATACATTGCTTTGTACTTGATGAACAAGTTCTTCATCACTGTCACTATCTCTGCTTTCTTTAAAAGGGCACTTCGAGGCAAAATGGCATACTCTACCACATTTGAAGCACTTAAAAGGTAACTTACATTTATATTTTCCATGTACCCTCTTTCCCTTTCTCACAGAATTTGCTTCCTCTTCATTTGATACATCAGATAGGCCCTTGTGTTCATGCTTGCTGCATTTTTGTTTCTTTGTGCCTTTGAAGGAGGATTCTTTCCTAGAGGGATTATTATTTTCAATCCTCATTTCATATGCAGTAAGAATCCCATGCAGTTTGTCCTTTGTTAGCTTGTCCAAATTAGCTCTATCTTCTAGGACTGATACTTTGAATTAAATCTAAGTGGCAACATTCTCAGTATTTTTTGCACAACGGGTTCTTCATCGATGTTTGCTCCAATTCCTCTAATAGAATTTGTTTTTTTTGTAAATTAGATAACACCTTATATTGTCTTCCAAAATATTTACAAAAAGAGAATCAAAATCGAGCCCTCCCTACATACAGAAAACATGCTCACAATTTCAAAAAATTAAAATCTGCCTCTAAACGAGACGAGGTTGAACCATCGAGTTTGAGAACTCTTTAATACATAGCACTTACAGGTATTCATAAGAAATAGAAAATAAGCATAAATAGAAAAAGAAACTAGCCTATATCAAGCTTGATATCAGTGTCAGTAGGGGCTGAGTTCGGGGAGTCAACCAAATTGATTCCCAGGTGTCCCGCAATTCGATGCATACGACGAGAGAGTTCACCCAACTTCAGAAGAATCGCCTCGTGTGCCTCCCCTCTTTTGATAAGGGTGCAACCGATAACATATTTCTTTTGCTAGTAGTAGTCCATTGTTTTCAGGTGCAGGGAGTTTCTTCCTCTTATGTAGCCCGAGTTGGGGACCAAGGCTTCAAATTTAGTCTTCACTTCCTAATCAGTGAGCTAGCCTCTAGTGAGCTGAGCCTCACTTTAATTTTCTTTGATATCCTCTTGAATGGGGCTGGAATCGAATTTCTAAATAGGAAAGCCAAATACACTATGCATCGCATGGCTCTGTTAGGGGGAGCAGAGGAACTAAACGAGGGATTACGAGTGCATTTTTGCGGAGGCATGGTAGCAAGTGCAAAGAGGAGCCAACTTAGGGATTACAGAGCCCAAAAAGGAGGTTGAGACAAGACTGGTGCTCGGATGGGGGGCAGGAGTACTACCCCACTAAACTCAAAGTTGGGCTCATAGTCAAACTGTGAAAAAATCCCCACCAAGGCGTTAAGCGGCGGAAAGAAAACAGAAGTAGGAAGGTATCTAAACAAAAAAACCAAGTCACAGGCAGACCAAATCTTACTGGAGTGCCACCCAGAAGCACTAGGAGTCAGGCCAAGAGCGCTGAAGAGTGAAGGAATCCTCCACCAAAATGTTTGAAGAGAGCACCACCCGAATTAGAACTAGACTCGTAGAGATTGGATCCAAAACCCTTGGACTTGCGAAGGGTGGATCTCCAAACCAAATCCATCTGTAACAAAATCCATTAATAACCAGAACCAAAATCACAGTTGCCCAAATTCACAGATGAACAAATCCACGGATTACCAGACTCCACGAGGAGACCAACTGGAGATCGTTGACCCAGCCTACCACATTCTAATAATTTCCAAAGACCAAATAAGAGCCATCCTGTGAAATCCATGAGGAATTCCATAACCTTTATAGGAAGATTCAACTCATGACCATCCCGTGAACTGATGATCCGCCTCCACCACCCACTATTAAATGTGATTGAATTCATAATGGAACCGATTGATATATTAATGATACAAATATTCGTCCTTGTATGCATCCTCCTCACTAGTCATCTCAACATCCGATTGCACTCGAGTGTGCATACTGCGAGCCTCCAAAATTGTCATCGCGGGAGGAGTTATAAGATCAACATTCAGGAGTGGTGAGGTGTTACCACGAGGGGCATGCAGTCTAACCACATGCTTCTCATGCACCCTCCCATCTGCCTCAATATTCACCCGCCTTAGGAGTGTCCTCTAATAGAATTTACAATCTCATCAACCTAAATAAAATAAGTTGCAATACTTTCTTCTTCTTTCATTTGCAGTGTTTCAAATTGCGCTGAAAAAGTTTGGAATTTAACCATTTTGAATTGTTCATCTCCCTCATAAATTATCTTTAGCTTATCCCAAATTTCCTTGGTTGAATTGCACTGCACGACTTTGGTAAATTCAGAATCTTCGAGACCACATAGAATTGCATTTCTTGCCCTTGCATTATATTCATACAATCTTCTATCAACTATATCAACTGGAGCGGTTTTAGGAGCATTGTAGCCATTTTCAACCAACTTCCAGACATCAAATCCAAATGATTGCAGATAAACCTCCATCCTCATTCTTCAGAAGGTATAATTTAAACCACCGAATATTGGTGCTTTGTTGGTGGACAGTCCTTCCTGATTGTCTAATTATGCACAAAGATTCATCTTCTAATAGTTAAACTATTACTTAAGACACATGCTCTAATAAAAATTGTTGGAATTCTTATTTATACTGAGAGGGGGTGTTATCACTCCAAGAAACTCCTCTAGGTTGTATCTCGAGAATGTCTGGTAACTTAAAATGTTTCTAGGGTTTTCTGATATGGATCAAGTCAGTTGACCTATATAACCTTTCCACTCTCAAGGCATGCATAAAACTCACTTGTTTACAAGGCCTTTAGTTGTAATTGCTCAGAAATTTGACAATAAGGTGCAGGGATGGAGACCTCACTAGGCTAGCAGACTTTCATACACAACACATGCATGTAAATGGCTAAATCCTAATGAGGATGGTATTTATAAATCAAATAGCACTAATAAACCAATAGGATGACAGCTATCAGCTTTTTAATCAATCTGAAAATGACCTAAATACACATTCAGGCATAAATAGAGTAAAGAAAGAGATGATGGCTGAACAGATAACAAAAAAAGAGCTTATATCATGAATAAGTAAAATGAGAAGCTTGAAAGCATTATTGGCTCATAAATCCCCAAAGTTTAACCCTTATTATAAAATCAATCATGGGATTTATAGCCTTCTACAAAAATGATAGATCCTGAAAATCTGATTTGTTTACACAAAAAATACTTGAAAGTGATAGTTTTCTTAGGTTAGGGCTTCAAACCCTTGCTAAATATTTGTCTATCTATTGTGAAGATCTAGTTCACTGAGTGAAATTTTAATAACTGAAGTGGTCGCTGATAATCACCACTGCTGGTTCAGTGTGAAATTGTCACCAATGTCCAGTGTCTCAGTGTTTAACTGAAGTGACCTTTCTTGTTTAATTTGCTAGATTTTTCTACCTTACCGTCGCGGTCGCTGATCGGAAGCTCTGTCTTCTAGCATATCGACGCCCTAGACCGGGTGCTACCGTTGTTTTGGAGGTGAAATGAACTAGTTTTATCGTTGTCGGAAGTCGTTTGTCAAAGGAATCGAGGCATTAGTCCTCTACACCGCCGATGGAAAGTCTTGTTATTCGTTGATGCGCATAACTATTATTCAAAATGATTTTTGTGATTGATCGGAAGCCTTGTCCATTGCCTCACTGACACTATGGAGCTGCTTAGCTTTACCTCGCCGATCTGTAGTCCTTAGTTTTTCCGATCACCGGTGCTTTTCTATTGATTGATTGGAAGCCTTGTCCGTTGCCTTACTGACACTGCGGAGCTGGTTGGTTCTAAACTCGCCAATCCGTAGCTCTTAGTTCTTTCGATCACCGATGAGTCTCTATTGTCGCGGAACCTGCCGTTGCGGCTCCTTAGTGGACTATCTTGCCGATCTGTAGTCCTTAGTTCTTCTAATCACCCATGATTTTCTATTGATTGATCGGAACCCGTAGTCAATCGGTCTCCCGCTGTTGCGGCTCCTTAGTGGACTATTGTGCCGACGATTAGTGTTTTCAAGTTCCGATGTGTAGTCCTTAGTTCTTCCGATCACCGATGATTTTCTATTGTGGCGGAACCCATAGTCAGTCTGTCTTCCACCGTTGCGGCTCCTTAGTGAATTACTGTGCCAACGGTTAGTGTTTTCAAGTTTCGACGTGTATCCCTTAGTTCTTCCGATCGCCGATGATTTTCTATTGTGGCGGAACCTGTAGTCAGTTTGTTTCCCACCATTGCGGCTCCTTAGTGAACTATAGTGCCGACGGTTAGTGTTTTCAAGTTTCGACACGTTATTAAGTAGTGTTTCCGATCTCCGACACATGACTTCGGCGACATTTTAGTGTTTTATACCGCTGACACTGCAGAAACTTTCAGCTTTACTTCGTCGATCCGTAGTCCTTAGTTCTTCCGATCAATGAAGTTTTCATCTGATCGTGAAAGCCACAGTCTGTATATCTGTCGGTGGCTAATGAGATGTTATGATCCTCGCCCAAGACACCAAAGCTACAACTTTATGAAATTTTCATCAAAAACAGAGTCTTTCAAACTATTAGTGATATTCATATCCCTCATTGCGTGAATTAAATTCTTCATAGTATCGAAATAAATTATTTTGGGAGATAACAAGGGGGTGAATAAGTATAAAACACATATTACACCATTTTTCACTTAACAAATTAAACACAGACACATGCATATTCATTACATGGATAAGAGACACTAATCTATCCAATTGTGAGCACCAACTCACATTAGACACCAATCCCACATACATGCACCAACCTGTAAGGAATTCAATCTTCTACGCAAGAACCAACTTGTTGGCTTCAAATAACAACCTTACTGGATATCAATCCTTTTGCGTAAGCAGCCACTCACAGTGTTCATGCACTAACCTAAATGGAGACTGCAATCATCTGTTCTTGTTTTTCAGCACCAACACCCTTTTTTGTATTTGCTAACACAACCTGAATGGAAGCACAAACTCTATTTTTGTATTCTCTTGCACCTTTTGGAAGGAAGATACAACTCCCTTTCTTTGCCCCTTCCTACCACCCTGAAATGAATAAATTATAACAGAACTACAACTCTTGTGATCTGTGTCTTCTCTTATTTGTGTATGCGTCTTCTAAAATTTGCGTTATACATCCTCTAATGCCTGCGCCTTAACAATGTGTGATCTTTGACTGTGTCTTTATCACTATCAACACTTTTCCATTTATGTGTTATGCAATCTGTGTCTTCTGCTATATATACATCAACACTTTGACACTTCTACAATCTGCATCATTCACTGTGTATTCTCTTCGCTCGTCCTGGTATAAGGTACCCCTCTAATTTGCACACTGTTTGTTGTTTCTCTTCATTGCTTTTGCGTAATCGACTCTCTATTGATTCCCCAGGATTAGAAGCTTTCCAAATCAAAATATCACATCTTCTTCATCTTCAATCTTACATCAATACTTCCATCTCTTACTTATTTATACTCTTCTTACTCAAGAGATGTGTGCACAAGTTGGAATTCATTTGACTCAGTGACGCCCCAACTCTATTACTTCTTGTTCAAGCTAACCACATCATTCCATCTTTTGTCAGCGTAAACCTTGATAATTCAACCTCATGGGGTTTTGCGCACTTAATTCCATTGACTTGGTGGTATATGCGCATACTAGTCCCATGTCCTGGTGGGTTTTGCGCACTTCCTCTCTATATACTTCTTCAAACTGGTTTTGCGTATATAGAGAGGCGTTATCTGATGGATCTTTTGTACTACTGATACTTGCAAATACTTTTATATATTTCTTCAAACTGGATTTATACCCAACTTCATCAATTGTAACAACAAACTTAAAGACTTTATGCTTCTTGATATTCAACAACATTTTTCTTGTTTGACATTAAGTTCCATCTTGTTTGTTCGACATCATGCTTGTTTCTTGTTTGACATCAATGACAACATCGAAGTCCAACAATACTATCATGGATGACTGATAACCTAGTAAAGATACTTTTAATATCTCATTGGGAGCTTAATCGTTTCTACTGAAAGAGATTAGGCTAAAGATCTATTTAGAAATCTAGCCATCATAAATTGAAATGGTAGGAACCTCATATGCTAGAGGAGTGGTGCTGGGCTGAACACGGGAGTTCGCATGAGTAGGAGGAACCGAACTAGGTTGTCTTGAAGTAATCCCTTTAAATCCCATACTTATTGTGGTTTTGGTCAAAACATTGAGTTTAGCCCCGAGACTTGTGATTGCTCTAATCATTCTTTGCTTCCCGTCCTCCATCTCACTCATATGTTCTTGCAGTTTCTCTAGATGCAACGAGATTTTCTGCTTCTCTACATCATTGTCTGTTAAAGCTTTCCCCAACAAGGTTTTGAGGTGCTATTACAACATAATTATTTTCATATACTTTGTCTCTTGCGTATGAGTGGCACCTTCATTAGAGATAATGTTTTGGAATTCCGTTAAAATTTCCTTTGGATCTGTGGTTTATTTCCTCTGCACTTCCCAGGTTTCCCAGTGAGCAATTGTTTGCTAAGCAGTAAGAGGAATGTCAACTTGTTATGAGGCCTTTGCTTCCCCTTCTTCTCGAAGGACTCGAGGCATATGGGATTGACGTGCCCCATTTGTTGCATGCCAAATGTCTGCAAGGAGCCATGGTGCCAAACTAAGGCTACCCACCATAGAACATGCTTGTAGAAAGCCAACTCCTAAAGTATTTGACTTCCTCATTGCCACCATAACCCAAATTGATAGTGGAAAATGCCCTGAATCAAGCATACTTCCAAGGACCAACATGTTGTTTCCTATCACACATAGAAAGAACGTTGAATTTGTTGACAAATCTCCCACTCGTATCCACTTTATCTACTTAATTCATGATCACCCTAAACCTCTGGTTTGTTGCTAGTGTGATCATGAACGATGGTGTTGTGGGTCGACCTCATAGGATAATGGTCCCCAACATTTCCCAAATCCGGCCGAACAGGCAAAGAACCAATGTGCAAGAGGAGGTCACTTGGGGCAGTAATGGGCACATGCATGGGGCACACAACAACTTGTACCCCGGTCCCCTCTATGCTTCCGTGTTGCTAAGGAATAGGGCCATGTGTCACAACCTCATGTTTATTAGTACTCGACTCATTTTGAGCCACCTCACATGTCCCTATCACTTGATATGGGTAGAGGCAATACTAACTATTATTGTCACGTACCTCAATTTCAATACCATTTTATGTTTAAGAAAACATTATATTTTACTTTTATTATAAAGTTTATGACTATTGACCAAGTGGGGTCAAGGATGACTATAATTAATTATGTTGAATATTTTATTATTTAATAAATAAAAGATGAGACAAATAGCCTAAGGAGGCTGTTGAATGAGTGCCCATTGACCCACTAGGACGAATAGACTGGGGTGAGAGCAAATTGACACATGGTAGCATCCTAAATCACTTCTAGTTTTTGCAGGGGGAAACTTCCCTAATTTTGTGGTCATCTTCCCCAAGAAAGTGGAACAGAGCAAGTGGCTCATTAATTGAAAAACTGACCAAAAATACCTAGGCATGCATATATCTATCCATCGAATTTAGCAGGAGGTTGTTCAATTCTTACCTTGTGAAATTTCTGATGTTGAGAAAGGTGCCCAAGAGATTCGATAATGGGAAAGTTAGAAGTGGATTGAGTGTTTAAGACTGCATCCAGAACTAGTGCAGCTTGATAGCTGAGTTCTTTACTGCTGAGGACAGAAGTACTGCTGTTAAGTACTTATGTTGAGTTGCAGGGGTATTTAATCCCATTTCTTCACATGGTACATTCATCCTGGTGGATCAGTGGACAGGCTCAGGGGTCCTAAGACAAGCGTTTGAGCTATCTTCAGGAAAAGGTTGGGTGGAACGGTCTCCTTGGGTTGTTTGTCTCTTCTACAAATTACCAGGTTCCATTGTGTTATCTTATTTATTTTATGCAAGCAAATTACTGGAGTGAAAGCAGTCATGTTTAGTTTTTTATATTATTTAGATACTTTGAATCTGTTAATAGAATGCTTAGGTCTGCAATTTATTTAGGAAAGTTGACTTGTATATGATTATCTGAATAAATGAACCTAGAATTAGAAAAGATTGGTTAATGAGTAAAATTCCTTTCTGTATTTTTCCACTCATCTTACGTTGAAGTACTCTAGTACAGAAGGATTGTTTAGCTGTAGATAGGAATGAATATATTTGGATAAAATGGTTCGAACTGTTATCAAATTGAAGAGTTTATGTAGAAATGATTCAACAACCTTTTCTTATAATAATTTACCAGCACTACTTTCTAGTAACTGATTTAACTTTGGAAGTTTTGTTTTTACTATTATTTTTCCAGTTATTATCATAATAATTCCATTTCTAGGACTTAATCATTTATACAAGAACCTCTAAAATTTTTACTTAGAGTCCATCCAATAAGCTTTTTGTCACACAGTGAGTAAACAGTATATGGTATAATACAATAATAATTACTGTAATATAATATAATTATTTATTACACTTAGTAAGAAAACCCATTCATGATTCTAATACTTTTAAAACCTAAATCATAAACATATCACTATATTCATACTACAGTATATGAATCAAGTACTTAGTAAACCTAGCCGTAACAATCATTATAACTCTAATATTACTATTAATATTTGCAACCTGTTCTTTTTAAACCCTACTCTTAAATGTAAAACTTCTTATCAAATTACAGAATCTATTTAAGAAGAAAAGAAGATTTCCACAACTAGCAAATAATTAAAAATAAGACAACTATATGCCTAAGATAAGGAACGAAACTTATCTAATAAATATTTATCCATCAGCTAAGTAAGTCGAAGGATAAATTCCAGTTTTTCCATTTTAAAAGGAAAACTATCAAAATCTAAATATTGCTTATACAAATATATAAAAAAAAACAGAAGTTAACCTTCTAACCTAGTTATTAAAATTGTTTATTAAAAGCAAAACCCTAGGATAATTATTTATGGTACAGGTTGCTCAAATATAATTTCAACAACTAAAATACTAATGGCTTTAACCTGTTCGCAGCCGTAAAATATTTTACAACCAATTATCCTCATAACAGAAGACTAATTACCAAGCTTAATGCACGGTGCAATACAAAAAATGTAAAGGGAAAACAAATGCTACAAATATTTACACCCTGGCCGAAAGCTTTGCCTTTTAAAAACAAAAGAACTATAACCAGAATCTTTAACTTATCAAAGAATTTAATCGTTACAGTCGCCACATTATTTAGCTCATAATACCAAAAGCATTAACGGAGCATAGCTTCGAGAGAAGTACAATAGCTAAGCAACAGGCCGAGAGAGCCTCCACATAACTTAATCACATTATGAACAACGTTTTCAACACCTTGGAACAATAGTATGTTTAGCCTAACTCATTATTACAAGAGTCATAGCTCACTTATGGAACTGTAAGGGTTACCACTAAGGATGACCTTATGGCCTCCACCACTATTCAAAACAAAACAAACAACTACTACAAGTAGTATGAACACCGCAGACACAATCACGTTGAAGGGTACCCAAGGTCGGGGCCGAGGCTTACCCAAACCCTTACCGCTCAACCCTTGAGCTTTAGGAAAACGCCTTCAACCTTCAACTGTATATTGTTTTCACCTACCATCAAACAACAACAATTTAGAGTTGTGAGCACATATCTTAGTATAAACAAATGAAAATAAGGAATGCATGGAGGTTCTGTTCAACTTACCAGTTTAAGCGTTGAGATCGAAGAAACAACTATGGCGAAGAACCAGAAGTTTCAAGCTTTCTAACACCACGTATAGAGACAAGAGTGAAACCTGTTGCAGAGACCCGAGAAGGCCAAGGGCCTGTCGGCTTACTCCTCCTTCCAAAAACAAACAACTGATTTAATCCAAGCGAGTTTTTAGGGTATTACATTGAAGGCAGTTTGCATAGGGTTTATCGCCCAAAACCCTCCACTTTGCGAGCATCCACCACGTGGATAGCACTACCTTTAAAATCTTTTTGAGTTTGATATAGTTTGAACCTGCATATCAACCCTGCAAAGTATATAAAGTAATACTATTACATTTGTTAAGGAATAAACAAATTATTTTATGCATCTAGAAGCTTGAACTAGTTTATAACAAATTGTGTTATGCATGTTGAGGGTTTAGTTAGGTTATAATTGTTATTTGTATGCATTGGTTATATGTCTAGACTAGTTTCATTGAAATTGTAGTTAGTTTATAGCTGCCATTTTAATGATGTTAATCTTTCATGCTTGGGGTAGTTTTGGTTATAGTTTATAGATAATCTATAGTTTCCAAAAAAAAATAATGATAATTTTAGGGCTAGGAAGTTATAGGATTAACATGGTGAAAGACCATTGTTATAACACAATAGTAATGAATTCAAGCTCCCAATATTAGCAACAACTAAAAACATGTTTGATAAATAGTCCTTACTATAGGCCTAGGAATTCTTACGCTTCGATGTTTTAGACATTATATAGTGTCACCGTGGTAGTTGAAGCTTAAGTTTAAGGATTAAAGATCTTTAATAACTTACTCGTTTAGTCTTTTGAGCCTTAATTTCTTACATCGTAACTTGGATGTAAGTTTTACCTGTGAATCCTGTACAAGTATCAGATATGCATTAGCTTTAAGAAAAGCTAAGTAAGCCTCGGGCTAACCTCAAAACCCCCATTCAGTAAGAAAAGAAAACAACCATCAGAATCATACACATTCTTAAAGAGAAACCAATGATCTGAATTCAATAATTTGAAACTCATTATTTTTTAATAAACATTTTATTCATGACTGAAATTCAATACAGATTGAGTACGGTTAGTGGCATGTGAATTATAAGTTAGTAAATAGATTCTGTAGCCTTTTAATTATAGTTAACCAAAGAGTATTAACTCCTAAGTTTCTCTTTATGTCTTGTCTTTATAAACTATATATTAACTATACTAAAGTTAATCATTAATCTAACATTCTAACTACGATTTTCGCATTTAATATCACATAGAAAAAATTTAAAATTTTGTGAATTTTTGGAGATGTTACAATTATGCAATGTCCTTTTCACCCATTTATTGAGAAGTTATTGTTACATAAATAAATATATAACCATGAATATTCTTTCAAATCACTAAACCAACTATATTAATTGCACAACCAAACATAAAATCACATAACATTAATTTAACTAATTAACAAAAAAAACTATTAATTTTTAAATTATTAACAAAAACATATAAACAATCCTTAAAAAATGACCCATAAGTGATTCATGTTTTGATTTTTTTTTCACCAAATTGGTTATTGTTTTTTTTTTTTTGAAAAAGAATAATGATAGGATTTAACACAATTACAGCAGTTCAGAAATATACAATTCTTGATCTTCGCAGCTTTTCAATTCAGGATTAGGGAATTAGATGCATAACACTTGGCAAATCATTCAGAGATAGCATTCCTTGGGGAAGCGGGCATCCCTGGTTTGCTTTTAGATCAGCCGACTTGTTCAATTCACGAACAATGTGAAAGGAAGAGACCGACATACACTCAATTAAGATGAAATGTAACTTGTGCATAGTCACGTTCAAACTAGGATGGAAGAACTTAGATGTAGAATTTTAAAATTTAATAATGAGTTCAGAATCTCGAAAAATTTGAAGATTGGAATGACCAACTTCAATGGCGAGTTGATAGGATTTTAGAAGAGCATATAATTCTGCTTGGTTGTTAGAGAGTTGTCCCAATCCCCAACTGAAGCTGGTTTGAAGCAGTCCTCCCAGAAGGAAAATTAATCCACCGACTCCAGCATTTCTCGGGTTTCCGTTTAATGCACCATCAAAGAAAATTGAAACTTTATTCTTATTTTTCCACCAATCCGAGAAGTCTGCTTCCGAACTTCGAATCCGCCAAAGAGAATTAAGCATAGGTCTTCTAGAATTCAGCTGAGTTCTATCAATCTGAGGCAGTCCAATCCACTTGTTTTCAGCACAAAGGTTAATGAGACCTAGGTGCTTTCCCACTACTTCCAAGAGCATTGCCTTTGCATTAGAAGCTACAAGTTCAGGATTTTTGGATTTACTATTGAAGATTGATTCATTTCCAGCTATCCATATTTTCCACCAAAAGAATTTTGGGATGGCTTGCCAGATTTTCCTCCAATCACGGCTTGAAGAAGAAATTCTGGGATACTGGTTCTGCCAATTTGCAAAGAGATTTACAGGATCTTCATTTAAAGGAATAGAGACTAGTAATCCCAGTAAAAGAAACGCCCAGGCTTTCTGTGTGTATCCACAGTTAACAAAAATATGAGTTGAAGATTCTGTTGCTTGCTTACAGAAGCAACATCGAAAAGGGCCAAAAAAGCCTCTTTTTATCAAATTTTCCCCAGTTAAGGCTCGCTGGTACATGAGAATCCAAGGAAAAAAATTTACTTTCGGTATGCTAGGGGATTGCCAAACATGTTTCCAGAACTTGGCATTATGAGTTACAGGATGATAATTGAGAATAAAATTATACCCAATCACTATCGAGTAGCTGCCTGTAGGTGCTCAACCCCACACATCTCTGCAGGAAGAGTGTATGAGAGCATTTCCAGACAGTAGATTTATCAACAGATTTAATTGACCGTGCAAAGAAGGGACCCTGCGATTTGGCAAGGCTAGAAATTTCCACTCTAGCCAATTACCCTTATGATCCCAGGTGGAGGTATTAGCCAGACGCGTTATATGCTTAGTTACCAGCCAGTATTTTAATTCGTCGATTGCTTGGACAGAGAATAAAGGAGGATTACCGTTGATTTTGTCTTCCCATAAAAAAGTATTGTTGTCATTTCCCGGTATCTTGAATAATTGCTTGGTAAAAAATGTTATACCTTTTCTGCTGAGATTCCATATTGAAGTTCCTTTAGAAATATTATTCAACTGTAAATTTTGCAGAGTTCCTCCATTCAGATATTTTTTCCAAAAAAATTGATTTACAGGATGGCTTTGATTGGAGAAAAGTTGCCACGGTAGTTTTCCACCCATGGCAAGATTTACCAGCCCAGGATATTTAACTTGCAGCCCTCCTTTGGAAACGGGATGCTTGACAGTATCCCAGTTGACCAAATGTAATATGCCTTGATTTCCTTTGCCTCCTTGCCAGAGAAAGTCTCTTATCAATTTGGATAATTGATCCAAGATCGATTTAGGTGCCAGCAGAAGAGAAGACTGATAAATCGGAAGAGATGAAAGAGTGGATTTGATTAAGACTAGTTTATCTGTCGTAGTAAGCCAATAACCACCCGAGAAGACAATCTTGGATTTTAACTTACTGACAATTTCCAGCCAGTGAGAATGTTTTCTTTGTCGCAGCGATTGTGGAAGGCCCAAATACTTGACTTTATCCCAATTGGCAAAGCCCTCAAAACCAAGAAGCTGATAAATATTTGCAATAGTTTTGGGAGCTGCATTCCATCCATACACAATGCTTTTCCAGTTGTTGATTAGGGCACCTAAGACACTACAAAAATCCTGAATAATTTATTTGAAAACTCTTGCCAATCTCATCAAAACCCCTCCAAGGAGCAACGTGTCATTAGAAAAGAGAGCATGATTAATAGATTCCACAACACTAACGGATTTGATTCCTGGAATTGTTCCAACATTTTTATCCATAGTTAGCTTTCTACTCAGAGAATCAGCCATTAGGATGTAAAGAAACGGCGAGAGGGGGCAGCCCTGCCGAAGACTTCGGGAAGCTTGAAAGAAATGAGCAGGTCTGCCATTCACTAAAGGTGCTATCCAGGGCTTGTTAGTACAGGATTTAATCAGATTAATAAAAACAGAGTTGAATCTAAAAGAATTAAGAATTTGATAAAGGAAAGAGAGCTTGACCCTATCAAAAGCATTTGCCATGTTGAGCTTTATAAGCATGCCCTTCTCTTTTCTACTGAAGTTGGAATGCATGGCTTCCTGAACCTGTATCACATTATATAGGATATGGCGACCTTTAACAAATCCACCTTGTAGTGGAGAGATCAATTTTTTGAGAATGGGTTTAAGCCTGTTAGCTAAGAGCTTAGCTAAGATTTTGTAAGATGCCTTACACAAAGAAATTGGGCGGAAACGATCAAAAGTGGAAGGTTTAACTTCTTTGGGAATTAAAGTAAGGAAGGTGGAATTGGTACTTCCACCAACCTTGGCTTTAGACTGAAATGCTTTGATCATCCTCAAAAGATCTTTTCTGATAATAGTCCAACATACTCTGGAGAAATGAATGGAAAAGCCATCGAGTCCTGGGGATTTATCCGGAGCCATAGACCATATAACATCTATAATTTCTGCCTTAGAAAAAGGTTTCATAAGCTCACCATTATCTTCTGCATTCACCATACTAGGAACATTGGAAAGAAAATCTGAGGTTAATTCCGAGTCTACAACTCCCTCCTCTGTAAATAATTTCTTAAAATGAGCTTCAGCTTCTTGCTTGAGATGAGTGATACGTTTGAAGGTTTCGCCAGACGAAGAGGTTATTTCTGAAATATGATTATGGGACAGTCTTGCTCTATACTGCTTATGAAAAAACGAGGTGTTTTTATCGTCGACAATCAGCCATAAATTCTGAGATTTCAAACGCCAATGTTCCTCTTCCTTTCTAAAGGATTTGGATGCATTAAGTTGGGCTTCTTGTTCTTCAGCTAGAATGGTAGGTGAGATCTCTGCATCCTCCATTGTCATTTGAATATCATCAAGACGAGTCACAGGCAAAATTATGTCGCTGATAGGGGAATGGGGAGATAGTTTTATCCACTCCTTCAGCGCAGATTTGGTGTGTTTCAGTTTCCTTTCCCACATGAAATTAGGAGAACCAGATACCAGAATTTTCCAAGCATTACTAACCATATCCAAGAAACCTTCTTTGTCAATCAGCAGAGGGCTGAACTTGAAAGGAATGGGATCGTGATCTTCATCATCTATAAATTGTAGCAAGATAGGTTTATGGTCCAAGGATAATTTTGGCAATATGCTGGAGGAAATAATTTTATTTTCCATGAGAAAAGAGCTCTGAAGAAGAAATCTATCCAATCTGGCAGAGATATTGGCTGAGCCTATATGATTATTACTCCAAGTGTAGCAGCCTTTTTTAGGCTTAAAATCAATCAATTCCCAAGATGATATGATTCGCTCCACTGTTCTGAGCATAGGATCTCTCCCATAATTTCCACCTTTTTTTTCTTTTGGGGCCAGCATGATGTTTAAATCACCGGCTACAATAATGTTAGATGGATTTCTTACTGCTAAAAAATCAGCCAGGGAATTCCAACAGTCTCTTTTCTCCTGGAGAGTCACAGGAACATAAAGATTGAAAAGAGAGAGAGTTATCTTTAGACCAAGCTCGGTGAAAATCCAATGTTGAGAAACAAAGGAATTTTCCATTGAAAAAGGTCTTTAGACCAAAGCGTTGCAATCCCTCTAGATGAGCCACAAGCACTCACAGCCTGTCCTACATTCTTTTTCCAAAACTGATTGTTGATGGTAAGAAGGTTGCTTGCTTCAATTTTTGTCTCCTGGAGCAGAAGAACATCAAGGAGAGCCATAGTTATGAGATCTTTCATGGCTTCTACTTTCAAAGAAGTCCTCATCCCCTTGCAATTCCAAGAGACTAAATTCATTATTTACTGATGGAAGGAGGAGGGCCTCCTTTGGGAGGCCTGGCCCGAGTATTTCTGCTGATTGACATCTCTAAAGTTGCTTGAATTCCTTGCATCTTGAGACGTTCAGCTTCTTCCTCCCGAAGAGTCTTTTGCAATTTTCGACCTCATTTTTTAGAGGACTTCTCAAAAGGGTCTTCATCTGAACCAGAGTTTTCCGAGGTTTTAATTTTTTTTGCCATCTCCGCATAGGTAGGAGGACTACCATCCACAGGAATACCAATAGCGGATTGAGCTTGACCTTGGACTGCTTGCATAGACGGTTGAGGAAGCTCTCCCTCTTCAAGCACTTAAATAATTTGATCTCTTGCAACTTGCAAAGCAGGTTGTGGGACTTCTACCTCTACATGTACTGGGGCAACCTTATCTTCTGGGATACTTACTTAAAAATTATTTTGATATGAAATTACCTTCAAGGATGATCCATTATCCTTCTGATTCTGTCCGAGGGGATTGCTACTCGAACCCTTTTCTCCTCTTGGTCCCTTGGCTTTAGTTCCTTGCTTCACAGAGCTAGATTTTTGGACTAGAGTCCATTGAGCTCCCTTCTCTTGAACAGTTTCTTCTTCAAGTTTTTTCTTACTAGTTCTGGCAAAATGCCCATATCCATGATAGAATCTACACTTAAATGGCAATTGTTAATAATCTAATTCTTGAACATGCTCCCACCCTGCCACCTTCAAGGTAATTGCTCCAAGAAGCCCTACCTCTAAGTTTACTTCAACACAGATTCGAGCGCAGGTGTATTGATCTCTTGAATCAGCCCGGTCAATATATTTCCCAAGAATGTTCCCTATGGATTTAAGGGAATCCGAATTCCAACAATGGAGAGGAAGATGCGGCAGCCTAACCCAAATGGGCACAACATAAGGGACATCTTGATTCAAATCAAAGTTTGGGTTCCACTTGTTTAGGTAAAGCCCCTGAGGACACATGAAATAAGGTCGGTTTCGAAAGATTAGGTCTCTGTCTGCTACATTTTCAAAAAGAAATACAAAGTAACCCTTGCCTAATAACTTGCTGATAATGTCTTTAGAGATCAAAGGTTTCCAGTTCCTTTGGACCCATCCTTCAATAGCTTTTGGAGATGGCCAGAGGCCAGTAAACTGACCAATGAGTCCCCTGTCAGCTAAATTAAGAGCTGATATGCATGTTTGATCAACATGAAGATCAATTGAAGGGATGTTATCCAATTTTTTTACGAAGGATTGCTGAATCTGGGTGAGCTTCCTTTTGTTGCCTGAAGCAATGAGTCTTCTAAAGGCAGTGAGATCAGAGGAAGGAGAGACTTCCTCCATGACCTCAGAGACCTGCTCAAGATCCAAAAAAATGGCCAAGAGTTCTTCAACAGGTTGCTCAGGATCTCAGTCAAGGAAGAACCAAGAACGAAGCTCTATCTTCTTCACAGCATGATCCTCCCTAAGCGAAGCACCAACATACACAGAGAGAAAGAACCCAAGCCTTCAGTCTCTGCAATATCTAGACCATCGGAGGAGAGCAGAGGAAAGACCTCAAGAGCCTACCATCGACTGAAGAACCTTCAAGCAAGATTCAAAAACAGAGATGAAGACCTCAAGAGTCTCCCGCATATCAGAAGCTTCTTGATCCAGACGCAGACTAGAGAACCTCTAAATCAATCCCAAGCTGGCACATACATCCACAAGAGAGCACTCTAGGCTCAGGGAACGCTCAAAGGAGCATGTCCAAACACGATCAGATCTAAGCTCCAGAGAGGAATCCCTCCGAAGCCAACTCAGACAGTGTCGAGGCCTCCAAAAAGCAAAGAGCTGAACTAAAGTCCACCTTATCATCGCGGAGATGACAAGACTGCCTCCTTCAGCAAAATTGCAAACCAAAACTCCAAAGAACTAGAGAACAGGTCGTCAGTTCTTGAAAAATTTAAAATTTTTCTTGGAGCCCGAAATGAAAAAAATTTATGAGCATCCTATACTAAACCCAAAATATTATTCATGTTTTGATTTTTAGAAATATGTTTATAATAATATAAATTTATCAAAATGATTCCAAATGTCCCATATATCACGAATAAAAAGACATGACATGAAAAATTTAGCAATGATAAATGTGAGGATGTTAAAAGACATTTCACTTTATAAAAATCTATTTTCTTTTATCTACTAGATAGATTTTGTAGATGAAACTTGGATTTATTACATTGAAGAGATGCATTTTACAACCCAGTAGGGGGGATGTGTAAGTCTTTCCATGCTCATCCTAGAGCTAGCACGTATCCTTCATAAAAAATAATAAAATGTTATAAAAAATAACATGTCGACTCAAATTAGATTTAAAATATTTTTTAGAAGCATATATATAGGACTACAAATTAAAACCATAAACATTATGTTTGCATTTGCTCAACATTTCCACTCTAAAAAAGGGGTTTGCAACTCGAGCATTGGTAGATCCCTTTCAGCACTTGGTATATCCTTTTTAAGATGGATCTATGCTTGTAATATTAATACGAAAACAAGAGAGGATGGTAAGAGACTTTGCATATCATAAAAAAATATTTTTCTTATTTACTAAATAAATGTTAATATCTTTGAAATTTGTGGTGGACTACTATTTATGTTTTTTCATTTATGAACGAGGATGAGATAAGTGTATTGTTCATATTGATTTTATGGCAGTCGTTTGAAATTCAAAATAAATAATTACTAGCATAACCACTTAATTTGTGGTCAGAGAACACCGAGAGACCCCAAGTTAAATGCCGTGAACAAGTTATCTATTACTTGTTCTTTATTAGTAATTGCAATCATGTTATCACCTGCCTTTACTCTTTGTGCCCATGCTGCTAAATTGAGAGTTTACTCGGCATGGCATGTGGTCTTCACAATAACTCGACTCCCAAGTGCTAGATGGAGGAGTTTCACATTAACTCGACTCCCACATGCCAGACGGAGAAGTTTCAGATTAACTCGACTCCCAAGTGCTAGAGGGAGGAGTTTATTAAGAGTTCAGAGGAGTTTATTAGGAGTTCGATTGTCACACGAACTACACATTAAATGGACTCTTAACTACAAAATAGAGTTCAACTAAACCTTGTTCACATTAGCTCGACTCCCAATTGCCAGATTGCTGCACATTACCGTGCCACTAAGTGAAGTTAACACTTGAGTTTTTTTTTTTTTCCAACTACCACAAACTACATTTATCACATGAGCTATTTTTTATTTTTATTTTATAATTGTTTATTATGAATTTTGAAACATGCTCATAGAATCAAAGATAGTACACTTGTCCCATCCTCCTTCAATATAGGAAAAACATAGAAGGTATTCCACCTCAAAATTCTAAGATACAAACGGTTATCGACGTAGTAAAAAAAAAGAATAAAAAAAATTGGTAGCTGATGAATGGATAAATGGTAGCTAATGCATGGATAACTCATAGATGATGAATAGATAACCAACTGTTCATGGTAGATACCTAGAAGAATGTGAGAGAGAAAAAAATGTAAAAAATAACTACTGGTTGATAAAATGACAACACGTAGCTAATGCATGAATGCATGAATAATGTATAATTTGGAATGGACAGGTAGTAGATGCATGTATAACATATAATTTCATGGTACTTAACTTGTTATCTATCGACATTCACCGACAACAAATAAAGTAGTTGTGTTAGCGGGTAAAGTATAGGACCCATAGAAAATGATGACAATTTTTACACCGAAGGTGTTATTAAGGAGACAGTTCTACTCAAAATTTCATAGTCTGTTGATAGTCTATGAGTAGCCGCCCCCTCTCCATCAGGGATAATTTTAGGGGTGAAATTTAGCCCATGGGCTATTTTTAGGGGGTTTTCTCCAAAAAAAGATTCGCCATTTTGCAATTTTTGAAGTCCTGTTTCGTCCAATTTTGATGGGGTAAACTTTTTCACCCTAAAAATCACCAATTTATTATATAAATGATATAAAATCCTAGGAAATTAAAATATTTTTTGAAAAATATTGCCAAACATTTTATAGTTGGTGTTTTAAGAATTGGTAAGATTCGCCAACATTTATACACTTTTAAATAAGTATGGTTCCTTAAAATCATTCCCGCTCTCCATCGAATAAACACAAACCTCTACAGTGCAAATTTATGTGCAACAATTCAATTCTCTTGCAGCGGTCAACGAGGAGGCTTTGTAAGCAACGACTTATCTTCCTTTCACAACAGTGGGAAACTCCTCTTCTGGCAACAATTTCTTAATGCAGATTTGAAGCAGTGGTTTCTTCAGACACCCACAATCTCCACACAACAGTCGAAATGGAGACTTAAATACATAACAACAGTTCCTACTCTCCTCATGTGGCTCGATGAGGCAACACACGACCTCTCCTTCACAGTTCTCCCTTAGTTCTGATGACTTCCCCTTTGCAACACTTCATGGGAATTGCGATAATATGCAGTCAAATAGGAGGGCTGCAATACGCTTCACGGATCTCTCTTTCTGTAACACTGAGCTCCAATTTTTCTGGGCATCCACAGTGGCTCATAGGCTCTCTCCTTCACGTTTTTACAACAAACACTCCTTTAATTAAAAATGACAACTTTCTTTTGCTCGATGTCTCCATGCAGTATCTCAGTTTCCCTCTCTTAACACAACAACGACCTCCTCCTCTAATTGGATAGTGGAATTTCCAAATTTCCACAACATTGTGGGTCTTTATGTCTTACTCCTCTTCACATAGCATACAACTAAGTGATCTCCTCACGTGAAGGATTTCTTCCGGATGCACATGAAGTCAACAATTCTCCTTGACACTGAAGGATCGGTCCTCCTAGGAAGGGACTTCCCTTGCACTCTGGGTTCCACAGATCGTACAAGAAGCTAAAAGTAGACGTTCCTTTGGGTAGCAACGTCTCCACACAATTGTGGCTTCACGAATTTTCTCAGCAACGACTCACATCCACACAACAATTCTCACACACATCCTTCTAAGCCTCAAACCAACATATAACATCAACAATAGGCCATAGAGGGCTCTTCTCACAGCCTCAAAGGGCTTCTCACTGTAGGCCACGAAAGGGCTCCTCATATTAGGTCGCGAAATTATGGTGGTTCCTACTACATGCCGTTGTCCCGATTATTGTGATACTTTTGAGTTCTATTATAGCAAATATTGGGACTAAAAAATGTCATGGTTCAAAAGGAAAGCTCATGAGCTACGGGGAAAGCATGTCATTAAGTGTGATAGTTTTCTTGGTGTTGATCTCCTTGACGTTGAAGATGATGACATGGAACGCATTTTGGGGAGGGCGTGGTCACCAAATGTAACATGGCTTCACTGGTACAAGTGTCCCTACTCTTCACTGCCTTCGTGGATTCCATTGAAGAATTTAACATTTTTGGAGGTGGTCGAGAAAAAATTGGAAACCTTGTGGCAATGCCTGTCGCAAGTAAATTGGAATTTCGAGTTAAAGTCGTATGTTTTTATCATTATTGATGTTCTATTTCCCCAACCATAGGTCTCCAACGAATTCTTAGGAATCCCCTGATTAGAATCATATATCGTTCTTATCTTTGGAACACGTGGACATTTTGCAGACTCCTTTGCGATTGAGGGAGTTACATATTTATGATGCCCTCTCGAAAATTCCAAATTCCATAGGGCAGCTGAAGCATCTCGAATGCATTGTTATTACTTCAAGGGACTTGTGTCTAAAAAACTTGCTGGAAGAATTTTGTCCGCTGCGGTCACTGATGTTCTTGGTGTTAAGAAACTGCTTAAAAATGAAGTCACTGCCAGATTCCCTCGAGGGTTTAATAAATAAGGTGACATGGAACACATTTTGGGGAGGGCGCGGTCACCAAATGTAACATGGCTTCGCTGGTACAAGTGTCCTTGCTCTTCGCTGCCTTCATGGATTCCATTGAAGAATTTAACATTTTTGGAGGTGGTCGAGAAAAAATTGGAAACCTTGTGGCAATGCCTGTCGCAAGTAAATTGGAATTTTGAGTTAAAGTCATATGTTTTTATCATTATTGATGTTCTATTTCCCCAACCATAGGTCTCCAACGAATTCTTAGGAATCCCCTGATTAGAATCATATATCGTTCTTATCTTTGGAACACGTGGACATTTTGCAAACTCCTTTGCGATTGAGGGAGTTACATATTTATGATGCCCTCTCGAAAATTCCAAATTCCATAGGGCAGCTGAAGCATCTCGAATGAATTGTTATTACTTCAAGGGACTTGTGTTTGAAAAACTTGCTGGAAGAATTTTGTCAGTTGCGGTCACTGATGTTCTTGGTGTTAAGACACTACTTAAAAATGAAGTCACTACCAGATTTCCTCGAGGATGTAATAAATATGGAACACCTCGATTTGTATGGATCCCAGGAGTTGGAGATGCTTCCAAATTCCTTCAAGGATTTAATTAGACTCAAATATCTTTGTTTGGAGGGGTGCATAAGCTTAACCATGTTTGCCCAAACATTGGGAAACATCAGAACGCTTGAACACCTAAATATTTTCCATTTTAAAAGAATTCAATTATTGCCTCCATAAGTGGCACAACAAAGGTCATTGATAGAATTAAAATTGGGGGGCACACTTAAAAGAATTGCCAAGTGCAATGGGATATCTAAACGATTTGAAAGTTTTGGAGACTGGAAGTAGTGAGTTGCACTCTCTGCCACCTTCGCTCGGTGAGCTAAAGAACTTGACCAACTTGGTTATAAGGCACTATCCGTTACACAAACTGATATTTAAAAAGGTTGAAGGACAGAGAGAAACAGTAGCAGACTTTTCTTTTTAGGAATTCCTACCTCGGCTCCAATGCTTCGAAATGGGGTGGGCAGAAATATCAGAGATATCATTTGGTGAAGAAGTCTATGCCAACCTTCACATTCTTAAAATCTGGTCATGTCATAAATTGAAGAAATTAGAACGGTTTTGTGGTATGGCAAAACTTGAAGAGATAAATATTGAAAGTTGCAGCGAGTTAGAAGAGTTTAAGAGTGTTGAACATTGTAGGTCGTTAAAGACTATTGAGATAAGAGACTATTCGAGACTGCAGTTGAAAGAGGAAGTACGACTGAGGCAACGAGGAATTAATATTCGAGAGAATCTGTAAGTTAGTTATTGTATGGGCACTCCCACCTTTGCATTTATTAATGATTAATTATTATTATTATTTAATCTTTCTTTCTCCAAAATTTGAGCTCTCCACCAGTGAAGAAGGGTTTGTTGTCCATATAAGTAACATAAACGATGTATATTACAATGTCTTTTTAACAAAATACGTGTTCCACTATAAACAAACATTATATACATAAATTGTATTCCAAAAGTTTTTTATGATTATATTCTTACCCCATATATCAAATTTTAAATTGTATTTATGTTTTTTCCAATTTGAAATTTGTTTAATTTTCATTTTGTAGATTGGCTTTCGATAAGTTTTAACTAAAACAATAATACAAGTTATTAAGATCAACATTGCATTATTAAAATCGATTGTATTATAGTGTAGTTTTTTATGATTATATTCTTACCCCATATATCACATTTTAATTTGTATTTATGTTTTTTCCAATTTGAAATTTGTTTAATTTTTATTTTGTAGATTGGCTTTTGATAAGTTTTAACTAAAACAATAATAAAAGTTATTAGGATCAACGACGCATTATTAAAATCGATTGTATTATAGTGTATGTATGCATTTTCATTATAATCATTCTTATTTTCATGAAAATTAGAATGCTAACTTTATATGTGAATTAAATGTATAAAGAAAATGGTAAATATGCATAATGTTGTACACATTGATTTTAATTAATAGAATAGAAAGGGCCCAAAGGGGTTGGATCAATTGGTGAAGAGCGAAGTGTTTTTCATTAGTGGGCAATGTTCAATTCCAATAAGGGCTGAACTTGGAGCAATGGGAGCACCTTGAGGTAGTGGTCGAATGTGTGGTTCCATCCAAAGAGATTATATTAAATGATCTCATGACCCATGTACACATAAGTAGATCAAATCCCACCCCCATGTCCTCCTAACATTTAAATCCCATGCGGGTTAGAGCAATTGGTAATGAGTAAGTGAGATGAGAAGTTGTAAATGGAAGGCCATGAGTTCAAATTCCTCGTGGGTACTTAAAACAAATAATAGAATAAAATGTAGAGTTGTGGGAAGTTGTTATGGAGAGGGTGAAGAAGAAGAAAAATGAGAAATTTATAAGGAAACTCAAGATTGGCTTTGACTTCCAAGTTTTAAGCATAATCATGGCCAGAGGGGGCTATCCTTTTAGACCACATTCTATTCATCCTTACCAAAGTTAAGATTGCGGGGAATTTTATCAACTAGAGTATTTGGAAAGCCTAGGAGGTTGTTAAGCCCTTTGTAGAGAACTCAGATTGCTTAGTGCTTCAAAGATAATTGTCTTTGGTAGTGTTTTCTCCTCTTACATGAACATAAAGCCTTATTTAATTACATATTGGAGTGGCACTTAATTTTTGAAAATAACATTATATTGGTTTCTATTTATTGAATAGGTTTCTATTTATTGCTTATTAGTATTTGCACTACTATTTCTATAGATTCACTATACTTGCTTTTAACACATAAACTTACATTATCTACATAAACTTAACTTTCATTCATTTTAGACATACCGAAATTCTTTTCAATATTTCATTTTCTGCTTTGGGGTTTGGTAGTTTTAATTATGAGCCAAGAAGGAAATCATGGTCCTAAACATTTTGGAAGCTACGATAAGATACCCATAACATAGCATTTTCGCGGGACAAGATTTCCTATTGCCACATAAAAATCGCCATAGTGTTTAAAACATTGTTTTAATTTTTGCGTCGGCCAACGGTTCCCATTTTCTTCAAAGGACCCTGCCAACAAGGTTTCCAATTGGACCTTGGAAAATCGTCCGCTCACAGATTGTGGCGGGAGCGACTAATCTCAGAGAAACGCTATTATCTCTTCAACGTTCCATGTGAGCGCTGTCTTCTCGAGACGGTGTTGGGTTGGGACGAAGAAAAACTATACGCTCTTTTATTATGGAAAGACCGGAATAATAGAGATTTCTGGAACCAAATCGGTAATTTGATGCAATTGGATTAGGTTCTACAGACCACACTTCAATCCATAATTCAATTGAATCGCGAGGTTGCATAGCTTCAATTCAGCTCGTGAAAGCTTAGAAGACAACTCTGCCGCATTTAGCACCTCCTCCCCATATTCTTTAAAAAATACAGTCCATAATGCCAGTCACCTCAATTGGGTCAGGGGACCTTTGCAAGGTACGGGAAATCAAAACCCTGGGGAAGAGCAGAGACGCCGAGGCCAGGAAGCTTCTAGAAGATGTGGCTAAACAGGTTCAGCCCATTATGATGAAGCGCAAATGGCGTGTCAATGTCTTATCAGAATTCTGGTATTCCACTAAAACTTTTTATATTTTCGTATCTTTCTTCTATTTTCTTTTGGGTTGCTGGTTTAGTTACTCTCCGTGAATTGCGATTCAATTTAGTTTGATTCGTGGCACTTTAAACATTTAAATTCTGAAATTTTGAATACTAATGGCTTTCTGAGTATTTAGAGCCTAATTTATGGGTTAAGGTTCTAATTTTTAGGGTTTTATATGAATTTAAATGAACTTTTAAATAATTAGAGACAAAGACTGAAATTCTGGGATATGGTTGTAAATCTTGTCAGTCTGGGATAATTTTTTATTTTGTAATGTTTATTTTTTGGTAATTTTTTGTAGTTTAATTTGTGTTTCTAAGAACTTTTGTTGGATTTTAGAAAGGGTTATATCATGTGTGTTGTGGATCGATTGCAGTCCCCGTAATCCATCTCTTTTAGGATTGAATGTTGGAGGAGGTGCAGAAGTTAAAATTAGATTGAGGAAGCCTAACCGAGAAACGGAGTTCTATCCCTATGAGTCTTTGCTGGGCACTATGTTGCATGAACTCACTCATAATGAGCACGGTCCACATGACGCCAAGTTTTATAAGCTATTGGATGAGATCACAAATGTAAGTTTGAAACATTTTGTTGTTTATGGAATTTTCTAGTTTCGAAATGAAGTCGAGTTACTGAAAAACTGTTTTGAAATAGCTTAAATTATGACAATGTATATCAGCGCTGCGCTCTTTGAGATGTTATGTTCTTCTATATGGGACATTGTCTGGGGGTTTTGAACTAGTGACCAGCTGAGGTAAACCTGTTTGTTCTTATTTTGAATTGGTTGGGCCCGTTTAATTTGGAAATGTAATTTCATTATTTCTATGAGGTCAAAACATTAGCTATATTTGTGCTTATTTTGTGTTCTATGGTGAAACTTCGAGCTTTCAGCTTATTAGTAATGTAAGTTCATGACCTTGGTGTGATGCAAAATTCTTTTTAACTTCATGCTCAAGATCAAATGGGAAGACCAGTATTTTGTTTATACCTCTGAACAAAGAAACTAGTTCTGGTTTAGTGCCCAAAAATGCGTGGTTGAGGTCCTTACTTCCTTTCCCATCGATCTACCATATGACCCAGTTGGGACCTTTAGCGCATTGATCACACACTGAACCTCATGTAATAGAGTGTATGATGTTACCACGTAAGGTGGCACTGAAGTTGTTTTAGTTGTTCTGCATCAGCTTTTGTTTGACGCCAGTCACATTATCCAGTTCCCTTGGAGATACAAACACATTCTCTTAGTAGGATGCTTTTGGGTGGTTTCATGTATAAAGTTAAAACTTAAAGTTAATTATCATGTCTGATTTTGTAGGAATGCGAGGAGCTGATGGCTAAGGGAATCAGCGGAAGTGGCCAAGGATTTGATGCTCCAGGAAAACGATTGGGAGGATTTTCTCGCAATCCGCCTCTTTCATCCCTCCGACAGAATGCTTTGGCTGCTGCAGAAAAAAGATCTCGCCTTGGGACTCTAGTGCCTTCAGGTCCGAACCGCATTGGTGGTAATAGGGAGATGATGAAACTTTTGACTCCAAGTCAAGCAGCTGCAATGGCTGCAGAAAAGAGACTTATGGATGATATTTGGTGTGCTGCTCCTGTCACTTTTGGGGTAGATGGAGTTCAAAAAGCCAGTGAAAGAGAGAACAGTTTTGATGGATCCTCAAGTTCAACAGCAGCTATTGAGAATCAAACAAGTGCAAATGAAGGCAAAGAAAGGGAGGATATTTTTCATGGTTCTTCAATTTCATCAACAAGATCTGAAAACCAAATGAATAAAATTGAAGGGGATTCTACATGGGAGTGTGGTATTTGTACTCTCTTCAATCCGGTATGTATAACAACTTAATTTCTTTAGTTGTCATTGAAGCTTAGGAAATTTGTTAATCCTGCATATATAACTACTGCTTAATTTCTCTAGTTGTCGTTGGAGCTTAGGAATTTTGGTGCATACCTTTTCTGAGATTGAACAGTATTATTTATATTTTTTGGTCAGTTATAACTTATTAGAACTTATATGAAAAAATAAAATCATATGTGGGGTAAGACCCACCTCCTAAATCTTGACATCCGACTGTGGGGAGGCCTTATTGGAAAAAGTTGAAATCAAGATGTTTTTGTTTCTATTGGAGGGCTTTCTGGTGCCTGGTAGTTCTGATAAATTGAGTGTAAGTTTTGATAGGAACTTTATAATAGACTAGTGGAGAAAGCAATATAAAAGTGGTGAGTGGACAAGCGGGTCACTGTAGGTTAGAGTAGGGTATTAGTTTCCCTTCCATTTTTAAAGATTCTCTGGAGTATGATTGTAAAGTTCTTGGGCTTCTCTACTAGCTCGTCTTGTGCAGCAATGACGAGCCACACAAATAAAATTAACAACCTTAGGAAGATTCTGATGCGTTCCTATGTTTTATAAGCAGGATGCCAGCAAGTAAAAAGAGATTAACAGAGCACTCTGTGCAACCTCATGTAGCTTGTTTTCTTTCGAAGGAAGAGTTTCTTTAAGTTGGTTTGGCTGCTTTAAACAGTTGAAATTAAGATGTCATAATTTCTATTGAAGGGATTTCTTGTGCCTAGTAGTGTTGTTAGTCTGCCAGTTAAATTGAGTATAAGTTTTCTTAGAAACTTTTTAATAGACTAATAGACAAACCAATATAAAAGTAATTGGTGAGTGGACAAGTGGGTCACAGTAGGTTAGAGTAGGGTATTAGTTTCCCATCTATTTTTAAAGATTCTCTGCAGTATGATTCTCGCGTTCTTGGGCTTCTATTCTAGCTCATCTCGTTAAACAATGAAGAAATGCACAAAAAAATTAACATCCTTTGGAAGATTCTGACGCATCTTTATGTATTATAAGCAGGAGGTAGAAAGAGAATAACGTAACACTCTGTACAACTCTCACATAGCTTAGTTTCTTTAGAAGGAAGAGGTTTTTAAGTCGGTTTTCTCCAATATCCTTTATGATATATCCGACTAAAATATTTATGAACTTGACTTACAAAGATCCAGAATATTGGGTTATCTGATATTCCTTGTTTCAGTTGGGACTACATGAGCAAGGTCAAATTCATGAATATGTATTAGTCAGTGCTGAGAAGCATTTCAAATATAACATGAGCAAGGTGAATGGCATGCATTAACATTTGATATATTATTTTTGCTATTATCTGCAATGCTGCATAGTGTAAGTAATTTTAAATTAATCTATGACCCATATCCCATGAGTATAGTTGCAACTGACCAATTTCTCATGGTTTTGAATAGTCCACGTAGCACTCATTGCATCAGGTGATGCTCACAGGGGTGAAGCGGGATTGAGACTAGCGAAATGAATCGTATAGTATCAATCAACACCTCTAGGGCTTGTAGAAGATTGTGACTAACAGGATCCTGTGCGAGTTACCTTCCTTATTCGAGTGCTTCCTCTGGAATTTCAAAATAATATATTACAACTAAAAACTCTTTTCTGTGCTTTTGCAAGCTGGCATGCAGATGGGATGATTGGAACAGTTGTCACATTTCTTCAACATCACTGTCAGCTTATGTGAGGGTCAAACAATTTTTTTTGGCCATATTGAACATTTTGGTCAATATCTGAATTTTGAATCTGTAATTGACTAATTTCTATGCATATTTCCTTTATAAGGACAAATACAACATTGTTCTGATTGTCTATTGGCTTTCCATAGCCTCTTAGAAACGACGTAATTCGGCTGACTGCTATGCTCCCCAATTTAATCCTGTCCAAGTCTACTCGCGAGTCACAGCATAGGGATCGTATTCTGTATTCTTTGTATACTCTTGAGGCATATTGGAGTTTTTAAATGAAAGACATTGAGGCTGTATGAGCTCATGGGGGGCTTAGGGAGTTTATTTCCCTAGGCAATATTATATTGTATCATGAAAATGATTTGGGAAGCTAACTTTAGCTACCATTGTTTTTTAATTCGACCCAGAGTTGTTTAAACTGAAAAGCAAAGTTATTTTTACTTAAATTTTTTCTCCTACGGTGGTGGAGCTGACTGGCAGTTTTCAGAAGCCTTGTGTAGTGTACCTGACTTTCAAATTGGGCAATGGTGCACCTCTTTTCTGAACTATTTTTAGTCTTCATAAGTTTTTCTTGCCAAGCTGAATACATAGAGAATCGAGATATTGCAGAATCATGCAGATTGTGGACTAAACATAAGGAGTGGAAATTCTAAAGCTGTTTAACACTCAAGAAAGAGAAACTTTAAAAGCTGGAATGTTGAACCAGAAATCCATTATATTTACTAACATGAAAACACCTGAGATCAGTAGGAATCATAAAGACTTATCTTATGCTTAGGAACAGATTATGGAAAAATATTTGCCAAAGGAGGTTTTACCAACCAACAATAGGCATTCTTGCTCAAATGTCTCTCCCAAGCTGGTGCTATGATGTGATTAGATCCTATGGAAGAACTATGGGCTTTCTTCACAAAAAAACCACAACTAACACAAAATCCTCTCTAGCAGGTACATTTTCTTTCCTAGTTGCTGAGCATGATGAGAGCCGTAATAGTTTTAGTCTGACCTTAGAAGGAGGCAACATTGTATCAATTAGTCGGTAGCTTTGCTAGCTTGCTCTTTAGTACAAGACCTCCTTGCCATCCTCCTCACTGGAACAAGGAATACCACTCCTTGATAGCCCATTTGTGAGAACAAAGGAGATGCAATTAAACTACATCGCTATCAAGCTTTTTGCCTTAATTCCCACTATAATCCCAATTGTAGACAAACCAACTGATATACTACACCATATACTTGGAGATTTTGCCTCTTTGACAAGTTCTTCCTTTGTGTCTACAACTTGCATGAGCTTTGTTGCCACAAAAACTAGCACCCTAAATGCAAGGACTCGAAGGGTTCTAACTAAGTGCAACTATGGAAACTTTAGAATTGTCACCTAAGTAAAGTTTCCCTTCACTTTTAGCGAGGAAAGATAATCCTACACTAAGGGGGGATTCCCTAAAGTAATTAAGGTTTGTTTGATTGATTAAGTGATTTGAAAGATTCCTTAGGTTACTTGTGAAAGATTGTGAATAGATTTAATTTAGTAAGTTAGAGTGTTTTGTGTGGCATTTAAGTTGTAGGAATGAGAATTCATGCACAATATGACTGAACACAACTCACTAGGATTATTATTACTCACAATGATTTGCTTGCTTAAACCCAAACGATAGCATGAAATCAGAACATAACATGAAATCAAATAACATGTGAATATCCCATTAAATAGATTTCATCAGTCAAGTAAAGCATCCATGTTATTATTGCATGTAAAAACAACTATGAAGATTACGAAATCATTTTAACCATGAAGTAATTAGCCATAAACCAGATCTGATTTTATCCTTATTTGCTTATCAATCCTTAAAGATGTATTTAAATGGACATGAGGTTATAAGCAAAGTTAATTATGGAAGAAGTGTTTAAATCCAATGACTGTTTAACAATGTTTAACAATAAATGCATGAGCTTGTAAGCAAAACATTAAGCAAATTAAGTTTCAGATTGTCAAGTAAAGTATTGAAGTGAAATCTATGTAATACAACCCAAAAGACATTTGCTAGATTGTTATGTATTTGCAACAAATTTGAACAACAAGAAATAAGCTTAAACTAGATGTGAGAAGTTAAATATTTAATTGCCATAAGTTAGAGCTTAATAAAAAATGGTTTGCACACATAAAACCTGAAAGTAAATTGTAACATAAACGATCTCAAGGCTCTTCTTCTAGAGCTGGTGTTGCCAAGAAAACAAGTCTTGTATCAGAAATTAAATGTACAAAACCAGATTGCTGAAAATTAACTTCAAATGATATTTTGCAAGTGTGAAACAAAGTAATTAACAACAATGAAGGTGTAGCTTGTTTGTATGATAAGAGTAAAAAATATGAAGTTAAACTTGAATTTCTTGAAATTTAAGGTTGCTTCATAACATTAACCAAATAACTATTGATCCAGTTCATATAACAAAGATAACTTGCTGAAATAAACATGTTATGAACCAGATTTTTGTTTTAGGTTACTTAGAAAACTTAGAAGAAACAAACTAGAATTCATAAGTTTAATTGAAATGAAAAAAAATTAGAGAAGTGGCTATGTAGCTTGTGAATGTGTTGCTTAGTGCTTTAGTTATTGTTATCACACAACTTGTAGTTGCCCCACAAAGATATCCTATTCAGGACGATAGAGGAGACGGGCAACTAAAGAGGTGAACCTAGAGTATGCCCCCCAGATATGGATCGGTTGTCACGCCGGTGAGGATACTCTTCACTTTATGCCATTGATAAGCCAAGTGACAAAGGGGAAGACCCTAATCTAACCTAGAAAGAAAGACCTAAAGCTAAAACACCAGATCAAACTATGACAATAGAATACGTAAGGTGTGTAGCTGATGAAACCCTAGATCTGAGACAAGTAGCCACTAGGTGAATGATGCTTTTGGACTATGACGGTTTAGACGATGAAAATATAATCTAAAATGCTTAAGTTTAGTGACTATATGGTTATTATATGGATCTAGGATGTAAGTGTTAGTTTAAATGATAGATGTCACTACCTTGGGGGGATTGAAGGTGGAAAGTAATAGTATACCCAAAGTGGTGAATCAAGATGAATTTAATCTTACTAACACTTGATTATGTTCACTTGATGTTAGATTTGATAGTATCTAGAAGTACAAGCCAAGCCGGAGCATAAAACCCAGAAAAATGATGAAACAACCAAGGAGGACGAATTGCCTAACAGCCAGTGTTGGGTTTTGAGTGGGAAAATGGAGTCCAATAATGACATTCTAGCGGATTTAGGGATTGTGAGGGATGGCTGCAAATACCCAAATGCCAAAAAATTAAAATTCTAAGTAAAACAAGCCCCGAGAATTTTCCTACTTACTAAACTAGGGTTTTGAAAGTAAAAATTATGCAATGACAATTGGGTAGAAAAGAAAATGGAGAAACTTACCTAGTTCACTTACTTGATGTTTGGGGAAGATTGCTGAAGTCACGAAGACTACCTTTGCATAGATCAAGTGGAAGGATGTGGAAAATCCCGCTCCAAGTTGAAAGATTTTTATCATTCAAGCTAGCATTATGATCTTAGGATCTTTAACTGAGAGAATATCATGCACAACAATAAAACACAAGCACAACACAAGAGACAAGAGACAAAGAATTTTCCTCGGGGAAACCATAAAGGAGAAAACCCCGCAACTTCCTCAGAGATAGAATCAGCACCAAAAGTAAAACTCGAAAACATAAAGATGATCTCCCGATAGCAGCAGTCTCTCTCTCTCACACTGAGAGAGCTTCTTCTCTCTCACTCATGCGCCCCAATGAGTGAGTGTGTGTATGATCTAAATAGAGGGACTCACTCTCTATTTATATTCTTCCGTTCACTTGGAACCTACTCCATCATGTCGGCCTCACTTAACAATTACTTACTAGAGCCGACATCTCTAGGAGTGTCTAATAACCCTAGTGCCCCACAATTTGTGGGGACTTTGCCTCTTCCGACCAACAAGGAGGTTTATCCTTAGCACAATGGTGGGGACTATTGCCCCGACTTACAATGACTCACCTAGGGTCGACTTCACTAGGATAGTCTAATAACCTAAGGGCCCCACAACTGTGGGGAATTTAACCCTTGACCAATAGGAGGGTTACCCACAATGACTTGACATGACTTTCTCATTATAGAAACTTCTCGGAATAAACATCGGGGTATGACATGACTCAAATACATTACAATACATCCCGGAATAAACATCGGGTTACAATACATAAGAAATACAAGTGAATACATTCCGAAGTTACAATTACATCAACACTCCCTCTTAACTAGGAAGGTATTCTCTTGACACAATTTATTAGCACAAGTCTTCTTCTTTGTATCATCTGGGTCATCGTCAAGTCCTCGTCATTTTCAAGTCATATTCATCTGGATTTGGATCGTCACTGGATCTGAATAATCATCACTGGATTTGGATCATCATTGGATCTGGATCATCATCATTGGTTCTAGATCATCGCTCGATCTGGATCATCATCACTGGATCTGGATCATCACTGGATCTAGATCATCACTGCATCTGGATCATCACTCGATCTAGATCATCGTCACTGGATCTGGATCATCACTGGACATCATCACTAGACATCATCACTGGATCTGGATCATCACTCGATCTGGATCATTACTGCTGGATCATCATTACTGGATCTAGATCCTCGCTCGATCTGGATCAGTACTACGGGTGCTATCTCATGATTCTTCTCATCACAGGAAGTTCTACAGAGCCAACCCTCTTTCATGCTGGTTGTAGGCCTAGCCTCCATGTAGGTCTTCTTCAACGCTTATATCTGACCTACTCGTCAGAATGGCCCGTCCAGCACTTACATCTGACCTACTTGTCAGAAAGGCACGCCCAACACTCACATCTGATCATATAGGAACCAATCCTATAATCACATTAGAAAGGCCCAACACTCACATTCACCAGCATGATAGGACACAACTACTATCATCTGTGAAAAGGCTCAGCACTTACATCTGACCTACTCGTCAGAAAGGCACGGTACTCACATCCATCTAGGCTGGAACACATCCTGCTCACAATGATGGAAGAGTTCTGCACTTCCATCCAGGCCGGAACACATCCTGCTCACAATGATGGAAGATTTCCTCACTTTCATCCAGGCTGGAACCACATCTTGCTCACAATGATGGAAGAACTCTGTTCTTCCACCCAGGCCAGAACCACATCCTGCTCACAATGATGAAAGACTCTCATCCAGGCTGGAACACATCCTGCTCACAATAATGAAAGATTTCGCACTTACATTCATCCAGGCGGGAACACATTCTGCTCACAATGATGAAAAGGCTCTGCACTTACATCCATCCAGGCGGGAACACATCCTGCTCACAATGATGGAAGGGCTCTACACTTACATCCATCTAGGTGGGAACACATCCTGCTCACAATGATGGAAGGGCTCTGCACTCACATTTGATCTTGTAGGAACCAATCCTATAGTCATATCAGAATGGCCCCCAGTCCTCCTCGACTGAGCTACCTGGTAACTGACCAGGTGCCTCCATTCTCCTAGAGAATGGCAGTTGCCCTTACATCTGACCTACTCGTCGAAATGGCTAACACTCACATCTGACATGGAAGGAACTTAATCCTTTAGCCATGACAGAATGGTTCAACCCTTACATCTGATCAAGTGGGAACACATCCCTCTATCACATCAGAATGGCTTCTCAGTCCTAGACTGAGTTTTCTTGGTACCTCACCAGGTAGCTCCATTCAAAGAATGACAATTGCCCTTACATCTGTCCTACTCGATAGAATGGCCAACACTCATATCTGACATGGAAGGAAGCAATCCTCTCACCATGACAGAATGGCTCAGCCCTTATATCTAACCTATTCGTCAGAATGGCTATGGATCTCAGCACTCATATCTGACATGGAAGGAACCAATCCTCTCACCATGACAGAATGGCTCAGCCCTTACATCTGACCATGGAAGGAACCAATCCTCTCACCATGACAGAAAGGCTATGGGACTCATCACTTTCCCTTGGAGGAAATCTCGATCTGGAGAACACCAAGATTCTCCCTGAAGTACTCGAACTTCACCCTAGCCAATGGCTTTCTCAAGACATCAGCTATCTGTTCCTCTGTCGCAACATATTGGAGCTTCACTGCTCCCCTCTGCACCATACCCCTGATATAGTGGTACTTGATCTCGATATGCTTCGACTTGTCATGGAACACTGGATTCTCTGACAACTTTACGCAACTCTGGTTGTCACAATGTATACAAGTAGCATCCAACTGGAGATCAAATAAATCAGACAGTAACTTCCGTGGCCATACTGCCTCACAACTAGCTGAACAAGCTGCGACATACTCTGCTTCAGCTGTACTCAGTGCCACACAGGATTGCTTCCTGCTAAACCAAGAGATCACACCTGATCCCATACTGAAGCAACACCCTGAGGTGCTCTTCCTATTGATAGCACTGCCTGCCCAATCTGAATCAACATAACCTTCCAGGTTAATCTTCTGATTCGCATCGTACTTGAGCCCATAATCAACTGTACCCTTCAGGTACCTCAGAACATGCTTTGCAGTAATCAAGTGAACATGTCTTAGATCTGTCAGGAACTGGCTCAAGGTGTTCACAGCAAAGCAAATATCTGGTCTTGTGTTCGTCAGGTACATCAAGGACCCAATCATCTGACGATACATCGTAGCATCAATCGACTCTGATGAAGCATTGTTCAAGAGCTTCAGGTTCGATGCCATAGGTGTGGCCATAGCCTTGCAGTCCATCATCCCAAACCTCTTCAGGATCTCTACTGCATACTTCCCTTGTCCAAGGAAGATTCCATCTGTACTCTGCCACACCTCCATACCTAGAAAGTAGTGCATCGACACATAACAGGAGCATCACTGGTCTTCCGCATTCAACCTTGAAGCAAAGGTTGGAATCTACTTTACTCTCAGTAAAGCCTAGAGTCATCAGTAATCTATCCATCCTGTCGTACCATGTCGAACCTTAGATCTTTTGCAGTCACTCCCTCTGAAGCGGAGCATCATACTCCCTCTGTCTTCCATACTCAATGCACTGAAACATTCTGTACCGGAGTGACAAGTAGCTTCCTATGCTACTAATATTCTATGTTACCATCTAGTGTATAGACTTGCATCTTCAACCTTGTAGCAAAGGTTAAGATCTTCATCAAGCTCATCATATATGTGTTTAAACTTTTACTGGCTACAAATGTCTCTTCGTAGTCTAGGCCTTCTTTTCGTGAGAAGTCTCGTGCTACGAATCTTGCTTTGTATCCCACGATGTTTCCATCTACTGCATGATGGAACTATGAACTTCTCTTCAGGTCTCGATACTGCATCCTAGACATCATTCTTCTTGAACCGGTCTTCCCTTTCTTGGTGGCTGGAAGGTTCTGCATCAATGATGTCACTGCACTCGTCATATTATTCTTTGTCTTTGAACTATCGTCACTTGTTCTTCGGAACAAGTCTTCATTCTTCTTTGCTTGTAGGTGATTATGTATGCGATCTTTCCTACAAGACAAATGCATTTGTATGGTTAGAAACATTTCATAAGGAATATTCATACTGGCAAATTCTTATGCATAAATATATGATCATGCAACTACTTTAGCCAATAC
>LPNX010734934.1:235091-285672 GCA_001517045.1 Pseudotsuga menziesii
TGAGGTATTTTCTTTGGAAGGTGAGAGCTTGATCTTTAGTTGCTTCCATCTTCTCCTCTTCTTATGAGTTGAGTTTTCTCTTCTTTCCAGAGTCCACTGAAAGTAATCACTTCCTTCTGGCACACATTCCTTGAATGAATGAATCCCATGATCCTGGGAGGCCATTCAAGGTGGCCATCACCACTTCTGCATTCTTCACTTCTTCTTTTACCGCTTCAAGTTGTTCTTTGATTTGAGAGACCCTTATGACTGCATGGTCTCTGCATTCTGGATCTTCACATTCTTCAACTGGTTTTTTAAGGTCATCTTTTGATGTATGTTTTTCTCTTCAAATAGCTTGGTTAAGGAATCAAACATCTTCGGTGTCTTTAGGGAAGACACTTGTGGTACAAGTTGATCCGTGATTGAATCAACAATGATCTTCTTGGCCTTGACCAAGTTCTTCTTGTGTAAGGCTTCTAGCCTCATCTCCCTCTGGAACTGGAACCTTTCTACTCATATAGGTGTCCAATTCATTTTCTTCAGAGAGATCATATACTTCCATGCTTGGAAGTTTGTCAACTTCACCAAGCTTATCATCAAGCTGATGTGATAGATCACTTTGAAATGAGAACCTCAAATGGAAACAACAAAAGATTAGATCTTACCGATTTGAGGTGTTCGTCCTTATTCCGGAGCTGGTTGATCTAGGGTTTATCAGAGAAACCCTAATTTTCAAAACTTGGAATCTTCCAGATCTGATTGGATAGAAAAATAGATCTCTTCAAATGGAGCTGTCCAATGTACTCCTTTTCTGAAAACAGTGGAGGGAAGCTCCCGAAATAGGAAGCCCTAGTTTTCCAATTTCTTCTGCAAAAATGCCTGTCATTGTTTCTGTGATATCTTCGAAATTACTGATCCTCTGTGTCTGAAATTTCTCACTAAGGTAACCTCGCATGTCCCTGATCCAACACCACAGGTTTCATCAGAATTGGTTTCACCAATTGGGATTTATGATCCTTTTCCCAAGGTGACCTGTTACAGGACTTTTCAGAACATCGAAGTTGTACGGACTGACACGTGTCACTGGTTCATCTTCTGAGTTTGAAACTCAGACCACAGAAAGTACAGGCCGTGCCCTTTTTGGAACATATCCAAGAATTCTATTTGGACCTCTGTACCCTAAGATATAGCAATTCTCCCTAGGTGTCCCGTTTATGGATGAATTCTGGAAGAGGCTGGAACCCTAACTTGGAGGGATCATATCTCCCAAAATGTAGCGGATCTGAGGCTAAATTTTGGACATAGTGTAAATCAAGATTTTATCTTCGGCATCTGCAATTTTCAGCTCCTAAGCCTTCACCAATCTCGAGATATAGCGAATGTACCAAAACTTAGCAGTTTTAGTATTTAGGGTTTTTCTAGCTCTGGGTCAAACTAGGGTTTGACTTTCCCGGAGTTTCACCCAACCAAAAATCTTGATCCAGGTCTCTAAACTTCGATTTTGATGAGGAGAACAATCCTATGCTGGGCTCACTCAAAAATTCCTCTTCTGTAGAAAGCCCTAATTTCCGCATCGAAAATTGAAAATGCTCGGAATCAAATTCTGCTTCGACAGAAAGATGCGCCCTTCAATGGAGAGTCAGCCTAGCATATTTTTGTTGATGGATTGTGGAGAGAGACCCAAAAAGTAAGAAGCCCTAGCTTCTGCAGCTACACAATGTCTTCTTCTCAGGTTAGCTTTGATACCATGTTAGATTTTTATCATTCAAGCTAGCATTATGATCTTAGGATCTTTAACTGAGAGAATAACATGCACAACAATAAAACACAAGCACAACACAAGGGACAAGAGACACAAAGAATTTTCCTCGAGGAAACCATAAAGGAGAAAACCCCGCAACTTCCTCAAAGATAGAATCAACACCAAAGGTAAAACCCGGAAACATAAAGATGATCTCCCGACAACAACAGTCTCTCTCTCTCACACTGAGAGAGCTTCTTCTCTCTCACTCGTGCGCCCCAATGAGTGAGTGTGTGTATAATCTAAATAGAGAGACTCGCTCTCTATTTATATTCTTCCGTTCACTTGGAACCTACTCCATCATGTCGGCCTCACTTAACAATTACTTACTAGAGCCGACATCTCTAGGAGTGTCTAATAACCCTAGTGCCCCACAACTTGTGGGGACTTTGCCTCCTCCGACCAACAAGGAGGTTTATCCTTAGCACAATGGTGGGGACTATTGCCCCGACTTACAATGACTCACCTAGGGTCGACTTCACTAGGATAGTCTAATAACCCAAGGGCCCCACAACTGTGGGGACTTTAACCCTTGACTAATAGGAGGGTTACCCACAATGACTTGACATGACTTTCTTATTATAGAAACTTCCCGGAATAAACATGGGGGATGACATGACTCAAATACATTACAATACATCCCGGAATAACATCGGGTTACAATACATAAGAAATACAAGTGAATACATTCCAAAGTTACAATTACATCAACACAAGTGAGACGTCCAAGAAACCCAAGTGTGCCCTCCTTTTTGCCAAGCCAAGGAAATACCAATTAGATCGGCTAGAAAATCGAGCAATTGCTAAGGAGAAACAAATGATAAAAGAGCTAAGTTGCACGAAACGTGCAAAAGTTTTGGAGTTGCCGAAATGGGGACGCCTAGAAACGTGACCCCCCCAAAATGGGTACGCCAAGGGAAACGTCATATATATATAATTTTAAAATACCTCATTGTTTTGTAAAAAAACAAGAATCAGACAAATAAACAATAATTGAGAAGAAAATCACATCTTTATTAACTGAGCCTTTATCGGATTAGGCTTTGCATCCAAAATTAGCCTTTATAGATGAGGCTTTACATCCAAAATTAGCCTTTATAAGTTTATACTTGAGGCTTTATGTGCTGCACAAACTTAGCCTTTATAAGAAAAAGATGATGCACAAACGAAAAAGCAAAACGTTGATCGAAGGATGCTATGATCAAAACGTTGATCGAAGGATGCTATGATCAAAACGTTGGTCAATATTTTACTAACAGAGTTTTGACTTTGCTTATAACTTGTCGAGGACTGCCCCTTCTCTATGGCTGCAAGAAAAAGACAAACATCCAATAAAATATTTGATGGAATCTCACTGCTCAGTCACTTTCTAAGGACGCTCTTCTCAAAACACGTGCTTATAAATATTTTAGAATAGGGTTTTAGATGTTTCTAGGTGTTAATTAGGTAAATTAAAAATTAATTTTAACAAAAACGATTGTTTTTTGGACCCCACGACTGAAAAAAATGGAAACGGGTCATACAGCACGGAAAGTACCTTAAACTTCGTCAGTCGTACCATACGACGTCCAATCGTGAAACATTGTATGGTACGACTGTCGGCGTTTCGTACTAGTACCCGCGTTTTGGGGAGTTTCCGGTATTGGTATGCCCTTCCCGACGGAGTTTCCTGCAACTTAGTAAAAGAGTAAATGATCATAAGACAAAGATACTCTCTGTAAAACCAAGATTTGAGAAAGAGAAACACGGCGGGTCTCCTCCACAAGTTTGCCCCTCTCCAAATCGATCTCCCTATGAATAATGAAAAATGGATCCAAAAATATATGAGATGTATTCACCAAGATCTTCCAATGCAAGCAAAAGATAGTTTCAATCAATCACCAAGAATAATAATCCATATCCACACAAGTATTTGAGTCACAAAATATTTTCTCTATTAAAAAATACAGAGTCAAGAGTCCCTTTACAATGAAGGGTACTCTCTCTTAAATAGGTTCAAGAGAGACGAAAACCTTAACCACTTTTTGAATGAGTGGCCAAGATTAAAAAATACAATGTTGATCATCAACGGTGATCATTTTACTTTTTACATACATGGATTACAATGACCAAATCAAAGGGGGGCACACTTTTTTGACCATAGCGCCTTAGTTACATCGAGATACATCATAACAATGAAATATGACATGTGAGATATAGTGAGGGGGTCGCCTTAGGGACATAAATCACCCTAGGCCCCCCTAGCAATACATAACATAAGATATGGCATGGCAATACATCACATGCCAAGGAGAAGTGCCTTGTCTCTAGGAGGCGTCCTCCCTAGAACCAAGATAAAATATGATACATCCTCCTCCGGCGGGTACAAGGCATGAAACACACATGGAAGGCCCAGTCACAAACTCACATCATAAAACATCATCCCCAAGTCATTCCTTAGCCAACATTAGCAAAATCGATTTTTCTAGAGTAGCCATGGTCATTTTTTAATGAATAAAATGCTTGATAATCGCTGCTATAGAATAAATGTGCCATTAATGAATAAAATGCTTGATAATCCCTAGAGACCTCAAAAATACTAATGATGACTACAAATACCACATATGTCCATTTGAATATGCATTTAGAAGCTAACACCATGTCCAATAATAAAAATAAATTATAATGTCTGTATGATGGCCAATAATCACCAATTGAGCCTGGAAATGGTATACTAAACATATCTGGATGAAAAATATGCAATCTTGAGCCCTGTAGGCCAACTGCCTTGATAACTGTGTTGACCAAGTCAAAATACTCAAAATGAAGGCTGAGCAATATTCTAAATAGTCATATATGCACCATGGATGAATGAAACTCACATGATTATGTTAATAGCCAAATTTAAACATATCTAGCCCAATAGTAGTACATCAATATAAATAAACACATGACTTGAGTTAAAGTAACCATCAAATCCTTCATAAAGGCCCCTATATATGCTCACTTACAAACTTAACCAGACTGCTAGGATGGGCGAGGTGGACAAAACAAGGCTAAGTTTAATGGGATTGACTTGTAAGACTTTAACCACGTGATCTCTCAAAAATCAAGGGATACAAAGCATGACAAAATATGACAATAGTGACAATATGCATGACAAATAACAATAAAGGGAAGGAGGTGTCTGACAAATGGGTAAGGTGCTAGGGAAATCTCCAATAGACTCTAACAATTATCCTTTTTGATAATTCAATTGATTTAACTTTCAAGAGCATTTTACATTTCAAATTTCACAAGATAACTAGCCAGCCTCCAAGGGCAGGTGACCTAGATAGCCTTTCGGGACCTAGATAATAACTTGGCCTATCCCCGCTGCCAGCGAGCGTCCCTAGCCATGACAGAGTTGCTACCTCGTTGGCCTGTAGGGGCAAATGGCTTTACATCATACAAAGGATGGGTGCTCATCCCTTGGCCACTGACTAGTTTATTTACTTTCACTTTAATTAGGCCTAGTGTTTAGAAACACAACTAATCGTAGCTGGCCTTACATCCTTTATATATAGCAGTTATGCATTCCAATGCATTTCATTTCATAAAGAATAAGTTGCTTTGAGGACTAAAAGAGATACTTTTACACCCTAGAGCCGAGACACAAGCAAATATGGAGTCCATCATGCACAAAGGTCAAAGTGGGGGAAGGCTTGTCAATTTCACAGGTCCAAGTCATAAGTCAAGGGTAAAAACCAAGATGGAAGAAATTGGATGTACAGAGAGAAGTGAGAGGTGACACTATCATAGCAAAAAGTGGGTAAGTCTGCATAAGGCAGGCAATACTAGTGAGCATACATAATGGCCTTACATAAAAGATCATCCAACTACTCATGACACAAGTTATTTCGAACCAAAATAATACCACTGTTAGCTAATCATGTCAAGTCATAGCTATTAACATTAACAATAGAGACAATGATACATCCAAGTGCAACCTGTATACGTGCTCAACCATAGACCTATCTTTGAATGCATGGGCAAAAGAAATACACTAGCTGCCTGCTCTGCTACTCCATAAAATGAACCATGACTAAACCAGAATCATCTCAATGGGGTCATGTTGGATCGGTCTTGACAAGGAGAGACTGGAAAGCTTCTCTGCATAATTTGGATAGCTTTGTAATGTAGATTGCCCTCTGGTCATCATGTATATATGAACATCCACCATCATGAAAAAGGGCTGGCTCATGTCTTTGACAAGATGATTTGCATTAGAGTAGTTCCAACTACAATATATGTGATAACAATTACTTAGAGAATTTGTGTGAATGGAGTCTAAAGGAAGAAATTAAAGTGTTTGGAGTTTAAAAAGAAGGGATTGATTGAAAAGTTCAAATTTTTTCTTCTTCTTGATAGCTAAGCCACTCCTTCAAAGCTCTAGGGAGAGAATTCTAGTGTAGATCCCTCAATATACCTACTATATACTTAAAGGAAACCCTTGCTATAGAACCAAATAAGTGTATGAAAATCAAGTGCTAACATGCATGCTAAATTTTCAAATGGAACCTATGACAATAGAAATAAAATACAATGCTAAGTATACCTCAAAGTTGAGCATCCACATGAAGCAAAGGGAGATCTTCAACATGTAGCTCTTAATATCCTCTTTTTCTTCTCCAATATCCTCACAATGCATAAACTCAAGAAATGGCCAAGTTTTTCTCCAATGAGAGCCTTTTATTCACAAGTTCTAGCCATCCAAAAACATAACAAAGTACAATGAGAGAAGCTCTCTTTATATAGGAAGAGAGCTCAACAATCTCCTCAAAGAAAAATAATAAAATAACAACCCTAACTCAACCTCCTCATGACATGGTAAAAAAAATATATATATTAGGTGCTTTGTTATGCCACCTTGACATCCATATCTAAGCAATTTGAGATCCAAAGGTCAAGAGAGCATCTCTAGAATAAAATAATACCAAGCATCCTCAAACCATGTGCAAATGGTTAAACGTCAATAAATACATGCACAAAATATGAGTTTGTCCCACGAAATATGCTCACGAACCATGGAATCGCTTTATCAATTCACCCTTTCGAATTACGCTCCACATGAGGTATAATTTATGAAGGTATGGTTTGATAAAGTGCAACCACGAATCGAGAAGTACATGGGATGATTTTGCCCTCATTGAAGCTAGATCCATCCCATGCAATGATGATAAAAATCCACGTGAGAGTGATCCGCCCCTTTGAAGTCGACTTGCGTAAGAGGTGGATCCACGACTTGTCTACATTATTGGTGTGACCCACGAACTTTAAGAGATGCTTTAACATCATTATAAAAAGTGGGGGCGAACTTCATAATATTCTTCAACGCTACGTATCCTTTCATAAAGTGTGAGGGGAAGGGCCCTCATTAATATAATATAGTTTCGTTTTCGTTAACATATGTGCATTACAAGAGCCCCTCAAAAGTGGGTTGAACTTCTTTTGATGCTTAACCCATATGCAACCCCCAAAATGGGATTGAGGGGTTTATAAAATAACAATTTTTTATTTTTATTTTTTAAAACAAATGTGCCATAAAGTGAGCCCCTTGAAAGTGGATAATGGGGCTTATCAACATTAGGCCATGCAATTCCATCTTCTGCTTTGACCATGTGTGCCAACCAATGCTAAATTTGTTTCAAGTGTTAGGGATATCATCTATAGAACATCACCAAGTGTTAGACCATAATAAAATATGACTTAGAAAAACAACTTAATTATATGCAAACACTAACATAAAAGGCTATTATGTGCACTTTTTTAACAACTCAGTAATTAATTATCCCAATAACCTTAGAACTACCAAGGTGCAATCATAATTGATCCAGATTCTCATGTTACACTCCATAAGACTAAGTGAACTTCCCAAGTTTCTAAGCTAGGTGAGGGTAATGAATGTAATGTAATGAAAGGGGAATTAATTGCAACGTCAAGGAAAAGGGTTTGTAAATTAAATATCATGAGTGGTTGTCTAAGTTCTAAGTCTTCCCCTTAGCTTTCAAGAGCTAGTTGTTAATGATTTTTTTTTTTCTGTATGTGTGGCTTGGAAGGGAATTATTTTCTTTTTGAGTTATCCTTTCCTTGTGCCTTATTTTTGCTATCCCTTTTTCAACTTCTTTTTTATTTTCAAATTTTTTATTTTTAGCCTTATTTTGGCTTATAATCCCTTTGCTTTGGATTTAGCTTTGATAACCTGGGAAATAGGGAAACGACCTTTTTTGCATAGCTCACATTCATTATTTAATTTCATGTCCGTTAGAGTACTTTGACTCTTTAGACTTTGATTTAGGCTGTTAGACACCGAGAGGGGGGGTGAATCAGTGTAAAGCCAATTTTAAACCTTTTCTCAACTTGTCACAATTAACTACCAATTCATCATTCCACTATTCTATCAATTTCATAATCATTTCATAAACATCTTTCACTTCATCATTCACATATCATAAGCATTTGAATCATCGAGAACCATAACACAAAAGAACACAACACCATATAATTTTGTAATCGTTTTGTATTAGTTTTGGACTGGCTACAACCGTGAGGTAAAATCAGCATCTACTGATACAAAGAGCATCTACTCTTCATCCAGGACCCTGCTTGGTTTTCTTAGACCCTGCCAAGAAGGGTTTGAGGTATCCTAACCTCAAAAGCAAGACAAGCTTGCTTTTACAATTAAAGCTCACTGTCACATCAACATCACTTGTCTCTTCAATCTGTTCTGTTGTTGGTCAGTATTGCTGATCATTTGATCATCACTCTCATCAACACTGCCGCAACACACTTTTCAATCTTCTCTGTTCATCAACACCTTGTCACTGGTCATGTCTTGGCTCATCATACAGTTCATCATAGTCAATATATTTTATCACTGTTCATGTGCATCATCATGATGTTCATCTGTTCACTGCTGCTCATCATAAGCCTCTTGTTCATCTGCTCATCAATCTTTGCCCATCATTTCTGCTGATCAACACTACTCATACTCTACTCATCAATACTGTTGCTGATCATCTTTGCTGATCAACACTGCTCATACTCTACTCATCAATACTGTTGCTGATCATCTCTGCTGATCAACACTGCTCATACTCTACTCTGTTGTAACACTGCTTGGTATGCTCATTAACATTACTGTTTACTTGTGAAGACAAGAACTAGTATACCATCATTTTACTTGGAAACGTTTGTAGCAGATTTAGTGCAAAGAGCCTTCTCCAGCCATTGATATAAGGGTTTTATTGTTGTAGCAGTTAATTATAACGTTGCCCACAGTGCACATGTATGCCAAGATTCACATACAGATACCCAATAATGAAACTTAACTCTTTTACAGTCATATGCTAGCAGATTTCAAGGGAGTGTCAGATATGGAAGTGTTTATATATACTCGGTAGACACACCATAGAACCCACTATGCCCTCAACTGCTTGGACAACTTGAACACAGTAAATAGGCGTGGAAGGTAGCTTGAATCCTGTATCAGCTTGTTTCCCCCAAAGTCTTCAAACATTTACCCACACAAGCAACTTTACAGTAGTAGATAGGAAGCTCAAAATTGGAATGATCAATCATCAGACAGTCTTTTCAAGGAAAGAGACCGACAAACACCCTCTGCAACTGTCCATGATTTGTACTGGGAAATATTATGTAGCAGTGAAGGAAAGACTTGATATATATACCCAACAGAGAATTCACGCCCTTTCCACAGAACTTTCAAAGAAAAGACAACTTCCTTCTTACTCCTCGAATTGAAAGTCAACTAGCAAGTGCGTCCTTCTGTAGGATCTCATAGCAGATGTACTGATTTCAGTCATAAGGCCATCGAGACCCTTAGTAGTCTTTTCTCCCCCTTTTTACAAACTCAGAGAGGTATAAGTCACTTCAATTCAACAACCCTGGGAATGACTGTAGATGTATCCCCATTGAGAATATACAAGCCTCTTTATGATGCGATTGTGGCTGTAGGTGATGATCAGTTTCTTTGCAAGGCAATTAACTCTTCTTTACCTCTCCAAGGTGGACACGAATTGCTTGGGATGGCCCACAACTAATGTGACAAAAGTGACCCGCTATACCTGACCAGAATACATCCCCCTTTCTTTGCAAACCCACAATCATCAGGTGACCACACTCCTCTTTTTGATAATATCTCAGTAAGGAAGTTGCCCTCCATTTCTCAGTCATGTGGGTAGCAGAATGAATGAGAGCGTGTGGGTACTGAACGCCTCTCCTTCTAGTTCACATTGACATGAAAGGACTTCCTCAAGACGCCTTCTACAACAGTAAGAAACAGAAACCCTAGTGCATCCTCTTGGATGACTACGTCCTTCTCCCAAAGCATATAAACTCCACTGAAATCTCATCAACCTTCAATATCTGACTGCGACTGCTTTCCTCTTCTCACCGAATATTAGAGCTAAAATTCTCTCCATTTGATCCCACGAGTTCTGTAAGAGAAAGGGATCGGGCCTGCTGTATATCCATGGCTCTCTTCCTTCAATAGATGGCATCTCAGCAAGGAAACGTCATCAGAATCTCCTCAGACATAAACCCAATTTCATTGTGACTACAACCAAAAAAAAATATAAGTTTCTCACGTGTTTCTCTTCCGTGGATGTCCTCCCAAGCATCCACACAGCATAGCCTTCAATCTTCATGTGGCTCGCGGGCCCTCTCTACGCACTTTTTACTATTGTCAGACTTCATACTGAATATGCCATGACTGCGGAGACGATCAGAAAATGCCTCCGTGACCAGCGTTTGCTTTCCTGCCGTTGTGTATTTGAGATGGGTTGGTTCGGTTCACCAAGGAATCTGTCATAGCTCTCTTCACTTTTTTTCGATGTATGAGTATGTGTTTAAATACACATTGAGATGTTTCCATATCCACAATCTGAGGGCCGATTTCTAATGGTAAGAATTTTTTATTGTAAATATTTAATTTAAAATGTATTTTGACTTTACCACTTCTTATGTATTTTTATTATTATTAATTTCTTTTATCACCTTAAGAGTCAACCTTATGTATTTTATTTTAAGCCATCCTTCAAAAATTCCACTGTCATAGAGTTGTATCAAGCCACCGGGGTTTTCAATGGCATATCATACGTAGAGTGCCATTATAGTCTTCAAGCATGTCACCAAACAGTACAATGACACCATCAGAGCATGAATGACCACAGAATGGGTCATTAATGCTTCTCCAACCCATCTAGGGCTTCTCCAACTTCTGTAAGGTCTTTAGAACCATTTCCAAGGTCTTCAACGCCATCAGCAGGGTCTTCAACATCTTCAGCAAGGTGGTGGCATCAAGATCCAGTCTTGTGGGTACAGGGACCTTGTCAACTGGGTACAAGGTGCTTCAAGGCACAAACCCACGTTGTAAGGGATTCAAAGCACTACAAGGTGCAAAACACTTTGTAAGGGGTCAAGGCATTGTAGGTGGGACTTGGTGGCATCAATGACATCCCGTGGGGCCACTGCAAGTCCATGTTGGCATCAATAACAATTTCATCAACATAGGCACCATACATAAGAGTAATATGTGGAAACTTTAGAACATGACACATAATTACTTAATTGTGTAAGGGGGACATGATGGAAATGGGTGAAGTGTTTAGTGAAATGACATGATATGAAAAATGACTAGGTAAAATGTTGTTAATGTGATAAAGTGAAGATCATGCTTGCTTAAATCCCCAGGGGCACACCTAACCCAAGTGGTCATACACGTACTTAGATGAGGAGAGAAGAATTAAAGCCACACCATGATGCTCCCTAAGCTATTGAAACAATACTTAAGGATGTATGAGCCATTATAGAGTAACACCTTTGACCTCGTAATGTTATGTCCAAATATGAAGAAGTATTTTGCCATAAGTCAAGTAAAGAGGATGTGTCATAATATTGGTACCTATTGGATGTCCCCATCTCTCTGTCAAGTGGCAAGGTAGGGTGAGTAGGTTGGAAGCATCTTTGAACTAGTTGAAAGTGTCTCTGTCAAGTGTTTATGGGAAAATCATAGATATCATCTATGGAACTGTTGGATGTGATGAAGGATCACATAGGAAATGATAATCAAGTAACCCTACCCATGTAAGGGGGTAATATTTGGCTCCATCTGGGGGACATGTACTCATTGATATAGTGCATGAGAACCTCAAAAATATTTGGTGCTCCAAACTTTGTGATACAAGAAACATAAACAACAATTGCTCATAGAAGAGCTCATCAATGACCAAGTCCCGCTCAAACTCATTTCAAAGGATTAATGGGATAGATCAACTTACCCCACCTTTTTATATTACATTAGAGCTCCAAAACCTACATGTCCATAACTGCTTATACGACTCTGGTGCCTCCCATCCATTGATGCCCCTAGCTGTCATGGAAAATTTGGGGTTGGATATTACAAGGTCTTACAAAGGCCTTTTCTCTTTTGATTCCAAGAGTGTCCAATGTCTTGGTGTGATCAAAGACCTAGTATGGGGGATGGTCCAAATAACCCAAGAAATATGTCATGATGGATGTAGTCATAGTTGATGCACCTTCCACTTACGATATGATGTGCTCTAGACACGGGGGAACTTTTGTAGGGGCCAGTATTCAGTTTGACCTCTCATATGCTACGATCCCAATCTTTAAAGGGGAAACCTGTAGGTTAAATAAAGAGCCAAAAATGACTTATGTTATTAGTGACCCGCAAAGTCCCACCAATTTTCCATCCTAAAAAAACCATTGATGACCTAGGGAACTTCCTCCTCAACCATCATTCCCCCATCTAGGGCCAAATAGAAGGATCAACCTCGTTGGTATTTGGACCATGTACTTTGATGGGGCTTGTAACAAAGAAGGGAATGGTGCAATTTTGTTGTTGAGATCTCCATTTGGTAAGGAATTTGCTCATGCCTCCAAACTAAATTTTGAATGCACAAATAACGTGGTCGAGTATGAAGTGCTCATCCTAGGACTAGAGATAGTCAGGAAAATGGAGGTCAAACAACTGAAAATCTTTGGGGACTCTGACTTAATAGTAAGACAAATAAGAGAAAAATGCCAGTCCAGACATTCCAGGATGAAATTGTACAAGCATGTTGTATGGGATATGTTTGACAACTTCTTTGAAGCCATCAACATCTCAACAATGCCTAGGGAAAATCATAAAGTAGACAACTTGGCAAAGATAGCGGTTGACTTTGTTCTTCCTGATTTCGATAATCTCTCCTACTCTATCAGAGTCGTGCATAGAGCTGCTATCCCTGATAACATTAAACAATGGCAAGTATTTGAAGATGATGACCTAATTAAGAGCTTTGTGAATCTGGTGGAGGAATAGATATGCAGATGAAGAAGGAGAGGAGTAAGAAGTAGAAGACCTTGATGCAAAGCATGATTCAAAAGAAGCTTTCCTAGAAATGATAGGGGGTCAAAGGGTAATGCAACTTAAAACCAACTATATTCCAAAAGGGTTGGTCCCACTAGAAAGATTTGCTGGTTTGGACAAGTTCCCATGAAAACCAACTATGAAGCCTGAATCATTTGAGGTCGAAGATTTCAATCTAGGATCTCCCTCAAACCTGAAGATAATCAAGTTGTCTAGAACCCTACCCCCTGAAGAGAAAGAACGCTACACAAAGTAGTTCAAGCATTTCAAAGATCTCTTTGCATGGAGGTATGAGGACCTGAAAACTTATGACCTATATATATTTCAACATCAATTCCCCCTCAAAGAAGATGCCAAACCCTTTAGACAAAGGCAACAAGTGAATGTTGTGCTTTGCCCCTTGATAGAGGAGGTCACAAAGTTGTTTCAAGCAAAAAATATTATGCCCGTTCGATACTTTGAGTGGGTGGCAAACTTGGTCCTTGTAAGAAAAAAAATGGGGAGATCAAATTATGTGTGGATTTCAGGAATTTGAAGGATCAAATGTTACAGAAGGTGGTGGGATCACAAAGGATGTCTATTATAGATGGTATTTTAGGCTATTATCAAGTACGAATGGACCCTGAGGATGTCTTAAAGAAAACATTTACCACCTTGTGGGGTGCCTTTGCCTATCAGAGAATGCCTTTTGGCCTAATAAATGTAGGTGCCACCTTCCAAAAGGCGATGGATTTTGCTTTTGCAGATAACAAAGATCTCTTTATTGTCATATACTTGGATGCTTTAATTGTATATTCTAAAAAGGTTGAAAATCATGTGCAACATCTAAAGAAAGTGTTTGGAAGGTGCCAAAAGTTTGGGATATCTCTCAATCCCAAGAAATCCTTTTTTGGGATGGAAGAAGGTAAACTCTTAGGGTACATTGTCTTAGCTCAAGGGGTAAAAATAGAACTTGACAATTTTGAAGTCATTTATACAATTCCCCTCCCAAGACACAAGAGAGCCCTACAATCCCTCTTTGGTAAGATTAATTTTTTGAGAAGATTTATCCCTAACTTTGTTGAAGTAACTAAGAGTATGACCAAGATGTTGAGAAAAGACACTGATATTCAACGTCATAATGATGTCAAAGAAGTGTTCGTTGCAATTAAAGGGCATTGGGAGAAGCCCTAGTGCTAATTAGTCCAGATTATAGGAAAGATTTCATGATCTTTCCTTTTGATGCAGAACATACAATAGCTGTTGTCTTGCTACAGAAGAATGAGGATGGTTTTGAACAACCTATTGAATTCTTCAATAAAGCTCTAGCCTTTGAGAGATGGAGAACTAAAGTACAAATATTATGGGAAAACAAGCTTATGCACTAGTCAAGGCTCCTAAATCATTTAGAGAATATGTGCTATATGCTTAGATTATTGCTTTCATTCCTCATGTAGTGATCAAAGAGATGTTATGTCAACCACAAGCATACGAGAAATGAGGTAAATGGATCACTAAAATACAAGAACTTGACATGGTGATAAAACCCCACCAAATTGGCGAAGGGTCAGGGGTTAGTTAAATTAATGGATGAAGCTAACTTACAAGTAGTAGGGATCAACATAGTACAAATAGATCAAGAAGAAGATCTAAGCAATGAGATAAGGAATTATGCCAGGACTTGCTATTACTAATCTATTTGGTACTGTGACATTGTACACTTGTTGGCAATAAGTACATGCCCTCCACAGGTGGCCATATTGTGAAAACTGAAGGAATGAGAAACCCTAGATAGGGTTACATCATAGAGCACATGAGAGTCTATTAAGTGACTTTATTACATGTGTAGCCTTATATCTTAACACTGAATAAGGCGTACATTACTGAAAGATAACAAACTAAAATCAAATACATATACCAAATGAAAACACATAAACTGAAAACAAAGAAAAGGTAGACATTCTTTAGAAGTTTCTTCTCTGAAGACAGTTCATGAACCAATTGAGCTCTGTCAAGCTCCCTCGTTGCCCTCGTAAAGGTGTAGCTCGTAAGTTGAATTCTCGAGATACTGGATTCCACTCCCCAAACTCACGAATCATGAATCTTTCAAAGTCAATTACTAGACAACGATCCACATGCATGTCTCAAACAATGAGGGGTCTTTTCCTAGATCCACAACTACTGAACTCTTTGGGAAACCATCCATATTGAGTTGTTAATTGCTCCTTTCTTGTCTTCAAAGCATTGGCTTCCAGAAATGCAAGAATCTAGTTTTCTTTAGTAAAGACAACATCACATGTAATGTATGATGGTTCTTCTTTGATAAACCCGACAACACTGGCTGTGTGACCCATTTTTGGCCTCAAAATTCCAGGACAATAATCTAGCACATTGGGAACAACGTTTTCGTATTTAGGGTTTGAAGAAGGCTCGATCTCTAAGACAATTCCCCATTGCATATGGATTTTTGCTTCCCATGTGTGAAAACTGAACCCTAAGTACTTCTCTAACTACATCTCCATGACTTGCTCTTGTGTAAGGATAGGGCATCTCCTAACATCACAGAGGCTGTATCGTACAATAGAGTACGAAGTATAGATCCTACAAATTATTTGTAGTAAGGGATTCATAAATGGTGTCTACATGCAAATCAATAGTAATAAAAATAAACAGCTCCAACTCTAGCGACGACTACTTGGTAAGCTACTTGATGTATGATCTATGAACAAAGATGAATGCGGCTCCTTTAAACATTTTGACGACTATTAAAACCTATGTTGCTCGGGGACTCGCCCCCCCCCAAATTTCTTGCGTTTCTTGCATTCCTGTGTTTCGGGGACTCTGGAACTCCTCAGAAACGTCTCTAATTGATTGGGGACTCTGTTGGGGACTTGGGGACTTCTGAGTCGTACCCTAAACGCACCCATCAAAATCGGGGACTTCTTAGGAACTCCCCTCAACCAATCGGGGACTCCTGGACGTTCCTCGACCTGTACAATTAAAATTAAGAAGAAACTAAAAAAATAAATTTTTAATTAAAAACCTAACCTAACCCTCCCTCTATTCCTCTAACCCACAACACAAAGTTTGAGTTCATGGCTCAACACAAGCTCACACTCACTATGAGTTTGCCCCCTCTCAGCCACAACATGGTGCACAACATAGGTATTTCATATTTGGTATCTTACATTTTATTTTTTAAGTTTTTTGGGGTAAAAATATTAGCGCATGCTATTATAGTTTTATAAAAATATAATTTAGTGTTTACAAATGTCAAATTACAAATATAAATTTATTTGTTATTTAAATTTCGAAATGATTCACCATCCATGTATACAATGTTGTAAATTTTTAAATTTTTGTTACTGTTTTAACTTCCAAGTTTTAAGTTATTGTTTAATAGTTAATTTTGAAGTTAGAACTATTTAAAGTTTTTAGTTTTAGATCTTAGGCATGTATCTTGAGTCTTTACTATTTCGTTTTGACAATGGACAATGATGATTGGACAAAACTTTATATTTCCTTTTGTAATTTGAATTTTATAATTAGTTCTACATTTTATTTCAATATATATATATATATATATATATAAAATTGTCGTCCCCAACCTGTCGTCCCCTGGAAAAACGGGGGTGCGCTCTAGCCGTCCCAGAAACTCGTCCCCGCGTCCCCCACGTCCCCTCGTCCCCGAGATCAGTGCAACTTAGATTAAAACCGACGATTAGCTTTCATTCCAGCAGCTTAAACAAAAGGATGCTCGATATACTTGGCAATTGTTTTTTATTGGTGGTTTAGCGTTTTTAAATGGCAGCTCGGGCGAGTTCTACAAATTATTGACTAAAAAAATCTCGCCTCCTTAATTCGACAACCCTAAAAACGTGGGCGGCTTATCTTTGCATGGTAGTGTCTTCTATATTGTGGCTCAATTTGTAGTTATGACAATTGGACATGCAGTGGCAACTCCCTTTTCTTATGTCAACAGTTGGCAATACAAAATTGTGGTGGCGGTTTTAACTCGATGGCTTAATAGAGACACTCTTTTGGTGGTTTAGCTCTCAAGATTGCGGCTCCAGTTGAATAGCTAGAATGGAAGTCATGCCTTTTAAACTAGTGATGACTAGGCTTAGATAGTGGTAGAGTATGGATGGTTGGAATGTGGTGGCTTTAATAGAAGCGAGGTTGCATCAATTTGTTTTCGCAGCTAGTTGATTCGCGACGATAGCTGGAAGCTTGCAGCTTTCTTTAATGGTGGTTGCTTCTCATTAACTGTTGGAAAAAATGCGGCTATACAAAACTAGTGTTTGGCGACACTCATATACGACTACTATTGGAAATGATGGAAGATGTTTCTCTTCCTTGGCTCATTTCTTTACAGGATGGTATTTTATTCCCCTCTAAACCATCTTTGATTCCATATTGTGAAAACTGAAGGAACAAGAAACTCTAGATAAGATTACATCATCGAACACATGAGACTCAGAGCTTAATAACACACTGAACGATATTATTATAAGATTGTACAACATTACAATGAGGGTCCTTGCTCTTATAAAGAGTTTCGACAAACCAAAACCCTAAGATGTATAAAACCCTAAGACTCCTTAAACCTTGGATTTTAACCTAAGTTACTTGAGTGACTTTATTACATATGTGGCCTTATATCTTAATAGGACAAGTTTGAGAAAAGGTCACTAAACTTCAAATCTATCAGATATTGTGCTGTGGGAATGGACCTACATTGGAAAAATTAAGAAGGCCTTCTTCTTAGGTGCCTATTAGAAAATGGGGTCGAAACATTGATAAAAGATATGCATTTGGGAATTTGCAGGGGGCATTTTGTTGCTAGAGCTACAACTCACAAAATCCTTAGATTTGGGTATTATTGGCCAACTTTGTTCTTCGATGTTCACCAGTTTGTAAGAGCTTGTGTGCCTTGTTAGATCTTTTCTAGAAAATAGAAATTGCCAGCAATACCCTTGAAACCAGTCCAAGTTGAGGCTCCTTTCTAGCAATGGGCATCGACATTATTGGAGAAATACATCCTCCATCCAATGGCCAACATAGGTGGATCCTAACTGCTACTGATTAATTCATTAAATGGGTAGAAGTCGTCCCTATTAAACAAGCTACCGATGTCATAGTCATCAATTTCCTTGAAGAAAACATCTTATCTAGGTTTGGCTACCCTAAAAAGATAGTAATTGATAATGCCAAAGCTTTCAACTCTATCAAAATGATATCCTTTTGCCAACAATACAACATCATCCTTAGTCACTCCTTAAATTATGACCTCCGAGGAAATGGTCTAGCAGAGTCTTCAAATAAGAATCTTATGAAGATCATAAGGATAACCCTGATAGAAAATAAGAAGTCATGGGACTCATGATTTAGGTATGCTTTATGGGTTGACATGATTTCTACAAAAAGATCCACGGGGAAGGCCCCTTGCTAGTTGGTATATGGACTAGAGGTGGGCTTACCTATCCAATTGGAACTACCAGTTATGAAGATATTACAAGACTTGGTAGTAGAATCTAATAAAGTCAAGAGAAGGGTGAATCAATTAATAGAGCTCTAGGAACAAAGAAGCGGGGTATATCAAGGCTTTAAAGAGTATCAGGTTAAGATGAAGGCCCTGTTTGATAAAAAGATAAGAATAGGGGATTTGTAGAAGGAGCCCTGGTACTAACGTGGGGCAAATGGCATGAAGATCTTAGGAAACATGAGTATCTTGTCAATGGAAGGTATCTTGAGCATTTCTTCTCGCTCTGAAATAACCTCCTAAACATCCTTGTATCATAATATTTTTTATATTTAGCATTTTATTTGCTTTTAATTGATGGGTTGTAGTTCAATTGCCTGCTCGCAAAGAAAATAAGTCCACAATCGACATTTTCTAATATTTTTTTAGAGTGGTTAGATTCCATGCCCAATTTTGATTTCAATCCCAATTTTGACTCCATAGCCCAATGGACAAGGCACTGGTCTGTTCACCCTAGAGATTCTCTCGATTCTTGGTTTCTTAGGGAGGGACCATCCCGCAAAAGGAGTTGATGTTGTTACTTAGTCTATCAATTCATCTGGTTCAAAGATTTTCCCATCGTGGGCACAAGAATATTTTTCCATTTTTACACTAATCTTGGGCCGAGAGTTAGATGAGGACATTGATGAAGGGATGGTAGCTCTAGTCAATGCCTACAATTCATGGGATACCCTTGATTTCAGATATGTAGAAGTCACCACCACTAAAATGGGAGCTCAATTGGCCAACTTTTCGACAATAGGGAGCATTTGGTGGTAGGCCAGGCGCATGAACTTCAGGCACCATTTCATACCTGGATAGGGAGTTTGCCATTGCAGACCTAGATTAGAAGTTTTCAAGTGTAGTCACAACCACCCTCAAGAGTGTTGGGTGCCATTGCAGCCGTCTACAAGCTTGGCATACGAAATTTGGGTGCATTATAGTCGTCCATAAGAGCTTACGAGAAAGAAATCTCAACTATCCGTTAAGATATCAGACGTAGTCTCAACCGCTCAATGAGATGATCAAGAATATGGCATTGGAGTCACCCTATCGAAGGCGACCTATCAGGAAGAGCGATTGAAAGAGCATGGAGGAATGTCTGACAGAGAAGGAATTTCGATGGATTGGGATCCGACATATCAAAGGTTAGGCATCGAGAGTTGCAACCAAGAAGATATGCGAGGAAGGTCGATGGGTCAAAGACCCAATAGAATACTAGGGCCGACATATTGGCAATGCCTCATCGGAGGTGAGGCATCGGGAGAGAATGCAAAAGGAAGCAGACTCGAAAGCCCGAGGAGCATCAGGTCGATGTTATTAGGAACATTGTTTTGGGAAATTGTCGTGGAGCATTTGTGGAAGAAAGATGATAGGTGAAGTCCGATGGCATATCAGACCAACAACATCGGGAGTGCCTCATTGAAAGTGGGATTAGCAGAAGGGCCTCATTTGAGGTGCGATATCGAAGAAATGTTGTGGGTGGAGAATCTCAATGGAGTGAAGTTCGATAGTATATCGAGTTCAATGATTGTCGAAAATGTGACATCGAAGATTTGCTACGAAAGCATGTGCAAAGAAAAATGATAGGTGAAGTCCGATGGTATATTGAATCGACAACATTGGGAGTGTGTCATTAGAAGCTTGGCATCGAAAAATACCCATGGGAGTACGTGGATGGAAACTCGATGTAGTGAATCTGATGGATTAGATTCGATAAGCGTGGAAAAGGTGTGAGGCAAGGGTGTCGATAGAGCAAGAGACGTTGGTGAAAGCAAAGGCGATGGATCAGAAAGACAAGGGATTGGTGTAGGCAAGAATTCTTGATTGAATAGGGAATTCCGATTCGAATGGATTGGAGCTAATGAATCGTCTTGCAGTAGAACAAAGGTTCTCGATAGCCTAGAAGATCAATAAGAGGAGGTTCGATGAAGCATAAGGACCCGATAATAGAGAATTTAATTGCAGTTGGTACATGGATTTAATGGGGATCTAGAAGAACACCACCTATGCGATGGAAATGAAGTCTGGTGAAAAGTCTAGTGAAGATAAAGGATCTCTGTATGAATGCGTAGGTTGCATGAGAAACAACACCTTCACAAAGACCACCTTAGATTGGGACTTCTCAAATACCTGAAGTTAGAGCTCCAAGAGATCCAAAAAAGGATTGGTCGTTGGCAAAAAGAGAAATGTATAAAGTTGCAAAAAATTGAAAGAGCCATTGGGGGCAAAGTTAAAGGAATTTTCGAGATCATGGGCATATGCGATATTCCTTAGAAACCATGAAGATAAAGGTTGAAGAGGTGTGTCGGTAAGAAATGACACCTCATCACACTTGATTATCGTTATTAGAAACTACTATCTTCCCCATGGTTACATGTGATATGGAAATGCGCCATGTATCCCTTCATACATGCCAGCGTGAGGCAGGAAGGTCACCGTTGAGATATTTCAGCTATAAAGGAATGAATGAAAGGAGAAAAATAGGAGGTTCAACAAAGCATATCTGAAAGGTTGCCAAAATTTTCTGGAACAGTTGACTAGAACAGATACAATGGGATCTACAGCATTAGCTTCTTCTCTTTTTCTTATCCTCTTTCATCTTTGTAATGATATCTGAGAATTTTCCATATAAAGAAAGACAAAAGACTTAGAAATGAGATCAAAGGGGCCTTCCTTCCTGTTGTATTGTATTAATGAACAATTGAGATTTCTATTGAATTAAATTAGGACCAAGGCAATTTGCCACTGGATTTAAGGATATGATGTCTTATGTGTGTTAGTGTATTTGCTTTCTATGGTTGAATGTCTTTGTTTCATTGCATGAATCTGTGGATCTATCTTAACTTTTCCCACTTGATTTTTTGTATGTCTTGAGCATGTTTAGGGGAAAGTTTCATGAGTTCTTTTTTGTTATATCTATTGGCGATGTCAAACATTCCTTCCTAGGAATGAAGCTATGATTAAGGTGCACTTGCAATACTTTTCCAGTAATTTTTTTTGCTTCATAGGTATTTTTTCCCTCCACACCTAAACATAATATTTGAAAGCTATGTATCAATAGTTAAGATCCATTCCATGCACCATAGATCCATGCTGCAATCCAACCACCTAAATCTTAATTAAATTCAAGGCATCCTTAGTGTGACAGACTAGGAATTCTACCTCCTAAACTAAGGGTTCCCTCCCTTGACCTAAGGACTGGCTTGGTGGTCTAAATTGGCGTAGGAAGGTGCATCCTACGCAGCCCTCCTTAGGCTTGTAACTCCTCTTAAGCAATCTCTGCGTTCCGCTGTGAGGCTGACCTCTATTTTAGATATTCACGAAAGAAAAGAAGTCTTACACTTGGATATATGAGGGGTACAACCTAGGGAACAACAAAACCCACAATGATGCAACTCAATAATCAAAAGTTATTAAACTAGTCTTTGTTTAGAACAATCCCTTATTTGAATTAGATGTTCATCAATTTTAAATTATATATTCCAATTAGCAATCAACACAAGACAAAAATAGTGATGCAACTACAAATGCAAATTCAAATGAAGATGAAGCTATTCATGAACCTACGTTTCAAGAGTTTTCTTTTGAGTTCATCGGCGAAAACCTTTCAATGGCACAACGTGTAGTAAATTAACTAACACTTATTTAAACGAATAGGTTCATAATACTCTTTCCAAGCCCATCATTAGACCTTGGGAAGAAATCCACAACAATAAACATAGTACAAGAGTCAGATATGACAAGGAAGTTACCTTCCATATTCTAGATTATTCTAGATCAATCCAGTTCCAAAGTGTTGGATTCCTTCAAGAAGATTCAAGTTCACCTATTCCAGTTCAACATTAAAATGCTAAGTGCCAACATTGTCATCAAGTTGGTCATATGGACGATTAATGTTTGATCTCCATTCTTGTTATCATTATGGAAAGCATAATCATTCATTCGATAGATGTTCCAGTAAAGAAACCTACAAGATTAAAAGTGCATTATGGGTGGCTTAATCCTTATCAGCGATCAACAACCAAGCAATTACATCATTCTTACCACATAATTCATTCTCGAGCAAAGACCCTTTTTGCAACATATAGCCTTACAAAACTCTCTTGCAACTTAAGGGTGGGGGGAAGTACATTGATCAAGTGACGGTGGTTAGTGGTCATCCAAAACCATTGGATACATTGTATCAAATCTTCTCACCTTGCACCTGATAGGGGGAATATCTTTGATGACAGTCAAGTTTCAAGCTTTGAAGTCCAATCAATAAAAATTCATCAAACAATTGGTCTACTCAATGGCTTTTACAAATCAAATCAGGGAAGTTCAACAGTGCATATGAGATCCTCTATAAATCATCATCAATTCTGCATTTGAGAAGATCCAACATGGAATCTTGACTCCTCTCATTGGTCTTAAGTATCAATTGGGATACTTTTGGGACGCTATTTCACACCTCATTATGTCTAACTTCAGAGAATACTTAAGTGATCAACATTTTCATTTTGCTTGAGCTCTCTACATAAGTGAGAAGGAGCATTATAATGTAAAAGAATACAAGAAGAATCCTTTCATTGTCTCAAGAGGAAGTATTTGTATTAGGAGGGTTGATGTGCAATAATGTGCATGAGAGTGAGTTACTTTATTCCGTTAAACATTATTCTTCTCTATTGTGATTCCTTACCTTTTTTAAGGTTTGATAAAGTTGGTCTAATTTGAGCGATACTAACCCTCATCATCATCATTATGGTGTAGTGGAGTGTTCGTTGTTTACCACATCATGATCTTAAGGTATTTCATTTTTATATTAGTCCACTTTCTGGATGACATCTGATTACATCATCTCATGTACTTGGGTTCTAAACCCTCATCAACTTGGATATATCAAAACAACTACTATACACGACAAATATACTTGGCATTGAGTGTTTTTGAAATATTAACAAAGAAAGATGAAAATGAGTAATTTTGCATGAAAGTGAAATTAGGGTTTTGAAACCCTAATTAGGGTTTGGTGACCTAATTTCTCAGTGACTTATAAAAGGAAGTCAAAGGGTATGTATTATCGAGCTTTTTGGTAGAGAGGGAGAGAGTTTACCCTCATGAGATTGTGAACCAGTGCTGTATGATCCAAGGGAAGGAAGCATACTGCTGGATAGCTGGGGGCGCATCCCTGAGGGAGTTGAGAGGACATATCTTCAGAAACTGAAGAGTTCTTTCTTCCATACAGTGTTAGAGGTGATTCATTGGGATTCATCAGAGACTGGAAAAAGCAGTAGCAGCAGTAGCGTGAGCACCTGAGAGGGTGACGTGAGTAGCTGTACGTCACACGTGTGGGTGACGCGAGGCTTCTTTTGGCATGTGTGGGAGGTTGAGCGCCCAGAGAGTTGAGGGTCCATCTCTAGTGACTGAGGAAAGATCATTAGGGTTTAGTCAAAGTCAGGTTGAGTGCAGAACAACTGGGGTTTGCTTCTTAGGAGGAGAGACACAACTGTATTGTTGGGGGACGTTTTCAGTGTTTGAGGACATAGTTGTTCTTCCAGAGTAGAGCAGATCAGAGCAAAAGTGTTGAGGAAGCATCCTTCAGAGGTTAGGCAAAGAGTACAGTGTTCAGTGACTGGTATAGCATGAGTTGAGATTTCCAGCCGAGGGTCTACTGCTGGGGGCACACTTTCCAAGACTAGTAGCTGCAACTGCTGCAGATCTAGGGCTTTGACCCTACAGGTTCATCTGTTGTTTATCTAACTCATACTGTACATCTTCTTCATTATATTTGCTCTAGGATCGAGAGAGAAGAAAGCCCCTCTATAGATGGTTTTCCCAAGTTGGGTTTCCAGGATAAATTCTGTTATTTGTGTGATTGTTGGTTTCTGAGTTGAATGGATGTTCATGTGCTGCTTATTCTAATTTGGATATAAGTATTTTAGATTTGGGATTTAGTGAATTTTGTAGCCGAGTTGAATATTTAACCTTCTCAGAGCGAGTGGAGACCTCTGAGAAAATTTACATGGTATTAGAACCTCGTTAGAGATCAGATGAGGGCAATCACACTCAGATCTGTGTGAGGATTCATCGGTGGAGTCAGATATGTGGATAGGGTGACCAAATCTACCAGATTTGAAGAGTAGGGTTCAAATATGTGACTGTAGAGGTCAGATCCATTAGATCCGAGGTGTTGGAGTCTAGACCTAGGATATATCTAGCTGATATCGGTAGGATAGAGACCAAATCTACCTAGAACTGAAGTGCAGGATTCATATCTGTTGAAATATTGTAACTTAGAAGAATATTCTATTGTATTTCATTATTGTAATTTATTCAGAGATGTTTTATTCCTTCGTCGAGATGTTTTTATTGTATTTGGTCATCATAGAGTCATGAGGTAAAACCTCCTTTGTAAGTCGGGTCGATAGAACCCTCCAGAAAGTAATATTATATTGTATTGAGTCTTCCTAGGTAAGTCAGCCCAGTTACGTTTGTTGGGGTCAACCTAGTTAGTGAAAAAGTCAAGTGGAAGATAAAAATAGGAGTGATGTGCTCCTCATTTGGACACACACTCACTTGTGTAATTCGCATAGGAGAGATAGAGAGAGATATCTGCAAGGAGAAGGAGCACTTGTTTGGGGTTTTGTCTTTGTACTTTTGATCATCTATATTGAGGAAGTTTTGCTGGGGTTTCTTCCCCTAAAGGGTTTCCGAGGATAAATCTGTTTCTATCTTGTGATTGTGTTTCTTTCAATGATCTTGTATATGCTATTGTTGTGAAATTGAATTGAATACAATGTTATCTATCTTAGCATATTGAATCTTAACATGGTATCAAAGCTAGCTTGAATAGGACAACTTTCACAAGGTAACTCTCTCTTCTCCTTTGGGCAAGAAATTAGGGTTTTTGTCAAAGTTGAAATTGTGGAAATCTGATTACATAGAAAGTTGCGCCTCCCTAGGGCACATTTATTGAGCCCTAGATCGAAATTTTTGAGTGGGTAGATCTTCGTGAAAGTCAAACCCTAGTTTGACTTTGGACCAGAAAACTGCAGAAAACCAGAAAACTGTAGAAATTGCAGATCAGAATTTTGCAAGTCAATTTTGAGAGGTGAAAATTTGGAATCTCTAGAAACCAAGTGTACTAGTCAATTCCCCTCAGTCAAATGCATCTCCTGGTAAGGTAAGTTTTGCATTTTGAGAAATTTCATTTTTTGGCGACCTGTTGGATAAGATGGCCCCAAGCACTAAGCTTGAGGATAAGTTAGAAGCCATAGAGAATTTCCGAGCATGGAAATATAGGATTGGCCTCATTCTTGAAGAGAATGATCTTGCCAAATACATCAAGGTAGAAGTTGCAGAACCTGAAGAGGATGAAGCTAAGGAGAAGCATAAGAAGGACCTGATTAGGGCACAGAGGATCATTGTTGATTCTATCAAAGACCACTTGATTCCTCAAGTGTCATCCAAGAAGACCCTAAAGGATATGTATGATGCCCTAGCCAGAATGTATGAAGGAAGGAACATCAATAGAAAGATGAATTTGAGAACTCAATTGAAGAGTACCAAGATGTGCCAAGGAGAATCCATCCAAGATTACTTCACAAGGGTCTCCTAGTTCAAGGAGCAACTAGAAGCCATTTGAGACTCCCTTGATGAAGCTGAGCTAGTTATGACTGCTCTCGATGGTCTCACTAGACCTTGGGATTCATTCATCCAGACTATGTGTGCCAGAAAGGAAAGCATGAAATTCGACATTGTATGGGAAGATTGCATCCAAGAGGAGGCTAGAGTAGCCAATAGAGAAGCTCTACTTAAAGAAGATGACCAAGCCCTAGCCACCCATACCAAGAGAGGAAGAAGTCAATCTAACATCAAGAAGGAATGCCTCAAGGAGTCTCAACCTACCAAGAAGTTCCAAAGGACAAGAGGAAACAATCTAAGAAGAAACTACTCCAATTTTTAATGTTTCAATTGTGACAAGCTAGGACACATTGCCGGAAATTGTCCATTGAAGAAAGAAGATTACAAGAAGAGGAACAACAACAAAAGACATCATGCACACCTAGCTGAAGATGAAGATGAAGAAGAAGAGGAAGAAGGGCCTCGAAGAAAACAAGCAAAAGAAGAAGAGGAAGAAGGGCCTCGAAGAAAACAAGCAAAAGAAGAAGATGCAGAAGAGTATGTACTATGTATTATTCTCTGTACTCTCTGGGTCTGTGACACCTGGAGAAGATACATGGCTTATTGATAGCGGTGCTTCAAAGCACATGATGGGACAAAAGAAAACTCTGTCAAAACTTGAAGAGAAGAACTCTCCTCAGAAGGTATCATTAGGAGATGACTATCAATACCCTATCAAAGGAATTGGTGAAGCAAGCTACAAGCTTGATTCTGGAACCCCCATGAAGATGAAGGAAGTCTTATATGTACCAGGTTTGAAGAAGAACTTACTTTCTATCTCAGCATTAGATAAGAAATGATTTAGGGTTGCATTCATAGATGGACAAGTACTTATGTGGCCCAAAGGAAAATCAATTGAAGATGCAATTGTCATTGGTGAAGAAGAAGGAGGGTTATATAAACTCAAGGGACATTCAGAGACAACCCTTGTTCATGAGACCACTAGCCCAAGTGAATTATGGCATAGGAGGCTTGCTCACATCAACTACAAAGCACTACCTCATGTGAGCAAAGTAGTGACAGGATTACCAGATTTGAAGATTGATCATGAAGGCATTTGCAAAGGATGTGCAAAAAGAAAGAATATCAAGAATCCATTTCCGAAGAGTGAGACAAAGACTAAAGGTACGTTGGAATTAATTCATTCAGATGTATGTGGTCCAATGCCCTCCACATCTTTAAGTGGTTATGAATATTATGTTACATATATTGATGATTGTTCAAGAAAGAAATGGATATATTTATTGAAAACAAAGGATGAAGTATTTGGAAAATTCAAGGAATTCAAAGCCTTGATAGAGAATCATTCAGAAAGAAGAATCAAGACACTCAGAACAGACAATGGTGGAGAATATACTTCAAAAGATTTTGAAGCCTTTTGTAAAGAAGCTAGAGTCAAGAGGGAACTAACTACTCCCTACAATTCTCAATAGAATGGTGTTGCAGAAAGAAAGAATAGGACCATCATGGAAGCAGTGAAGACAATGATACATGATCAAGATCTTCCAATGCATCTATGGGCTGAAGCAACAAGGACGATAGTTTATGTACATAATAGATTACCCATAGTGCCCTTGGATTCAAGACTAGAGAAGAAATGTTCACAGGAAAGAAGTCTGAAGTAAGCCACCTCAAGATATTTGGTTGCCCAGTATATGTTCACATACCAAAAGAAAAGAGAACTAAGTTGGACCCTTCCGGAAAGAAGGGAATATTTGTTGGATGCTATGAAGTCTCCAAAGCCTTCAAAATATACATTCCATGATTCCATCACATGGAGATTAGTATAGATGTAACATTTGATGAAGAAGCAGCGCTTAACAGATCTAGAAAGTGCCAGCATGAAGAAGTGTATGAAGAAGATGTACCTCCCAGAAATGTAGAAGTTGCACCCTCCCCTGAAGATGAAACACCAGAAGATCATGATATGCTAGAACCTCAAGAACCTCCCACTATGAATATGTCACGAAAGAGAAAGCCTGCTTGGGCAAGAGATATTATACAAGAAGCAGAGAAGTATGGAGCTCCATAAGGCTCCATAAGAGTAAGCAAGAAGGCAAATCCATTTTCCAGTTATGTGGATTTGATGTGTGATCTTGTAGATCAAGCAGTTATGAAGAAGCTATACAGAAGAAAGAATGGGTAGAAGCAATGACAGAAGAATACCAATCAATAATGAAGAATGATGTTTGGGATATAGTTCCCAAACCAGAAGGAAAAAGTGTGGTATCTTCCAAGTGGATCTATAAGATAAAGCATGCAACTGATGGAAGTATTGAGAAATACAAGGCAAGGTTTATAGCTAGAGGATTCTCTCAGAAAGAGGGAATTGATTATGAAGAGATATTTGCGCCAGTAGCAAGGTACACTTCCATTAAAACCATCATGGAACTTGCATCCATGATGAAGTGGAGTTTACACTAGATGGATGTGAAGACAACTTTCCTAAATGGTGTTATTGAGGAATTAGTGTACATAGAACAACCACAGGGATTTGAATTTGAAGACAGCTGAACTCATGTATGAAAGTTGAAGAAGGTTTTGTATGGATTGAAGCAAGCTCCTAGAGCTTGGTATGGAGGATAGATAGCTTTTTGACGAGCTTGGGCTTTACCAAAAGTAAAGCTGACCCTAACCTTTACTAAAGGTTATGGATGAGGATTTTGTCATATTATTGCTACATGTGGATGATTTATTTCTGACAGGAAATGAAAAATAGATTGTAGAGTGCAAGAAGAAGTTTGCTGAAGAATTTGAGATGAAAGACCTTGAATTGATGCACTATTTTCTAGGTCTGGAAGGATGGCAAAACCCAAAAGGAATCTTTCTCAACCAGGGAAATATGCTGTGGAAATCCTAAAAAGATTTGATATGTTGGAATGTAAAGCCATGGCCACACCCATGGATACCAACCTGAAGTTGTTAGCTGATGAATCGTCAGAGTTAGTGGATGTGACTCAGTACAGACAGATTATTGGTTCGTTGATGTATCTGAGAAATTCCAAGCCATATATATGCTTTGCTGTGAACACCTTGAGTTAGTATCTTGTTGACCCTAGACGTGTTCACCTGGTAGTTGCAAAGCATGTGATGAGGTACCTGAAAGGTACGATAGACTTTGGTCTATAATATGTTGGAGATCATGACTACAGATTGTATGGTTATACAGATAAGGATTGGTTTGGAAGTGTCTCAGACAAGAAGAGCATCTGAGGTGGATGTTATTGTCTGGGATCTGCCACGATCTCATGGTTTAGCAGGAAGTAGTCCACTATTGCTCTTAGCACAACTAAAGCAGAGTATACAACAGCTTGTTCTGCTAGTTGTGAAGCCATATGGATTTGAAAATTGATGTCAGGTCTATTTGACTTGGAGTTGGATACCACGGTGATTCTATGTGACAACCAGAATTGTATAAAGATGACGGAGAACCCAGTGTTCCATGATAAGTCAAAGCACATAGAAATCTGGTGTTTTAACATACGGGATAGGGTACAGAAGGGATCTATAAAGCTCCAGTGTGTGAGCACTGATGAGCAAGTTGCTGATGTGTTGACTAAGCCTCTGTCTCGAGCAAAGCTTGAATACTTTCGTGACAAGCTTGGTGTGGTTCGAAAGGACCTTCCTCGAAAGGGGGAGCAGTGATGATAATGTTGCATTGGGATTGTATCATCCTTGGACAGTAGTCCTAAAGTGATCTGCAGGCTTTTGTCTCTGTGATGTGGTTGGGATTGTATCATCCCTGGACATTAGTCCTAAAGTGATCCGCAAACTTTTGTCTCCGTGATGTGGTTGGGATTGTATCATCCCTGGACATTAGTCCTAAAGTGATCCGCAGACTTTTGTCTCCGTGATGTGGTTGGGATTGTATCATCCCTGGACATTAGTCCTAAAGCGATCCACAAACTTTTGCCTCTGTGATGTGGTTGGGATTGATCATCCCGTAATTGGATCATGTGTGTTGCAGGTTATGCAGATGATGTTGTTGCTGATCGAAAGATTAAGTGTTGCTATAGACGATCGAGTGAATGAGTGCTGCAGAAGATGAATGTCAAAGATGAAGACTTAGTGTTGTAGAAGATGATGCTCCAGTACTGAAGATGTTCCAGTGACTGTTCCAGTTGCTGATGTTGTTGGAGAAAACTTCCAATGATTTATAGATGTATCACCTTGATGTTGTTCATGATGCTCTCTCTCCTTGATCCTACAGTCGATGTTGCTTTTGTCAGTAGAATACCCTTCTCATTAAGGGGGAGTGTTGAAATATTGTAACTTCGAAGAATATTCTATTGTATTTCATTATTGTAATTTATTCGGAGATGTTTTATTCCTCTGTCAGGATGTTCTTATTGTATTTGGTCATCATAGAGTCATGAGGTAAAACCTCCTTTGTAAGTCGGGTCAATAGAACCCTCCAGAAAGTAATATTATATTGTTTTGAGTCTTCCTAGGTAAGTCGACCTAGTTAAGTTTGTTGGGGCCGACCTAGTTAGTGAAAAAGTCAAGTGGAAGATAAAGCATAAATAGGAGTGATGTGCTCCTCATTTGGACACACACACTCACTTGTGTAATTCACATAGGAGAGAGAGAGAGAGATATCTCCAAGGAGAAGGAGCACTTGTTTGGGGTTTTGTCTTTGTACTTTTGATCATCTATATTGAGGAAGCTTTGTTAGGTTTTCTTCCCCTAGAGGATTTCCCAGGATAAATCTATGTCTATCTTGTGATTGTGTTTCTTTCAGTGATCCTGTATATGCTATTGTTGTGAAATTGAATTGAATACTAATGTTATCTATCTTAGCATATTGAATCTTAACAATATTTGGGTTAGTGGAGGTCAGATCTATCAGATCTAATAATGGGTGAAGGTATTTGAGATAGATATTTCAGATCCTGGTATGTAAGGGCCAGATCTATGGTTTTGTTGTTCTTCGTGAAAAAGGGGTTCCAGACTTCCAGTAAAGCATTATGGCTACAGATATGAGAACAAAATTTAAGGAGTGTCTTCTCATCACTTGCCATTCATGCAATTCTGCAGATGTAGGTGAGAAATCTACATAAAAGATTGACAGAGTTGTCCTTGATCTCCAGACAATCATCAAGTGCATCTACTATCGGTATTTGGTATATTGACAGCGTGGCCTCCAGTCACATGACTGGTATTAGACAGTATTTTACAGATCTCACTGAGACAAGGTTAGATCTAGAAGTAGTACTGGGAGACAACACCTCGGTCAAGGCTATCGGACAAGGAACTGTTTCCTTTTAAAGGGATTTTGGAGAATCCATGAAGCTAAGGGATGTCTTGTACATCCCTGGATTGAAGAAAAATTTGGTGTTAGTTTCTACTATAGAGGCTGATGTTTCGAGATGGACATGTGCTCATACATCTTAAGGGATCTAGCATAACTTCAGCAGTGAAGATTGGTGTTTGCAGTGGGAAACTATACAGGCTCAATTTTTGGCTTCATCATGCTCTAGCTCATGACAACACCAGTGATTGCAGTGACTTATGTGAGCTGTTGCACAGAAGGATGGCCCACCTACATCATTCAACATTAAGGATTTTGAGGGAGATTGTGATAGGTGTACCAGAGTTTAACACAACGCACAGTGAAGTGTGCTCTTGGTAAGTATGTCAAGACTACTTTCCCTAGTAGTGACAGTAGGTTAGCAGGGGATCTTGACTAGAAACATTCAAACCTTTGTGGTTTAATGTCGACTACATCACTGAAAGGTTATGAGTACTACGTAACCTTCATTGATGATTTCTCTAGGAAGACCTGGATCTGTTTTTTGAAAAGCAAGGAATCAAAAGAAGTCTTGCAGAAGTTCAAAGAATTCAAAGCTGTGGTAGAAAACCAAACTGAGGAGAATCAAAGAACATACTTGATATCTACAAGGAGTTTGATGCTTTCTGTGCTCAAGAGGAAGTCAAGAGACAATTGACTGTACCCTACACACCTCAACAAAATTGTAATACCCCAGTTGTTAAGCCTTGGACTTATGATCTTTCATGTCAATTATGTTCTTTTTCATTATGGAATTATGATATTTTATATGGCTGTGGACTTATGTTCTGTTATCACGAATCTTGTAGTTGCCCCATGGATTGATCCTATTCAGGGTGATAGAGGGGATATGCAACCAAAGTCGTGACCTACGAATACCCCAACCCCCAAATGATGAATGTTTGTCGCGCCGATTGGGATATCCTTCGCTTTATGCCATCGAAGCCCAAGGGACAAAGGGGGAGACTCAGACCTATCCTAAAAGGAACGACCTACAACTAGTCACCAGATCAAACCCAAACAAAGAATATGTAAGGTGAAAGCTTGAAACCCTAGATTTAAGGAATAAGCCATGATTTAAGGAATGCTTGAGTGGAGTTCGTTACACGTGTTGGAAATGTTACTCAAGCCAAATAGAACAGTGACTTTGGGATTTAAAGATCAGGGATTAGTGTGTTTGTTCAATTGACCAAACCTGCGACCATTGGGGGATTTAGATAGAAATTGGAAATTCCCAAGGTGAGGTTAAATCAGAGAATTAAGGTTTATAACACACTTGCTCGGATGAAAGATTTGATAGTATGGAGAAATCCGAGCAGAAATCGGGAACAAAGAACACACAGGAAACAGGCTGACATGTCAGGATGGGCACTTTCTCCAGGGATCAATGCTGCTTTAAGGTGGGAAAATGGAGTCCAACAATGGCGTCTAGAAGGGTGAGAGGGTTTTTGATGAGGGCCTACAAAACCCAGATCGCCAATTTTGCAGATTCCTAGTGCAAAATGTTCCGGTGATTTTTCCTACTTACTATGAGTGTTTTTCTAAGTGAAGTGGGTGATGCGCAATGCATGAAAATTGAAATACCTGAGAAATAAGCTGAGATACATACTTGAAACTTGTAGATATCCTTCCTGATGATGAAGAATGCTTCCTCGAAGATCAAGTGAGAGATCTGGGCAAGATCTTGGTGAATTTGTGCTTTGCTTAGTGACCCTAGCACCCCCTTCCACCTGCCACACCAAGGAGATCTTTTTTAACATGAATTAATTCGGTGGAGAAGAATGCTCTGAATTTCGCTGGTTGAGGAAGATAACTTCGTGGGAGCATCAACAGTCTGAAGAAAAAAAAATTCGTGGAGCTCTGAGGAAAGCCGCAGTTAGATAAAGGAAATTTTTGGGCTACAGCAATGGAGTTTTGTGGTTTTATGTCTGGGAGCAGCTCGCAGCAATTAAGGAAATTCTCGGTGGAACAGCAGTCTGAATTCTTTTTTAATCCAAGATGTAATCTTCTGTAATGAAGCAGTGAAATTCTTGAAGCTAGGAGCATTGGCTGCTATATTCTGAAGATCTGCTCCAAATCATGACCCTTGAGGTGGCTATTTTTCTCTCTAAGAAATTGCAAGCTACAGGATATATTCCGTGGAGTACCAGTCAATTCTTTGTGTGACATTGAGACTGCTATTTATGAGTTATGGAGGCCGTAAATTGAAGGGATGAGCCTGTTGGTGAATACATCTTATAACTGGGTGTTCAACTCCAACTTTGGCAACTGTCAACTCCACAAGCAAGTTGTTCGTAGACCCTTTTATTGGCTGTGCATTTTTGTGAAGGGGAATTGTTTATTATTTAAAAATCAGTGATTGCAGTAACTAAAGTTCTTGCAGCAGCTCAACGAAGAAGTAGCAGCCTTTAGGGCCTCTCCCAGGCAGGCCGTAGCCCTACTAGGGCTTGTACAAGGGACCCAAACCTGCAGGCAGTCACCTACAGCTCTCTTCTCAGCCACAGAGGGTATTTGAAGACAGTCCTAGTTGAATACATTTGTAAGTAGCCTAGATTAAGTGAAGAACAAGCACGGTAAGTTCAGATGCAAGACAAGTCTCTGATTCTCAGGTTACACATTCATTAAGGCATCCAAACAGCAGGAAGTCAGCCCAAGTATCCACAGACAAGAATTAAGTTTGATGGACTAACTTCAAAGTCTGATTGAAGAGTCTAAACATCTGCAAGTCTTGAGAGAGTAATTTGAAGAACAACCTACGGTTCTCTGATTTAAAGTTTGATAGCCAAAGTTTGAAGGTGAAATATTCAAGTCTCCAAAGCAGCCTAAACTCAGCATGATTTAAAGAAGACTCATCATCTACAGCACTTATCCAATAGATGAAGCAGCTCGTGGAAATTACAGTCAGCAGCAATCAAAGCTTTTAACTCTATTTTTCTGGCTCTTTATTCTTCTAATGAGATGAGATGGTAGAATGGATCAGATTGATATGTCTAATGACATACTGATGAGCAGGAGTTGATCAGATTGACATAAATATTGACAAGACAGATGACATGAGGAGACTCCAGAAGACATGAGCATTTGTATTGTGCAGTGAGCAGTGGTAATGTGCTAGGAAAGATCTTGAGAAGGCAGTGACAAGTTGATGAGCACAGTGAAACTTACTGCCACCGTTCCGAGCTGATGAGAGGAAGGTTCAAGAACTAAGTCTTGGAGATCTAGCAGCCCGTCCCAGTACCTTGCAAATGTCACAACTGTAGCAGTAGTCAACTTCAGTCACTCTTGTGAAGGCTGATTTTAGCAGAGGTTAAAGGTTCATCCAATTGATTGTCATCCTATTCTAATGATGGTATGTATATGACAATTATAGCTTGGTAAAGTCTTAACTTGACAAAACAAACTGACAGAGATAATGTACAGTGACAGTAGTACATGATAATATAGTAATGTGCATATATAAGCATACCCAGTAATATATGCATGATGTTTCCACAATGATTTATACATCCATAGTATGTATGACAATCCCTGGTGACCTACACAGTGATATGATGTGCTAGTTTGATGATGTCTATACATAGCTCAACGTGATTACACAATGATATGAAGTTTACATAATGACAGTATGCTAAAACCAGCAGTACACACTGCACAGTGAAATAATGATTACACTGTATGCTCAGTAATGATATACATAACCAGTTATAACACAAAAATGAGCAGTGATATGACGATTGAACAGTGACAGAGAGGAGAACTTGTGACTTGACATTGATGTACTTGACAGAGATCAAATTGACTTGACAGTGATATATTTGACAGTATATTTTGAGTAGGGAATTGATCAGTTGATTGAGTAGTAGTTGATGGATTTGTGATTAGGGACAGTGAAAGATTGACATCACAATTCAAGGAGAACCGCACTTGGATGTTTCAAGGACAATTCTGGAACGAGAAGAGACAGTGCTATTTTACATAAGAAATGATCAGCTGCAGTTTGCTTGGCATCTCTTGAGCCAACAGCAGACATATACAGGCTTGGCAGATGAAATCATTGTATGAATGAGTGAGAGCAGCAGTAAAGAAAGATAATGCACAAGAGCAGATCCTTGTAGCAGTTGGATTCTTGATATGATTAATGAGCCTAAGCAGTGGTAATGAGCAGCAGTGAGAAGTGTGTTGCAGCAGTGTTGAATGATGAGCAGATGATCAGCGATAGGAGATGTATGATGACTTGACTATGAGCAACATTTATGATGAGCAGTATGAGCTGAGTTGACCAGCAGAAGAAGTTCTGATCAAAGGATAATTTGCAGCAGTAGATGGCCAGTAGTAGTGATGATGAGCAGCATTGATGGTGAGCAGATGAGCATGAGCTGAGACAGTTGACCGCAGATTGATGAGTTGATGTGACAGCAAGCCTTAATGTAAAAGCAAGCTTGTCTTGCTTTTGAGGTTAGGATACTTCAAACCCTTCTTAGCAGGGTCTAAGAAAACCAAGCAGGGTCCTGGATGCAGAGTAGGTGCTCTATGTATCAGTAGGTGCTGATTTTGCCTAACGGTTGTAGTCGGACCAAAAATAATACAAAAAGATTACAAAATTATATTGTGTTGTGTTCTTTTGTGTTATGGTTCCTGATGATCTAAATGCTTATGCTATGTGAATGATGATATGAAAGATATTTATGATATGATAATGGAATGATGAATTGGTACTTAATCGTGACAAGCTAAGAAAAGGTTTAAAAATTGCTTTACACTGATTCACCCCCCCTCTCAGTGTCTACAGAAGTGTCTAGAGAGTCATAACACATCAACTGGATGAATTTCCTGCCATTTCTTTGACTTCCCTAGCCAAATCGATTTTTTCAGTAATTTCCTAGTTCATTTATGATGGTACAACCTCTGAAAATCATAAAAGTTATCATATCTTCCTTCAAGCTGAGAACTAGGGCAAAGTGACTGCACCGGAGTATCTGGAGAAATAGAAAAATGGTATCAATGACTACTCATACCCCTGCAACACTGTGGTGCTCTAGAAGAACCAAAATCACTACAATAATGATATAATTTGGCCAATAATAAAGTGATAATAATCACTGATCGAGCAATCTAAGGCAAAACTCTGAAAATCGAAACCGTAGTATTAGTCCTGGGTATGTTTGGAGTAAATATAGACACTGTTGTTTTTTGAGCCACTGCATTGGGAACCGTGTTTGACTTGGTCAACTAGGTTGACTAGGTCAAAGTACCCAAATTGTAGGTGAGATACTAAACTAAGATGACCCTGCATGCATTCAGGGTAAGAACTACTCCAAGATGTATATTAAAACCCAACTTTATTCATGTTCTTCAGAATGATGGTGATAATAATAATAATATTAGTAACAACCAGTTAGATATACCTGTGTCCTTGACGAATCATTGAACCATTATGAAAGTCTCTTGTGTATGCCATACTTACAAAGCTTAAAACATTTGCTAGTGCAGGGCGAGGATGGAAAACAAGATTAAGTAGTGGGTAATGACCTTTTGTTGGTTTTGTAAATTTTCCTTTACAATTCAAACTAGGGCTAAACAGTATATTTAATTATTACTGAAAACCATGCATGAATTTCATTTACTAGTATTGCAGCGGAAATAAATATTGAGAAACATGTACAACAATCATCCCCGGATAAAACCCAAGATGGGAAAACTGGTGCAACAGTTGTATATGAAATTTTTATTAAGAGGATATGGAACAATTACAATCCAACAGATATTACACCCGACTTGGCAAATCTGAACCTCTGCAAAATCACTGGGCAAACCCAACAACACGCTACGACCCCTGTGTCAGCAGTATGACCCTCCTGCGTCAGCTGTACAGATCCGTACGGTCCTGACGTCAGCTGTACGGAATCCGTACTACTGTACGACCTCCTTTGCAACGTACGACTTCTCCCTTGCGTGATCCTGTACGGCTGATGCTCAACCTAGTAACCCGACGAATCCTCTAGGTGAGTGTCCCTTTGTCTTCTTTGCAAACCTCTTTGTTTGACTTCTTCGTTTGTCTGTGTGTGTGTCCTCTCCACCAAATCTTCTTTTAACTCAATGGCCAAGTGAAACCCTAACCCTTACTATGGATCAATGGATGTGATTCTCCGGTGAGATCAATGGCCAAGATTAGATTAGCCATCACTTAAATGATTTCACTTTTTACTTTATAAAAGTGATTCCATTAAGTCAAAATCAAATTAGATTAATTAATGTAATTTCTGAAGTCTAAACATAGGAAAATCACATTAATACATTTGGCTTCCTGTTTAATGTTTTCCTAGCATCCAAGGACACATGCAATGCTAGAAGACCTTCCTTGTTGCCCATTTTTAACACTCCCTCTCATCAAGGAAGGGATTCGGTAGCAACCCCAACTTGTCTTTGAACTTCACAAAACTGTCTGCAAGGTGCCTTGGTGAAAATTTCTGCCACGTGCTCATCTGTTTGAATGTACTCCAACCGAATGGTTCCTCTCTATACATAGTCTCTAAGGAAGTGGTACCGAATGTTTATGTGTTTGCTCTGGTCATGGGACACTGGATTTTCAGATAGCCTGATGTCACTCTGATTGTCACAGTGAACTATTGTAGCTGCTAGCTCACACTCGAATGTAATATCCCAAATACTGATATTCTACCGTTTCACTATTCTAGGGCTTACTTGTACTCTTAAAATGTGCAAGAATACTGAATAAAAAATTGCATGCAAGGTGCCAGGCAAATGGCCCTAAATTATAGCTGAACTAGGGCAAAGATTTGCAGGAAGAAGGCAAACACTTACCATTGATAAAATGTTGTGAGTCCTCCAGAAATCTGATGCATGCACGAGGGCTAGATGATAGTGCTCCTCCTCAGGGTTTGACGCCCAGCTGCACACGTGTGCCCTCCGTAGGCTAAAAGTGATGTTTTTGGAGAAGGGATGGTCAGATGTTGTCGAAACTTTGAAGGCCCGTCGGTCTTTTACCTCCTTGGTGCTCACACCCCTTTCCTGTCTGATATGATGGTACTACCTCGGCTAAACAAACTGGAAGTTGATAATCACTTGGTGCCGTGGGATGAGCCTATCGAGAAAGAGGAAGCCGACATGCGGAGGAAAAATTGGGTTTTGGGGTACCAACAAATCCTTCTGGGATTCCCAGCTATTTTCCAGTTGCAAAACGTGAACACTGCAAGTAATCCTTCTAAGTATATTGGATCACGGAACATAGATGTATAAGATGAATGTCGTTGATAAACCTGGATGGTTAATCCTCAAAGAGACTGGGGCAGATATTTCACTGTCGAACCCTTGTTAACTGAAGACGTCGTCTTCAATCCCAACTGTCGCGGCTGCACGTTGTCCTGCTGCTCAAAATCTCCAAATCAACAACAATAATAATAGATAATCTCTTTGGTCCAATAACCCTTCTTAAATAGAATAGCATGTACTTTTAGGGTTTGCATGTCACTTTTAGGGTTTACGCTTCGCTTTTGCATGCATGCAATTCTAATTTTATGTTGACTTTAACACTGAAGAAATAAGGCCTGCATGCTTTGCATGCTTTAGGATATGAACTTTGATGGCCTTCTTACTACACTGATGACTTAATAATACTGAGTTGATGTACCTTTCTGCTCCTAGTGCTATCAGTCCTTAGTTATTCCCTTTTCTTTAAGACCTGCTCGAACCTATGGGAATAAGATAGGTTAACGTGTGTCTCAGGGTGGTTTAGTTGGAAGAGGACATTACATCGAACAACCCTGAAAGTAACTTCCTCAGCCACATTCCCTCACAAGCAGCCAAACTGGCTGCCATGTACCCAGCCTCTACCGAGGTCAATGCAACTGACTTCTGCTTTCTGCTGAACCAAGAGACAACCCCTGATCCAATGCTGAAGCAACAACCTAAAGTGCTCTTTCGGTCCTCTACACATCTTGCCCAGTCAACATTTGTGAAGCCTGCTAATTGTACACTCCCCCTGCGCTCATAAACCAACCCATACTCCACTGTATCTCCGGTGTAGCGAAGCACGTGCTTTGCAACTGTCCAATGTACTCTTTGAGGGTCCACCATGAACTGGCTCAAAGAGTTGACTGCAAAGCTAATTAAACAAAGCCATACGCAGGAGCAAAGCCAATGTCTAGCCGTGTGTTGACAAGGCACATGAGCGATTCGATAAACTGGCGATACAAGGTAGGATCGAATCCATCTGACCCTACTGCATCAATCTTCCTCCAGTTGGAAACTAGAGGTATGAACATAGGCTTGCAATCCACCATCATGATTCTCTTTAAGATATCCATTGCATACTTCCCTTGTCCAATGAAGCACCCGTCTCTCTGGCAAACCTCCAAGCCCAGGAAGTAATGCATCAACCCAAGGACTTTCATTTCAAACTCAACTGCAAGGTTGGACTTGCAGTCGTTAATCAACCTCTCATCTCCTGTAAGAAAGAGATCATCTACATATAAGACCGGAATGAGAGGCACCTCACATGTCAAGAAGTACAGGTTGTGGTCCGCCTCACTTCGCTGGAATCCCATCTCCCACAAATAGTTGTCTATCCTCGAGTACCATGCTCGAGGTGCTTGCTTGAGCCCATAAAGAGCACTTTGTAACCTGCATACATGCGTCTCCCTGTTCTCCACATTAAACCCCTCTGGCTGCTCAATGAATACTTCCTCCTCTATAACCCAGTTGAGGAAGGCAGTCTTGACGTCCATCTGATGGACATGCCAACCCATCTCTACTGCTAATGAGATAATGGTTCGAATAGAAGAATACCTAGCAATAGGGGTGAAGGTCTCCTCATAGTTAATACTCCTTCTGTGAAAACCTTTTTGCCATGAAGCACGCTTTGTACTTCTCCACACTTCCATCTGCTGCATGCCTCACCTTGTGGATCCATCTGGATCCCACCACCTTTTTACCTTCTGGCCTCGACACAAGCTCCCTTACCCGATTCTTCATGATTGAGTCATACTCCTCAACCATGGCTTCCTACCATAACTGGAAGGTTCAGAGTTAATCAACTTCCTCATCAGTGCCATATAGCTAAGTCTCTCTGGTGGTTTGCTCTGCCTCATGGAGCTCTGTGGAGAATTCACCCCCTAGAATCCTGAATTGTGGACCTAAACCACTTAGGCCTTGGCCTAATGTCTACCTTTTGCGGTTGCTGGATATCTGTCTCCTGTTGCGGCTTATCCTCCAAGTCAATGACTGAAGGATCCTGTCCACCTGACCCTGTCCACTTGACTTCCTCTGACTACTAGAACCTGTGCTCTGTGCCTGTACCTGTACCTGTGGCTCCTCCAATTTGTTCCCCGAGTCCAGTGCTGGTAAGTCCATAGATCTCTGCAAGGGTCTGTCTTCATCAAATTGGACATCCCTGCTCACAATGATCCTCTTGCGAGCAAGAATATATAGTTTGTATGCCTTCGAATTCTCGCTGTAACCAACAAGTAACCCCTTCTCCCTAGAAGGGTCCAACTTTTTCCTAGTGTCAACATGAATGTGACAATAGCAAACACTCCCAAATATGCGCAAGTGGCTCACATCTGGTCTAGTGCCTGTGAAGAACTCCTCAGGTGTCTTCCTCCCCAAAGCGGTGTGGGTACACATGTTTTGAATGTATACTGCAGTCTTGTATGCCTCGACCCAAAGGAATAGTGGTAATCCCTGATAAAATAGCATGGCCTTGGCTACTCCTACCATTGTCCTGTTCTTTCCATCTGCCACTCCATTTTGCTGCGGGGTATGAGGCACTGTGTGCTCCTTCTTGGTCCCCTTCGATGAGCAATACTCCAAGAACTCATTGGAGGAGTACTCACCCCCGTTGTTCTTCCTCAATACTCGGATCTTCCTTCCTTTCTGGTTCTCTAAGAGTCTTGAACTCTCGAAACCACTCAAAGACCTCTGACTTGGCTTTCAGGAAATAGATCCAGGTCTTCTTGGAATAGTCGTCAATGACAGCAACGCAGTTTTTGTAGCCACTGAAAGATTGGACACTCATAGGTCCACAAACATTTGAATGCACTAAGTCCTTAGACTTGTGTTCACTCTTTGGGAATGGCTTCTTGATGTTCTTCCCCAACGCACAACCCCTGCAGTGGTTATGCTTCCCCTCCTGTACCTGAGGAACTCCAATGACTGCCTGTCTCAAATGCCTCAGTGCTCCATGGTGTAAATGTGCCATCCTCCTATGCCACAAATCGCCTTGACTGCTGCTGCTGCTACTGATTAGAGCCTTTGCAGGCTCGAAGTGTAGTCTATACATCTTCCCGCTCCGGATCCCAATCACCCGATCCAAACTCCTATCTGATCCCTTGGGCCTGATATACACTCTATGGTTTCAGAACTTAACCTGAAATCCCTTGTCCTCCAAGGTGGAAATGGATACGAAGTTCTTAGTCAACCACAGAACATACAATACGTCAGCAAAACTGAGGGGTTTGCCATAGTCCCTTTGAAACGAAACACTACCAACTCCTTGCGCCTGATACCGCGCATCATCACTCAACTCAACGTGGATAGTTATTCCACCCTCTTGCAAGTTCTTGAAGAACCTTTTTTGTCTCGCCATATGACTAGATGCTCTACTGTCAATGTGCCAAATACTGCTGCCTGTGGTGCTTGCCATGCAAGTTATCAAACAAAACTCCTTATCGAAGTTTCTGCTGAACTCCTCCACCTCTGTAGAACCTACCATCTGGGTATTGTTCTTCTTCTTCCTGTCTGGGCATTAAGAGGCAAAGTGTCCTTGCTTGTGGCAGATGAAACACTTGACTTTGGACATGTCAAGGTTCTTGCCAACCTTCTTTTTCTTTGCCTTACTCTTGCTCTTCCCTGTTAGGGCTAGAGCCTCTTCATCCACAATCTGTGGGGCACTGCTAGATAAACCTGAACCTTGACCCATACAGGTCTCATCCCACAGTCTCATCCCAAAATCATCCCACAGTCTCTGCCAATCAGGGAGCTTCTCCCTAGCCACAACACCTTTGACAAAGGTGTCCCATGGCTTAGAAAAGCCATTGAGGGCTATCCAAACTAGCTCCTCATCCTCAGTCTTAGCCAACAACTCCAAGTTCGTCTCCGATCTGTGTGAGCCTTGTGATATAAGGCACTACCCCTTCACCCTTGGCCATCCTGGTACTGCGCATCCTCTCTTGTAGCACCATCTTCTGGTTTCGTTCTTGCTGTGGTAAAGCCCTTCCAAATCCTTCCACATTTCCAATGCGGTCTTCTTCTCGGAAAGGTGAGGGACACGGTACGACCCCTGCGCAACTGTACGACCTCTGCGTCAGCAGTACGACCCTCCTGCGTCAGCTGTACGGATTCGTATGGTCCTGGTATCAGCTGTACGAAATCCGTACCGTTGTACGACCTCCTCTGCAGCGTACAACTTCTCCCCTGCGTGATCCTGTACGACCTGATGCTCAGCCTGGTAACCCGACGAATCCTCTGGGTGAGTGTCCCTCCGTCTTCTCTGCAAACCTCTCTATCTGACTTCTCTGTTTGTCTGTATTTCTCCTGTGTGTGTGTGTCTGTTATACAGCTGATTGGCACCTCTCCGTCCGAGTGCTGACATCCCTCAGGTCGGCACACAAAAGGACACTTATGGATTGAGGTTTGCCCAGTTTCANTGTCCTCTCCACCAAATCTTCTTTTAACTCAATGGCGAAGCGAAAATCCTAACCCTCACTATGGATCAATGGATGTGATCCTCCTGTGAGATTAATGGCCAAGATTAGATTAGCCATCACTTAACTTAAATTATTTCACTTTTCACCGTATAAAAGTGATTCAATTAAATCTAAACTTAGGAAAATCACATTAATACCTTTGGCTTCTTTTTTAATGTCTTCCTAGCATGCAAGGACACGTGCAATGCTAGAAGACCTTCCTTGTTGCCACTTTCTAACAGGTTTTGACAATGTGATCTCTCCGAATGATAACAGATACACTCAACCAAAATGACATATTCATGACAGATAGCAATGGGGGATGGTGGTGTCTCACAAATGGATAAAGTACTTGGGCTTGTTTCCTTCAGACTCTAGCAAGTTTTCCTTTTCAGTACTTTGGAAGACTGGTCAACCTTCAAAGGCAGGTGCCTTGGAAAGCCTTCTGGGCTCCAATAAATGACAAAGACACAACCTTTGCATGTTAGTCTCACCCTGTTTGCTTGTAGGGGCAAATAAGCCGAACATTAGACAAGGAATGAGTGCTCATTCTTTGACCATTGACCTTTTCAATAAATTTCACTCTCACATAAGATAGTAGCTAGCCTACAAAGGTAGGTGCCGTGGAAAGCCTTCTGGGCTCTAGTAAATGACTACGGCCTAGCCCCGCTATCAGCGAGCATCCATATCCCCGGCGGGTTTGCCTCACCCTGTTGCCTGGAGGGAAAATGTGCCTAACATTATATATAAGGAATGAGTGCTCATCCTTTGGCCACTGACTACTTTTTAAACATTCATACTTTGCATCATTTAGATATAACGTCTATGCGTTCCGATGCTTTAGTGTCTAAAGACACCGTTGGGTGGAGCACTTGTTTCGAGGACTAAAGGAAGACTATCCAGTGAACTTAGCCACACTGGCTAAGCCACATACTTAATAGCCGGAGACACATAACAACACGGAGTCTATCATGCACAGGGGTCAAGATGGGGAAAAGATCTTCATCACAAGTCTCAATCAACTAAGGACATGGGAGAAAAAACAACTACGGGTGAACTGGATGGACGGGGACAAGTGATACATGCAACCAACATAGCACTAAGGTTTAAGATTTGTGTAAAGCATGGCATAAACAATAGTCTTCAACATTTGCCTCTTTGATCATTCACAGTCATAGGTTTAAGCATAAGTACATGCGTAATTTAAGCATAGGTCACCTGATCATCCTAACATGACAAGCCTAGGTGTTTAACATACATCAAAAAGCAAAAACTCACCAAGGAGCCATATACCTGATCTCACACTATACTTGTCTCTATCTGATATGCCCCTTTGTAACTGTGTACCACATATGATCTGTTACTCCGCTCAAATGAACTAGGTCACCACTGAAATCCTCTCAATGGTAAAGGAAATATCAGTCCTGGCAAGGAAATACTGCTAAACAAGGCTCTGAAATGACTGAGGCTTTAATGATCCATGCTAAAACCCCATTTGAATGAATAACTCGGAAAAATAAAGAGATCAATCTATATGTTTCATGATGGTAGCCCAGTTGCAATATATATGCGATAACATGTTCCTTTGCATGATCAAGGTATTAAGGACTTGTGATCATTGCTTGATAATCTGACTTTGGACTTTGGCACTGTTATTAATATTAATGTTTTTAATGACATCATTGCTATCTTTGAATGTTGTTACAATTGATTAAATAAACAACTGGCTCAACAAAGGCAACTAAAAGAGTATGGGGGACCATGGATTCCACAAAGTGAGGGGGAATGGGGACATCCCTAGCACCTTATAACTTCTTGTTGGCATAAGTTTGTCCATCCTAGTTCATATTTACACCTTGGTGACATTAATAATGTTGGTCACCCAAACCTTGTACAACAGACCCTATTCTTGATATTTATGGACTATGGAGTTAATATTGCATCTTTTGCACACCTTAGTGGGCCCCTCTTGCCTAGGGCGCCCTCCTTGGGAAGATATTCCCTCACATTTACGTGTTTCTGTCATTTATGAACCCTTTCCCTAGTTTTCAGGGGTTGTAAGCTATTTTCTAACTTCCACTCTTACACTATGCATTGATGATCCTACTTTCATGCTTCCATGATATTTATGACCCTATTGAATGCCTTCCCTCACCTATTTCACACTCCTTGATGTTTTGTAACCCCTCTTATGCATTGGCGTGCCTCCATGTGCTCTTCATGGCTCCACTCCTTGGTTTTTGGTAACTCCTTCTCATGGCGCTAATTCGGGAAAGGGAATCTCCTAACTAAGCCACCACTCCACTAATTCAAGTTAAGTCTCCATGATGAAGCTTAAACCTTATCTCTCTCTAATTCGAGTTGATTCCCTTGGGTTAGAGTTGCCCTCTTTGTACTATAAATTCATACGCCCTCTGCTTGTTGAAGCTAATCTGGAGCTTTGGACCATGTGACTTGTGCTATCTAACCATGTTTGGAATGTTGGTAGTATTGGGAGTATATTGAGACATAGAGTTACTCTAGTTGTTTCTCTGTGCTTCCATCCTATCACTCTACTAGTCCAGGTTCTCGCACAGGAAGCCAAGAAATGGGAATGGCGAGCTAGGTCATGTCCCACAAGAAGTGGAGACAGACAAGAAAGTAGTAGTGGGAAGCATTTGTGGTTCTCGGAAGAGGTAGTTCCGAGAGTTGCTAGACTAAGTGAGCCTATGCCCGTGGATCCATGGTCTCAGCTCGAGGGTGAGTTGTTCAAGCGAGGAAGGCTTGACTGTGTCTACGGCTGGGAGGAAAGTTGTCCTATTTTAGCCAGTTGCCCATATCTTGAGATAAGTATTTCTCATATGATTTTATTTATGTTTTAGCATATTATTATGAGGATTATGTGCAATGGGGGATGAGTTGATTTATCTATATTCTTGATTATTGTATGTCAGAATCTGGTTACAGGAAGAATGGACTTCGTAGGATTCAAACCCACGATGCTATTCATTCTAAACTTCTTTCTCTTCTTCAAAAATTGTATTCGTGACTCTACGGTAATGGGAGGGGCGCAACCATATGCTCTGGTTCGCCAATCTCTGCTCATTTTTGTGTTGTGGGACCTGTTCTATTGTGTTCGGAACAACGTTTCCAGTAAGGATCGCCTTTCGTTTCATCGAAAAAGCTTTCCGAATGACCAAGATATGTTCGTTTTGGTCGATTTTCTTGGTGCCAAGTTGAGCGCACAAATTGTTAGATTGGAAATGTTCTATACATGGATCTGCTCCTATTTGCAAATCTGTGTTTGAAGAATTTAATCTGAATGCAATATTGGTTGATGCCTAGAGGGAGGTAGCCATACAATCTAAAATATACTAGTTAAAATTGGTTGTAGGGGACAACCATCGAGAGGTGATTTTGTGTGATGCGATTGCAGCCGGTGCCTTTTGTTTTGCTATGGTTGTGGTGTGGCTGTAGGTGACAACGTACATATATGTCTTGATTTGTGATTTTATTACTTTTCAACCTCACCAATAGCACACACGTAACAACACCAAAATTTAACTTAATTTGCAAAAAAACTTATAACAACAATACTCTTTTTTTCTAACAATCGTGGTTTCAACATTAATACAAATTTTAATGCATGAATGGGTTTTAGGACCTTATTCACACTAAGGATGTTGAATAATATTCCTTAATCACATTTGTTATAATTTTGATCATTGGTAATTAAATAATTAATTGTCACAACTTTAGTTATAATCCAATCTCTAGAGTTAAAAGTTTTTAATTATTTGAGTGAATGGTTAGTTAGCCTAACCATACCTTATTTTTATTTGTTGTCCTTAAACTTAACTTAGTCATAACTTTAGCACGTTTGGCCTTGTTTAAGGGTTAGGGACATTGCAAGAATGGGGTGGCAGAGAGAAAGAATAGGGAAATAGTTAGTGCAGCGAGATCTATGTTGCATGATCAGGCCTTGCCTTTCTTTCTCTGGGCAGAGGCATGTAACACGGCTGTGTAAATTCAAAACATGAGTCCCCATAAAGTTTTGGGAAGCAAGACTCTTGAAGAGGCTTACTCATGGAAGAATCCTGAAGTAGGGCACTTCAGGATATTTGGGTGTCTTACCTATTCTCATGTTCCTTTTGAGAAAATGACAAAGTTGGAACCCACAACTGAGAAGGGTATATCGCTGACGCAGGCCATACTACTGACGCAAGGCCGTACAACTGCGCAGAGTAGTTGGGGCTATTGGTGGGTTGTCCTGTGATTTTGCTGAGGTTTTCAGTTTGCCAGGTTGGGTGTATTTTAGCTACGGTTGTAAAAGTTCCATATCTTGATAATACAATTCCATATCTGACTGTTGCACCGGTTTTCCCATCTTGGGTCTTTCCAGGGGTTTCCATACCCAAAATAATAGTGTTTATATTGTGAATGTTTCTCAGTTATTTATATTCCAGTGCATATTAGTAAAGAAGTTCATGTGTGGTTATTTCAGTAATCAAATTAAATATACTGTTTTAGCCCTAGTTTGAGCTTTGAAGGAAAATTTACACTTTAGTCCACTTGAGGAAACTATTTTTAGTGGGGCTCGACCCAAAACATTTGCAACAAGTGCATGTCCATGCAATTTATCGACACTTATGCATAATTTGCTTTTAGTATTAAAGATCTTTAGCTTGGAATCAAAATCAAGAAATTCATGATTAGAATTTGGGTTAGAGTCATTACATCATGGTCATGCTAAAGAACAAGCTTTTGCATATTCTTGGGTGCCATGCTTTTCTCCTGTATTTGCAATGATTAGTGTTTGGGTTAGAGTCATTACCTCATGGTCATGTTTGGGAACCAACTTTTGCATATTCTTGGGCTAGGGCTTTCTTTGGTATTCACAATGATAAGTTGTAGGGCTATGTGTTAGTTTTTACAAGATTATAGCAGTATAACAATTGAAAATAAATAATAGGATCTCTAGAAGAAAGACAAAGCACAAAAACACAGAGCACAAGAATTTATCCTTGGAAACCCAATAAGGAAAAACCCAGCAAACCTTCGTATAAAGATGATAACTTCTGAGAGCAGAGAAGAAGAAAGAGAGAGAGAGAAAAGTCTCTTCAAGATGAAACCCCAAAAAAGCACTCCTTTTGGCTGCAATAACACACCTCCTTATGTTGGAGCGAATGAATAACTAAGGAGGGGCGCCTCCTATTTATACTGATTTTCCAAGTGACATTTCACTAGGACGACTTGATAGTCTGACTGGGGCCGACCTACCTTGGTGAAATACAATTTCTTATTTTATTTTATTCTTTTCTTGTGTAATCTTTCCCTAGGGTTTACATTGATTCTTTCTAGGGCTTACATGAGTAATTACATGAGTATAATCTCCCGTAGGAGGTACAAGGAAATACAATACAAGTACAATACAAATACCTTCCTGGTTGAGATGGAGTTTTGATACCATGTTAGTTTTTACAAGATTATAGTAGTATGACTTAATTGCAAATAAACAATAGGATCTCTAGAAGAAAGATATAGCACTGAAACAAAGAACACAAGAATTTATCCTCGGAATCCCAATTGGGGAAAACCCAACAAATCTTCGTATAGAGATGATAGCTTCTAAGAGCAGAGAAGAAGAAAGAGAGAGAGAAAAGTCCCTCCAAGATGAAACCACAAAAAAACACTCCTCCTGGCTGCAATAGCAGACCTCCTTATGCTGGAGCGAACTTGAGTGAGTGAATGAATAACTGAGGAGGGGTGCCTCCTATTTATACTGATTTTCCAAGTGACATTTTACTGGGCTGACTTGATAGTCTGACTGGGGCCGACGTACCTTGGGGAAATATAAAAAATAATTTTATTTGATTCTTTTCTTGTGTAATCTTTCCCTAAGGTTTACATTGATTCTTTCTAGGGTTTACATGAGTAATTACATCAGTATAATCTTTCGTAGGAGGTACAAGGAAATACAATACAAGTACAATAAGAATAACTTCTGAAGTAGCACAATTTCCAACATTGTGGTGGCCATGGGAGGCATGAAAAGCTGTCTTGATTGGTCTAACTTCACTTGACTTGAGAGAAATTCAAACACATAGAATACTAAAGTTAATATAGTTACAGAATCAAGTGAACATTAGCTCAATCACTATATGCCTTGCATGTGGATCTGAAACACATGGAATTCAAAGGATATAAATTTAATGGGCATTGAATTCATTTGTTGATTACAAATTTAATTTCCATTCACAAGGGCTCTTTCCTTCTCTGTCTTTGTTCACCTCTCTTGATTACTACTGCTTGTGTATTTAGGAAGTTGCATAGGTCACTAAATTGTTTTACATGTGTGCCTAACTTTATTTGTCAAGGAGTTGTTCACCAATAGATGACACTTATTGTGAGATAATTGCATGTGATTTGGATGAATGCTTAGTACTTTCTCCCATTTGTCCTCCCCTTCTTCAATTGATTAGTATCACAGATTAGAGTTGGGAGATCCTCACAGGGCCAATAATTGTCACCTTGTAGCATGGATCAACCATTGACATACTAAAATGGCTCTTGTTACCTTCTTTAGATAAGGGGATTGGGCACGCCTTCACATATTTATTAGGGTCTTAAGATAACATTTATTGCAATATGAACACATGAGATATGGATGTAGTTTATCATTACCTCCTAGCATTTCATAAAGCTTCGATGTGATGTGTCCATCTTCTAGATTGGAGAGTGTGCACCTTGTTTATGGATCAGTTCTTAACTTTTTAGAATCTCTTTGGTCTCATTGTAGCTAGAGACATTCTCTTTACACAATTCTTCTTATTTCTCTACTTCTATTTTCTCTTTTTGTTGTGCATCAAGCCATTGATATGGGAGTGGAAGATAGTCAGTAGTCAACCAGACACTTCTCACAGTTATCATTTTCAATATAGCAGATTATGATATTCATGCAGATGTTTAAACCAAATTCATTTTCGTTAGCATAAAAGAAAAGTACAGTGTGTATAGAAAAATTACATGATGTCATTACATTCAACAATCAAATGTTTACAGTATATATGCAAAATGTTTATATGGAATGATACACTGGAAAAATGATTGCTGAGGAATTGCTCCCTGCACAACCATAGGCATACCTCCTTGTATGCCAAATTACAAGTCAAAGGCTATGCAAGACAAGGGAAGCACATGACCAAATAACAGCATAGACTCTCTAGAGTCTAAACAATGCATACCAGTGGGT
>LPNX010734934.1:285939-324878 GCA_001517045.1 Pseudotsuga menziesii
GCAAGAATGCCAAAATATGTACAAGGGTGAATAGGTTTTATTAAATTCTCTTCTCTCTGAAGAATAACACTGCCCTTGTTAGATTAACAGCAACTAGAAAGGTCTTCCTGCATGCAAGTGTCCTTGCAAGCAGAAGACTTTAAATCAGGAAACCGGTTGTATTTAATTATTTTTCCTAAGTTTACTTTGGGAAATAATTAAACTGATCTAATTATTTATTGACTTTAAGTGAAAGTGAAATTAGGGTTTTCGCTTTACCTAAAGTTATAAAAGAAAGGTCAATTGGTTAAGAGGACACACACACACTTGTATTTCGACAGAGACAGGATATAGACAGGGAGACGGATGAGCGAGAGAACAGGATCACCGAGCTACCAGGCAGGACAGAGCTTGCACAGATCGATAGGCAGCACCTGCATAGGGAGGTCGTACAGACCATACGGATGCCATACAGATGTCGTTTAGACCTTACAGATTTTGTACAGCAGGCTTACAGCCGTACAGATCCGGACGTGTGGGAGGCTGTACAGTGGGCCATACACTCACACAGGAGGGTGTTGGGGTTTAGCTGGGATTTTTCCAATGATTCTGCTAAGGTGTTGCATTTGCTAGGTTTGGATGAATTTGTAGTGATTGTAAACGTTCCATATTTTCTCATAATAAAATCTATATCTGACTGCTGCACCGGTGTTTCCATCTTGGGTTTTTCCGGGGTTTTACATACCCAAAATAATAGTGTCAATATTGTGATGTGATGTTGTGATTTATTTCTCAATTTTATATTCCGCTGCATACTGTAAAAGATATTCATGTGTGGTTATCAGTAGAGATTTTGAATGCACTCTTTAGCCCTAGTTTGAATGTTAAAGGAAAATTTACATGGTATCAGAGCTCTGGTGAGCTAAAGCTGAGAGATTTGCAGCAGCAGTAGATCAGGGGCAGATCTAGTTGAAGACACAAACCTAGAGTGCAGATCTAGGGTTTGACAGGTACACTATAGTATGGCTGTGCAATTGAGAGTTGAGAATAGACTCTAGGGTGCTCAAAACTTTCCTACATGGAAAGAAAGGATCACAAGGATCCTGGATGTTAGTGATGCAGAGGAGCACATTGATTCCACAAAAGTTGCACACAGATCCAACAGATCTGATAGCTTGGAAGAAGATTGATTCCAGAGCCATGTTGATTATCATGGATGGAGTGAAGTACCAAATAGCCCCTCACCTTTTCGGGAAGAAGACCGCAGCAGAGATGTGGACAACTTTGGAGAGTCTGTACCAAAGCAAGAACGAGAACCAGAAGATGGTGCTGCAAGAGAGGATGTGCAACACCAAGATGGCCAAGGGAGAAGGAGTGGTGCCTTATCTCACGAGGCTCACACAGATCAGGGATGAGCTTGGAGCTGTTGGCTCTAAGATAGTAGATGAGGAGCTAGTTTAGATAGCCCTCAATGGCTTCTCTAAGCCATGGGACACCTTTGTCAAAGGTGTGGTGGCTAGGGAGAAGCTTCCTGATTGGCAGAGATTGTGGGATGACTTTGTGCAGGAGGAGACCTGCATGGGTCAAGGATCAGGCTCATCCAGCAGTGCCCCACAAATTGTGGATGAGGTGGCTCTAGCCCTTATTACAGGGAAGAGCAAGGGTAAGGCGAAGAGGAAAAATGATGGTAAAAGGAACCTTGATGTATCAAAGGTCAAGTGTTTTATTTGCCACAAGCAGGGACACTTTGCCTCCCAGTTCCCAGACAGGAAGAAGAAGAGTAACACTCAGATGGCTGGATCTGCAGAGGTGAAGGATTTCTGCAGGAACTTCGATGAGGAGTTCTGCTTGATAGCTTGCATAGCAAGCACCACATGGAGCAGTATATGGTACATCGACAGTGGAGCATCTAGTCACATGACTGGGCAAAAGAGATTCTTCAGAGACTTGCAGGAGGGTGAAACAGGGATCCACGTTGAGTTGGGTGACGATGTGCGGTATCAGGCACAGGGAGTTGGCACTATTTCATTTCAGAGGGAGTTTGGCAAACCCCTTAGTTTTGCTGATGTGTTATATGTTCCAGGACTGACCAAGAACCTTATATCAGTATCCACTTTGGAGGACAAGGGATATCAGATGAAATTTCGTGACCATAGAATGTATATCAGGCCCAAGGGGTCAGATAGGAGCTTGGATCGGGTGTTTGGCAGAAGGAGCGGGAAAGTGTACAGACTACACTTTGAGCCTGCAAAGGTTCTAGTCAGCAACAACAACGACAGTCAAGGTGAACTATGGCATAGGAGGATGGCACACTTACACCATGGAGCACTGAAGCATTTGAGACAGGCAACCATTGGAGTTCCTCAGGTATAGGAGGAAAAACATAACCATTGCAAGGGTTATGCTTTGGGGAAGAATTAGGAAGCCTTTCCCACAGAGTGAGCACAAGTCTAAGGATCCCTTGGACTTGGTGCATTCGCATGTATGCGGACCTATGAGTGTCCATTCTTTCAGTGGTTACAGTTACTGCGTAACCTTCATTGATGACTATTCCAGGAAAACCTGGATCTATTTCCTGAAGGCCAAGTCAGAGGTCTTTGAGAGGTTTCGAGAGTTCAAGACTCTCGTGGAGAACTAAACAGGAAAGAAGATTTGTGTGTTGAGGACAGACAACGGGGGCGAGTACACCTCCAATAAGTTCATGAAGTATTGTTCGACATAGGGGATCAAGAAAGAGCACATTGTGCCCCATACCCCATAGCAGAATGGAGTTGCAGAGTGGAAGAATAGGACTATGGTAGGAGATGCCAAGGCCATGCTATTTGATCAGGGATTGCCATTATTCCTTTGGGTCGAGGCATACAAGACTGTAGTTTACGTCCAAAACAGGTGTCCCCACACAGCTTTGGGGAGGAAGACACCCGAGGAGGTATTCACATGCACTAGGCCAGATGTGAGTCACATTTGCATATTTGGAAGTGTCTGCTATTGTCATGTTCATATTGACACTAGGAAGAAGCTGAACCCTTCTGGAGAGAAGGGGTTACTTGTTGGTTATAGCGAGACTTCGAAGGCATACAAAGTTTACATTCCTGCTCACAAGAGGATCATTATGAGCAGGGATGTCCTGTTCGATGAGGACAGGGCCTTGCAAAGATCTATGGACTTGCCAGCATAGCAGCAACCAACACAAGATACGAGGATCAAGTTGGAGGTGCCAGATATACAGGTATAGGTACAGACACAGGGCACATGTTCTGGTAGTCAGAGGGAGTCAGGTGGACAAGATCGTCCTATCTTTGATGGGGAGGATGAGCAACAACAAGAGACAGACATCCAATAACCACAGCAGGTTGATCTTCTAGGTAGATCAACAGGTAGAAGGCCTAAGTGGTTCAGGTCCAAAGTACAAGATTCCAGGTAGGTGGATCTTCCACAAAGATCTTTTAGACGAAGCGTACCACCAGAGAGACTCAATTATTTGGCACCGATGACAGAATTGATTAACTCTGAACCTTACAGTTTCGAGGAGGCTGCACAACATGATGTGTGGTAGGAGGCCATGGTTGAGGAGTATGACTCAATCATGAAGAACCAGGTATGGGAGGTTGTGCCGAGACCTGAAGGCAAGAAGGTGGATTAACTCTGAACCTTCTAGTTTCGAGGAGTCTGCACAACATGATGTGTGGCAGGAGGCCATGGTTGAGGAGTATGACTCAATCATGAAGAACCAGGTATGGGAGGTTGTGCCGAGACCTGAAGGCAAGAAGGTGGTGGGATCCAGGTGGATCTACAAGGTGAAGCATGGAGCAGATGGAAGCGTGGAGAAGTATAAGGCGCACTTCGTGGCTAAGGGGTTTTCACAGAAGGAGGGTATCGACTATGAAGAGACCTTCGTCCCTGTAGCCAGGTATTCTTCCATTCAGACCATTATCTCTTTAGCAGCAAAGATGGGTTGGCGAGTCCATCAGATGGACGTCAAGGCTGCCTTCCTCAACGAAGTGATAGAGGAGGAGGTATATATTGGGCAACCAGAGGGGTTTGATGTGGAGAACAAGGAGACGCATGGATGCAGACTGCATTGAGCTCTTTATGGGCTCAAGTAGGCACCTTGGGCATGGTACTCGAGGATAGACATCTATCTATGAGAGATGGGATTTCAGCGGAGTGAGGCTGATCACAACCTGTACTTCTTGACAGGTGAGGTGCCTCTCATACTGGTCTTGTATGTGGATGATCTTTTTTTTGACAGGAGACGAGAGGCTGATCGGAAACTGCAAGTCCAACCTTGCAGTGGAGTTTGAGATGAAAGACCTTGGGTTGATGCATTACTTTCTAGGCTTGGAGGTTTGGCAGAGAGATGGATGCTTCTTTATTGGACAAGGGAAGTATGTAGTAGAGATCTTGAAGAGATTCAGGATGGAGGACTACAAGCCTATTGCCATACCTCTAGTTTCCAACTAGAGGAAGATTGATGCATCAGGGTCAGGCGGATTTGATCCTACCTTGTATCGTCAACTTATCGGATCGCTTATGTATCTGGTCAACACTCGACTAAACATCAGCTTTGCAGTCAACTCTTTGAGTTAGTTCATGGTGGAACCTCGGAGAGTGTATTAGATGGCTGTGGAGCACATACTTCGCTACATCAGAGGTACAATGGAGTATGGATTGGTTTATGAGCGCAGGGGGAGTGTACAGTTGGCAGGTTTCACAAATGCTAACTGGGAAGGATGTGTAGAGTACCGGAAGAGTACTTCAGGTTATTGTTTCAACATTTGGTCAAGGGTTGTCTCTTGGTTCAACAGGAAGCATAGGTCAGTTGCATTGAGCTCGACAGAGGTTGAGTACATGGCAGCTAGCATGGCTGCTTATGAGGGTATGTAGCTGAGGAAGTTACTTTCAGGGTTGTTCGAGTGTGAGCTAGAGGCTACAGTAGTTCACTGTGACAATCAGAGTGGCATCAGGCTATCTGAGAATCCAGTGTTCCATGACCGGAGCAAACACATAGACATCAGGTACCACTTCTTGAGAGATTGTGTTCAGAGAGGAACCATTCGGTTGGAGTACATACAGACAGATGAGAAGGTGGCAGACATTTTCACCAAGGCACTTTGCAGACGGAGTTTTGTGATGTTCAGGGATAAGTTGGGGTTGCTACCGAATCCCTTCCTTGTTGAGAGGGAGCGTTAGATTAACAACAACTAGGAAGGTCTTCCTGCATGCAGAAGATTTTAAATCAGGAAACCAATTGTATTTAATTATTTTTCCTAAGTTTACTTTGGGAAATAATTAAAGTGATATAATTATTTATTGACTTTTAAGTGAAAATTGAATTAGGGTTTTTGCTTTACCTAAAGTTATAAAAGAAGGTCAATTGGTTGAGAGGACGCACACACTTGTATTCTGATAGAGACAGGATACAGACAGGGAGAGAAAGTCATACAGAGGATTTAACTAGGAAGACGGAGGAGCGAGAGAACAGGATCACCGAGCTACCAAGCAGGACAGAGCCTGCACAGATCGACATGCAACAGCTGCAGAGGGAAGTCGTACAGACTGTATGGATTCCGTACAGACCATACAGATTTCGTACAACAGCCTTACAGTTGTACGGATCCGCACATGTGGGAGGCCTACAGTGGGACGTACACTCACGCAGGAGGGTGCTGGGGTTTAGCTTGGATTTGCCCGGTGATTCTGCTAAGGTGCTGCATTCGCCAGGTTTGGGTGAATTTGCAGTGATTGTAAACGTTCATATTTTCTCATAATAAAATCTATATCTGACTGCTGCACTGGTTTTCCCATCTTGGGGGTTTTTCGGGGTTTCCATACCCAAAATAATAGTGTCAATATTGTGATGTGATGTTGTTCTTTATTTCTCAGTTTTATGTTCCGCTGCATACTGTAAAAGCTAGTCACGTGTGGTTATCAGTAGAGATCTTAAATGCACTGTTCAGCCCTAGTTTGAATGTTAAAGGAAAATTTACAACCCTTAGTACAACTTTATGCTGATCAACATTTTCAATCCGCTCCACTCCTTTCAACTTGAGAAACCACAACATTCCTTCACGTTACCATTAGAAGTAGCAGTAACACATGAATTGATTTGTTAATATGGTTTATTGATTGACTTTAGAAATGATACTCTTACCAGCTGCTCTCAGGTCAAGGGGACTTCATGCTACTGCTGCATGACCCTACCAACTACATTTGGTCAAGGAAAAATTTGTGTTGTTTCTGCACCACTTTTGTCTAGCCATGTTGTAGAGAGATATTACTGCAAACAAGAACAACAACCCCAAAGAACAATATCACAAGTGCACAATTCATGACACATAATTCGTTCATGCATAACAGTAGGAACAATTTTAAATGCATTATAGAAGTCAATAACACTTACCTGGTCTTGCGATGGCAAATTTTCACTGCTTGCTTATGACATGGAAAGGAATTTGAACCATATCTTTGTTGCCTTGTTGTGGACAGTCCCAGTCCATGGTAAATTGATGGTTCTAGATCAAGGCATAATCTGGAGTAGACATCCACTTTACCTTGCTAGCCTACTCACCAGAACAATGTAACAATTAGCCGCAACTCTTGCTAGCTTATTTGCTAGAGCAATAGAGTATGAAAGGGGCACTATTTTGTAGCCACAAGTTCACCTTGCTAGGCTACTTGCTAGAATAAAGCTTCCGTTGCATTTGTACTTGCTAGTACAAGGGCATATCCAGATCCAGTTAAGATGCAGATGCATATGCCCCTTTGCATCCATCCTTCACTTGATGGAAACATCAATATGCGCACATAACTTGTGTCATCTGCCCTCCCTCAGTGGAGTTTCCAGCATAACTGCAGGAAATTCATATGAGCAATGGCATTAATTCTTGCTTCTCCCTTTTCATGCACATTCACAATGCAGAAATTCAGATTGATTCAAAATTATCCCTTGTAGGAGTAAGTGGCCATTGTACAATGATCACTAGTGAGTTTTCAATGATCCTTGCTTGATAATATATCATCAGGAGCTTGTATGATAAAAGTTGTGCATTGTCACAATGCCACCCAAACTATAACATTTTTCATATGATGATGCTACATCAGAATCGCAAAAATATACATATGACTATAAATAATAAAGCACACATATAAGTCAAGGGTTTATCCCGTGCACACTGAATGTCATATAAATTGCAAAATAAATATTATCATTTAGAGATTTTGTTGCTACCCCCTTTATGAGATTTGTGTTCCCATATATTATCCCATAACAGCACAGCACAGTATAAATGACAGGACAAGAAAAAATATTTTCTCAGAACTCATGTCACAAGATTGCGGATATTCCATAAAATGTTTGGAGTATTCCCAAGTCATCTCCAGCTCTTGTGCATGCATATATAGATAAATAAAAGAAGATAAATGAAAGAACTAGGTAAGGAAAATAATTTCAAATACTATAAAGTGAGGCAAATGTTTTTTCTCTTTTGCTTGGGTTTGCAGGCCAAATAGGTTAATATGCACAATCCGGGAACGAATAATAAGAGATCGAGAGCTTTATTATTAATAACGGGGTATTTACATAAATAATTTGGCTCCCATCTATAAAGCCCAAAGCATCTTTGGATTGTCGGCCTCCTCCTTGCCAGGGAAGGGCAAGAGGGGGAGTAATCGGATTTCATTTATATTTATATTTTTTTTGTTTCTTATTTTCTTTAAATTTCTCTAGATATGCTGCATTCTCTTAAATATTTCAATGAATCCTTTTAGAAACTGCACGTTGGAAATTATGGTACATGTCAATATTCATGGGAAATTAATGTAAGTGGCAAACATTATGATTAATTATAAGCTTATTGGAGAAACTATAAAATAATTGCTCACACTACATTTTCAGTGTTAGTCTTGTTGTATGAAATTATTTTAGTTGCCCTTTTGTGATAATTTCCTAATTACATTGATATAAGTTTTTTTGTGTGCATCATTTTTTTGGAATGATTGTGGGAAGAAATCTGGATTTATCTGTAGTGCCATTGCTATCAATGACAGCTTATTCATTTATATGTATCTTTGGTATCATTCCTATGTATGCCTGTCTTTTTTAGTTGGACAATAAATTCATTTAATTCTCCATTTTCATTTTTGGTCTAAAAGTGCATTTTAACTATCTTTGGTTTGGGTTTCTTGTCATAGCCGTTGGCTTTAGTTTGTGGAGCTTGTGGCTCTCAGAAATCAAGAGAGAAGTTACAAATGTGGTCATGTAGAACATGCACATTAGAGAATCCTGGCAATATGGATAAATGTTCTGCATGTGAACAATGGCGATATTCAGTTGGCCCACCTGTGTCTGCGCGTGCACCAAATGTGGGAACTTAAAAGGTACCTCAACTGCAAAGTTGGCAAAATTAACAGTGGATCATTTAATTAGTGAACTTATAAACGTGTAACCGATACGTGGATTATTCTATTTAATTTATGTAATTTCTTACTTTTTGTCGCAACTTTGGTAAATTCAATGTTGTCTCTACTCAAACTTATATGGTAAGCTTTTTATAAATTGCTTGGTATCATGCAAGCTGGAAGCCAAAGAAAAAAAATCCAATTGGCATGTAATTTTTTTTAAATATTCAAATTTGATCCAATGATCAGATTCCAATGATTCATCAGGCTAACTATACCATATTATATTTTTTAAATGTTAGGAACATTACGAGTTAAGAAGCTTTCATTGGGCACATGCATATCCCTCAGTACGTTTTTATCCATGGCTCTTCTTTCTAAAATAGAAGGCTTTATTAGCATTGTACAAGCAAATTCCATGTTAATTTAGACAAATACATGGCAGGAAAATAGAAAGACCAAAGGGTTTTGACGAAAATTGTACTGACACAATAGTTTCCCAGACTAAAGATTCAATGGGTACACTAGTCTCCCAGACTAAAGACTCAATGGGTACACTAATAGAACATTGGTAATAAAACCAAAGCACTTGATAGAGATGAATAGAAAAATAACCTCTTCATACATAAATAAACAAGCATATCTAGTATTAGGTGGCCATATGCTTGCCAAGACTAGTGTAATCCATTATATATAGAGATTCTTTTTTATTTAACTCTCTTTATGCATTCTATGTAGATTGTCCTTTGTTGAACTCCCTTGACAACAATGTTGAAATAAGTTTGCATTTAGGCACATTGGATGTCTTCAATTAGTTACGAATTGATTACATGTGTTCAATTGCCTTTTGGCGTAAAGTTTAGAGATGGACATGCAAATAATTAGTAACATAATCAAATAATTTTACATCTTATACAATTACTAACATGTCATAATAAATTGCAATAGTGGTCCATTGAACATATGATGTTGGTTGTTACAAGTGAGTTCTATAATTTCTACTACTTTATTGCAAATTGAGAGTCGAATTTTAGACAATATATATCAGTTGCCCAAACTTCATGTAAATGGTTAAAAATTTACAATATATAGGTCACGACCTATTGGTTAAGAAGACCAAGAACATCAATAGCCAATACATACATGTTAGTGATCAACATTCATTATGTTGAATGTAAGGATTTTATGACAATCATTGTCATCTTGTATCCAAACTTCATTATCATTTTGTAACCAAACTTGATCTTCTACAAACCCTTGTTGAGATGTTAAGAATGGTGTAAACTTAAGTTTTGGTCACAATCAACCCTATATTGTATCATTTTTAATATTTAGGTTTGGTTAAGGTTAACCTAGTTAACATAGGCTTATAACCCCTATTGGGGAAAGCATCCTACCCCTTGGGTTGTGTATTATATAAACCAACTCTCACTTGTAATATTCATACAAGTGTACTCTTTTCCATCTTTAATAAAGTGTTTTGCCTAAGGGCACCACCAAAGCATTGCTTTCTCCAGTGCACTTATGCTTGGGTTATGTCTCTCTCTGCAACACTTATGCTTGGGTTTATTTTCAATCTCTATGGTTATGTTGCCTTAGTGTTGGTTTATTTTCTTTATTGTAGAATTAAGAAGCATCGAGTTTATGCTCATATTGCTGCGAGAACGGAACAACAGGGTTGACTACCTGGCCAACCCCAGAATTACATGTCGTTACCGTATGAATAGATCTTGTAATGAGAGTATTTATTACTTGATGATTCATCTCCCTTCTCACTCTCTCTCTCATGATTCTCAACATGGTATTAGAGTAGGTGTGAACCTTCCTTAATTCAATAAATTTGTAAATATTTTTGGCTAGTGGGATCACTTAGGGTTTCTTTTGTGACTGTAGAACTAGTGTTTTTGGATCATCTATCTTTCTAGGGGTTTCCAATGTTTAAACCCTTCTTTAAAGCCAATGCCTCTTTTCTAGGGTTTAAACACTCCAAGAACAACACCACCTTTTCCAAAGTTTCCTAGGGTTGTACCTAGGTCTAAACCCTTATTCAATGGCAACATATGACAATGTTTTTCGAAAGAATTTTGTGCCTCTCATTCTCTTGGGTCTATAAAGGTGAAACTTCTGAAGACTTTATGGATCCTTCTTTGTTGTTGTTGAACCCATGGATTCACAATGGATGTTTTTCGATTAAATGGGGCTAATTATGATATTTGGTTATATCAAATAATTTCCCTTGTTTGGACATAGGGTTTATGAATGGGCATGGAGAAACTTCTTCCTCTTGATATTCAAGATATGTCTCAACCAATTTTGCATTTTATAGCTTTTGGATCAAGCACATAAGACCATATTCTTGTGTATTGGTTATAAGTTCCTTCCACTCACATGGTGATTGACAATACAAATGCTATCTTTGATGAAGGTACTATTCATGGGTTATCTTTTCCACTGCTTCAGATGATTAAACCACATGCGATTCTCAACATGTTTCCATGGATCTCTCTTAATTATAATGTTGGCCCATTCTAGATGCACTACATTTGACAAATTTGTTTTTAGGGCCAACTTGTGCCAATCTTTGTAGACCAACATGTTTGAATGGATGTTTTTTCTACATTATGATATTGTTCTTTTTAGTGTTTGGGTAGGTAGATGTTAGATGATTAGGACCTTATTGGTGACTTGTTAGATCCTATCTTGTAGAAGTCTCTTATTCTATACCCTTGTGATTCCAAGCTTGGACATAACCATTGTCTCAAGATTCTTTCTCTATTGGTGCTAATGAGTTTGCAAAAACACATAAGTTATCAAATTCATTGCCTACATACATGATTTCATTCATGGGATCGTTAGGATCTTCAACTTGGTATCTCAATATTGGTTCTCTATGCAAAGTGACATAAGTACCTTCACAAGCTAGGATGGTTGAATAAGATAGATCCATTTGTATATTGCCACCGAAAATTGATGGCCATTTCTTGTATAGCAACATTCCCCAAGCGCTTGAGACATCTATGACTACTACATTCATTAACATCGATATGTTTGGCTATGTGGCTAAACTAACCTTCAAGTCTTTAATAAGACCACACACTTTTATCTCTCTTGAATATGCACCGCATACATTTCTATATGGGCGAGTGGTCTTAAATCCTAATTTGTTCATGATCTTTATGACATCACGTTTCTTGAGGTCCTGGAATCTAAAATACAATTATGAAGTTGACGGTTGTTTATGATTAAGGTGATAAAGAAGGGTGAATGACTCATTATTTTTTTTTATCTTGATGCATGTCTTACAATACAATGGGTGGATCTTCTTTTGTTTCTTCTAGGCTTAGAAACTTCTTCACCTTATCCACTTGAAAGGGAATTTTAACTAGTTTGGAAAACAGAATGGGAATTGTGACTTTCGCTAGAACATTGCCTAATTCAATATTCAATTGTACATCTTCATTCATGGCATTCTTGTTTTGTGACAATGAACTAACCGGGCTTGCATTCAAAGGCAACAGTGGTGTTCTCCATGGCTTTCTCTGAGGCTCAAGAACATTAGGATGCGATTCTTTATTCTTCTTGATGTATCACATGTACTTTTTGTTCCTAAGATTACTCTTGGCTTCTTCATTCATATATTCTAGCATACTTACCCTAGCGAATCTAGTTGGGTCAACGATCTTTTGCTTCATTTCTCTCATTTGTTTATTTGTAGCAATATGGGTTTTTGGATGAATATTATATATGTGATCAAGGTTCTCAACAAATTTTAGACTTTTAGGGACACGAGGATCTTCATTACTTCCAAACCCTTGAATTTCAGGGCATTCCCATTCAAAATGTGGTTCATTGCAAGGGAAACACCAAGGGGCCTCTTTCTAACTAACCATATTATTAGGGGCAAGAGGATTAGGAATTCTTTTTTCAGGAGGAGCCATGTTTTTATTCCAACCTTGATTACCCCTGGGTTGATGAATATTTGGATGATACCTAGGAGGAAATTATTTTGTTTGCCCCCTTTCCTTCTCTAAGTTCATTATTTTATTCAATAAGATTGTTTGAGTTTGGATTGAATTGGAATTAACTTTCTCAAGTCATTGACTAAGGGAAGCTATGGGATCTTGGGATAGTTCAACAATGCTATCGTGTTCTAGGCTTGTTGTTCTAAGTGTTCAACAAAGTAAAGTGTTTTAGGCTTGATGTTCTATGTGTTCAATAGAGTTAAGCGTTTGTATAATTTATTTACTTCAAAGTAATTATTCTTTGAAGCTTCTAGATTGAAGCTAATAAGATGTTTCACTTCATTGTATAAACACATGTCCATGTCCCCATTGCTTGTTCTAATAACATGGAGATCGTGGGAATCTTGTTCAATTCTTGAAAATATTAATTCACTTTATATTGAAGATATATGACAACAAATAGCCCCAAAGTAATTGGAATACCTTCTAATTTACAAGCCCTCTCAAACTCCTCCAATTGCCATTTTGTTGTTTCAAGTGATGTAATGAGTTCCTCATTTCGGATACAAAGGTCATGGACTCAAGATTTATAAGCTAAGTCCAGGTATCTTTAACCCCATATATATATATATATATATATATATATATATATATATCGCAACTTCATTTGCAACATCTTTCACTAAAATTAATGTATATCCTAACCTTGGTTTTTTCCCTTTATCCTTCCCTTTATTTACTTTAACAATAAATGTCTTATAAACTTTAATATTTCCCTTTATCTTTCTCTTTATGCTATAATGTGTAATCACATACTACTCTCACGGTTGCAATTTGTTAAATTTGTTAATCCACTAGACACTTTGCCTCCTTTGTATTTGTTTGAACTCTAAAATCAAATCACTCAAATGCCAATCTTATCGAGGCATCAACCAATTAGTCTCACCCAATTAGGAATCAACCAATTATTGTTTTCTTCTCATTGGTGATGCTTCTTCTAGTCTTAATCCCTTGGCATTTAATGTGTAATTATCTTCTCCTAAAGGTATATTCATTAGGATAATTTCTCTCTATCTCTCTTTATGCCTTCTCAAATGCAATAAAAAAAATTCTTAGTGCCAACATGATCTCCATCTTTGTTTATCAATATATATTATTTGTTTCCATTACTTCAAATATAGCGGTCTAGCTTCCTCCATAGGGTTGTCTCGTTATCATTGCCACGAGTTTCTATTTGAATTTCAATGTTTCATATCTCAACTTCTTCCATGCTTGCATGAGTTATCTTTCTGCACATATGCTTCTTTTCGCTGACATCTACATCTTCATATTTAAGGACAACATGATCTCCATCTTCATTCATCAATATATATTCTTTGTTCCCTAATGATTCAGATTCCAATGAATTCATTTGCATAGATGCAATGGTCTAAATTACTCCATTCTTGTCTCATTATTATTGCTGTTTGAGTTCCAATGTTTGAGCTTTCAACATCTTCCATGCACATAATGAATCTTCCATACACATAATGAGTAATCTCTTCATATTTAAGGGCAACATGATCTCCATCTTCATTCATCAATATATATTCTTTGTTCCCTAATGATTCAGATTCCAATGAACTCATTTGCGTAGATGCAATGGTCTAAATTACTTCATTCTTGTCTCATTATTATTGCTGTTCGAGTTCCAATGTTTGAGCTTTCAACATCTTCCATGCACATAATGAGTAATCTTTTGATAGCTACGCTTCTCTATGTCTACATCTACATATTCACATCAAATTCATGTTAGAACTCCCAAATCTACATCTCTTCTTGCGTGCTCTTTTCACTAATCATCCTATTGCCGAAATCCAATCAAGAATTCACTTTGATGAGCTTTGATAGACCTTCTTTAACGCCATAGGTGGTTTTCACATACTTAAAAGTTTGAAAAGCTAGGTTTTCTCCACACATCTAAGCTTATTTTCATTTCTAAATATAATAAGCTTTTGGTATAAACCATTTATGCCCCTATGAAACATCATGCTTTTAAAAGATTTCATTCTATTCCATATATAGTCTTTCCTAGGTTGTAGGAGCATGAAGTACTCGATCGTAAGATTAAAAAAAAAAGGTACATTCATGCATTTGTGGTGAAACTTGGCCTAGTCAAGCCATGTAAACCAATCATGAGCCAAGTATTAAATAGTTAATAATCTTATTGACGTCTCTTCTAAATAGACGAAGGACTAAGAACCAAGTATTTTAGAAAAGTACTTAGTGTGCAAAAATATTAGAAAGCATTAAATTAAGTGGCTATTGAAAGATAAAGCGCAAGGGAAGTGGTTATTAATGTCTCTTCTAAATAGATGAGGACTAAGAACCAAGTATTTCAGAAAAATACTTTCCCATTGTGTAAAAATATCAGAAAGCATAAATTAAGTTGTTATTAAAGAATAAAGCGTAAGGGAAGGATATGCTTAGTATGAGAGATTCACCTTTTCAAGTGTGTTGAGGTTTAACCACTTTTCAAGATTTCCATATGCTCTTAAGACAAATGAATTCGATCTTCACCTAGGTTAATGTAACAAGTGGAGGTTAATGCCTTTCCAAGATTTTTTGCAAAGTGACTTTTATGTTCACCTAGGTAAATGTAACAATTCACCTAGGTTAATGCAACAATTGGAGGTTAATGCCTTTCCAAGATTTTTTACCAAACAGAGCCTTAAACAAGATATATTTCCTAATTAAATTCTTTCAAGATTCCTTCCAATAATCACTTAGGTGACCTATTTGACACACATGGCTCGTGCACGAGTGTCTTAATGATTCACAGAGTAGTGTATGTAGTAACCAAAACGCCCCTTGTCCGTCAGAATTTGGTAGAGAAGAGTTATTGAAACTGCAATTTCCATTTCTCAAATTGTGATTTTGACGATTTGGGTTGTTCCAAACTCCGGAATTTAGTATAGGATGCGTATTTGTGATTACTGAAATTGCATAATTGTAGAAACCACAATTTTCAGGCAAGGTTTTGGTTAAAAAATACCGAAAATTGAGGCTTTTTGGTTGTTCTTTATCCTACAAAATGATTCATAGGCTCCCCACTTTTTAAGAAAGTTGCACAAATTCCAATGAACTCTATGAAAGTCGCCACCAGTAATGTTTTCCCCTAGAAAATTACAAAGACTTTCTAGAGTCTCTAATAAGTATTAGCTTAAGGAATTTTTACGAAGTGGAGCCTAAAAAAAGATATATTTCCTAACTAGAGATTTCTAAGATCCATTCTTCTTAATCACCTAGGTAACATATTTGACACACATGGATTTGTGCACAAGTGTGAATCTTGAGGATTCCCATGCTTAGATTTTAAGAAGATTAACACACATTCTAATGAACTTTATGAAAATTGCCACCCCTAATATTTGACCATAAAAAATTATAGGGATTTTCTCTAGTCTCTACTAGCATTAGCTTAAGGAATTCAACCACTATACATGTTCAATAAATAAATCATATCATCCACACAAAAAAGGGGATTTGAAGTGTATTTATATGAAATGATTGATATTAATAAACAACAGGCACGAGGTGGCAAATGTCCTTGGACTTTGACAATATAATGTTTTGAAATTTTAAACAACTTTATTTTGCCAATGACTAGTTCGCTAGTTTACTTGGCTTCATTTATATATTTTGTCTTATTTATTTATTTTTGAACTAATACACATGATGTTGCAATCAATTCATTGTTTTTATAGTAACACTTACTATGCTCGAAAATGAGGTGAATTTTAAATATTGAAACTTTCGCTTGCATGCCAGCAACTTCAATAATAAGTTTTTATAACTATTCTTTACATTAAGTCTTTAGATTTTGGTTTTGGTGAGAAGAGTCACCAAAAGCTATTAAAATATCGGAGAGATGTGCAATATCTCAACTAATTCAAATAGTAAAATCAACTTGAATAATTAATCATTTAAAAGTGATAGCAAATTATTATTATAAATAATCTCAAAAAAACAATTTCCAACTTGAGAAATAATTTCAAAGTCAATTGATAAGCAAACAATTATTTTTTCAAACCTTATCAAAACAGAATCTATATAAATTGAACCAAGGCTGGTTGAGCTGAACTCCACAAACCACAACCCAACTAGACAAATGCAATGAATTTATCAAAAAGAAGGCCACTAACAATTTCCTTGAATTTCCACACACCAAGTCTCATTACATGAAGAATGCTATGAAGCACAAGTCGCACCACTCGGGCTCTGTGGGTGAGAGTTCTTCACAATGTATCTGGTTCTTTGCATACGCATTTTGTGTGCTCCCCATCATATATAAAACATATTGGCTAAGGTAAACCTTACTTACAGGACATCATATATAAAACATATTGGCTAAGTTAAACCTTACTTACAGGAGGGTCAACTTGCTCCTGCTGAGTAAACCTATGGCTAAGGTAAACAAAACAATTCTAACAATAATTACTGCAGAGCTGTTATTTTGTGCTCCTATTATTGAAACCCTATAAAAATGGACCCCTACCCACAACGTTGGGCCCACTTAAATTATATAGACTATTGATTTTGTAATCTCTATGGAAACTATCTCGATGGGATTTTTTTTGGTATCTCGACCCAACATTTCTTTTTGAGGCGTTTGATCATGGATCCATGAGGCGTCAGATCATGGATCCAGGAATATTGAAATTCTAGCCATGGATCCGAAGATTGTACCTTGAACTTAAATTATATAGACTATTGAGTTTGTAATCTCTATGGAAACTATCATGATGGGATTTTCTTGGGTATACCGACCCAACATTTCTTTTTGAGGCGTCTGGTCATGGATCTAGGAATATTGAAATTCTAGCCTTGGATCCGAAGATTGTACCTGGAGATGAGCAACATGCGTAAAATACAATCAATGCTCAATGCCAATGTCAGTCTGTCAACATAAACGAAAATAAAAATAAAAATTCCCCATTTGCATGAACACCAGGAGTCGTACAATTTTCTTAGGTCGATAAAATTCACTGGTTGGAGAAGGCGTGGTGGGATCTTTGTGCAAACCAACAAGTCATGGATTGACTAACATAGGATGAATGAAAGACTGAATGCATGTATGTATGTATTTTGTTTTAAAGGAGTGCATAAAAAAAGATACGCCACTTATTGAAATTACGCAGATAATGAATTAATTGTTATAGATGCCTTCATTTACTTCTTACTTCAAAGTAGATTATTACATAATAGGTCAACAGACAACGAGCAACTAAGGATTCACCAGAGATGAGTTACAAATAAATGATTCATAGACGTGAATGACAACAATTGAAAATCACACCATCTCGTTAGATTCAAGGTATTTGTTGATGTTTCTTAAAAGAAAGCTAGTGAAATATTATTATACAAGATTTAAGTAATCAAATTTCTTCTTGGGTTTCGTCAATTGAAATAAAAGGATGAGCCAAAAACCTAGCAACAAATAGTATAAAAGAAATGACAAACAAGATTTATATATTAGATATATTTGTGAAGAAAACCATCTTATACAATAGAAAATTGCAATGATAAACTAACGATAGTTCAATTGCACCGATCCCCTATTCTTCCCAGCTTAAGCCCGCTACACAAAAGGTAAAATTCTACACAAATTTTTGTCATAACACAAAATAAGATTCAAATCTACAGAGCTCCAAAACCCATTTATTCGTTGTTACTTTGGTCCTATATAGTCGCATGATCATAATCAAGAAAACTAAGTGTCTGCCTGTGTGGCATAATATTCTTCTTTTTAAATGTCAAATTGAGGTCGATTGGATGCATGTACTTGCAGTTGGGGCATGAAGGAAAAACCTTTTAAAACATCACAAACATGTGACACTGTGCACATGCCACTACAATCATGTCTCCTCTATTTTCATCAAAGAGATCACATAAGTTCTTCCTTCCAGGTGCAAGTTCTTCCTTCTGTTGCTGCTTCTATATCTGATCGTTTTCTCTTGGATCATGCAAGTCTTCACTTTTGTGACTTGTAATAATATATTTGCGTTGTCTGCAATCATTGATGAGTTCAATAACCAACAAAAAAAAACCATTAATAAAACATTGCTATCATAAAATGGGCAAGTTTTTCAATCCTATAATATTTTGGATAAATTATCTATTTATCTATATAATAATAATAATAATATTTTTATTAATAATAATTTAATTTCATAATCATAACCTCCAAATTAATATATAAAACCTCCGTCTATGAACTATTACGCATACAAATTTCCATCAAACTTTTTACTTTGTAGAATAATAAAATTTTAAAATTGTATTCCATCAAATTAAATATTATTAGAATGAAATTTTAAGTGAACATAAGGAATAAAAAATAAGACCAATTCGTTTAGGCGGTGGAGCTTTTGAAGAAAAGTCTCTTTGAATCCCTCCATTTGTATCAGAAATAATTAATAAATGTCAGAATTATTAATATTCAATTGAATACTTTAATTCATTTGTCATATTTAATTTATGAAATCTCATCAATTTATGAAAAAAAAATAACAAAAAAATAACAGAATGAAAAAATTGGGCAATATCATTTCAATTCACAAATGTTATAACGAGTACTTAATGCTATCCCTCCTTTTGAGCCTCTTAACCCCCACTCGTGATCGCTCAGTTGATAAAATATACGATACGAGAAAACTACAAATAAAGGAATCAGCATACAACTTTGGTGTAACTTTCAAAATTGAATCCTTTCTAGCCCTTCAAAGAGGGTTATGGTCCTTTCTAGAAGTGCAAAGTTAAAATTGCCCTTCAAAAAAAATTCAAAATCTTATTTTTACATTTTCCAATTAAGAAGGACATAATTTATAACAACATTTAAAAAGAAGGCTAAGATTTTAAATTACCCTGGTGAATAGTCCAATGATGCTGCATTGCTAGATTGCTAAATACGTTTTAAATAATTTTACCATTTTTATGGGGTCTTATGTATTCATTAGGAGTCCAAGGCCCATCACTCTTACATCTCTCAAGCTTAGATAGCTACACTCTTTCTAAATTGAATTTCACAAGCAACACTTTTAACAGTAACATTTTTTTTAAAGTTTATGCAATAATTTTTTATGTTACAAGAGAAAATAAACTTGATTGCTTCCATGAATTGGATTTATTATCTATTATTGAATATGCCATCATATTCTTATGTTAATTGTGAAGGGTTTAACTAATTTATACTTATCAATTGAAGTACAATTATTCATATTACCCTTCTTCTTTTAAGGGCTCAAAGAATATATGCCCTTCAAATTGAAATAAAGACCCACCCTTCAAATTTGATCAATGCTCCAGTGTGGTCAATTCTCAATCAGACTTACCAAACCAGGTTTTATCGCTCCTAAGTTAAACTATCTGAAATCTTCATATGATATAATAAAAAATACCTCTTATAGTTGGATAAAATTGTGTAGGTTAATGTAGAAAGGCGTCCCTCGCTAGTTACTAATAATACAAATGTCAAATACTTTGCTTTTTTATTTTTTACAATATCAATGTGCAAAAGAAAACTTACACTAATACATGAATAATACAAACTGCTATAGCCGGCCTTAACTTCACACAACCAAAAATATGTTATATAATACTTCCACAGCTGGAAATACATTCAAAGAGGAGAACAAAACAAGATGATGGTGTGTTTGAATATGTATACACAATATCCACACTATATTATTTTTTATTGGGATTGGGTGAACCGTTCAAAATATGTGCCTTCCTATTAATAAAATAACAGATAACATTTGCAGCCGGTTTGAGGCTGATATTCCAGAAGTAGGGGAAGGGGTTACTAGTCCAGAAAGATCCACATTCATTTAAATATATAGCAAAAGACTAAAGTAGAAAGATAGAACAATTAGTACCCAGAAGTGGAGATGTCCCAGACTCTGAGCGGCTTGAGGTGACAATGCATTAAAAATTAGGTGAATCCTTATGGAATTCCTAGCCTAGTCGAATGGTTCACTGGAAATGCAATCCGCCTTACTCCTAGATTCCAACCGCTCTTTCTTTTAAGGATTTTTTTTGAAATAATCTTCATAATAGGAAAATACCAGCCACATCAATTGCCACAAGTAAGTTGCACAAGTCTTTCACCCAACAACTTGATTCTTTGGACCTGCTCTTTGAATAATAAGGTACAAGCTACTCTTAATCCAGACATAGTGTGACAATTAATAAAGATTATGATAGATTAAATAATGTAGTATTCGACCATGAAATGGTAATCAAGAAAATTACAATGTCATGGTACCTCTGTAAATGCTTCGTCACTATTAACAAGTTGGGATGTTTTGTTACAACGTTGATGAAGAAAACAAAATTTGGAAGTGGCAAAATTTTCATGATGTAAACTAAAATATTTTCCAAAAATATGATGAAAAGATACTCATGGTTATCTAGCAGTTATCTTCATTTGAAAATGGGCATTAATCTTTTGAATGGTAGGAAATAGAAGAATGGCACATTCTAATTCAGATTCCTATCCTCAAGAACTATGTCTGTTTGTAATATCCCAAATCCTGATATTTTCTATTTCTATGCAATTTTACTGAAACAGCCGGCATGCAAACTGTTATGCAAAATTTCCCTATTTTATAGCTGAAATTAGGGTTAGGGTTTACAGGATAGAATGAACACTTACCACTGATAAGTCGACTGAAAATGCTCCAGAGAGAATACGTATGCAAGATGAGCTGAGTTGATGAAGAAATGACATGGTTTTCTGTTGTAATACCCCGGTTGGCTGAATCAAACAAGTGTGACATTTTTGCTGAAGGGATGGTCAGTTTCAGCTGGAAATAAGTCGGAAGGAAGGTGTGCTTGTGCTGGAGAGGATGACAAGAGCATGCAAGAGTTTTGAACTCTCTAGATGCCCTAGCGAATTGATCTCCCAGTCCGCTGCTCACACCCCCACAACCCTGTAAACTGTTGCTAGCTGCCCCGGATGGACAATCTGATAGCTGATAATCACCCAATGCAATAGAGTGATCCTATCAGTGAGGAATGCAGGATGCATGCGGAAGAAATATGGTGATCCACAGTCCTGGTGAATGACTTAGGGTTTCCCATCTAAATGCCCCCAGCTGTACGGATGAATCTGAAATAACCTTTGGAATTATACTAGAATACTGAATAATGATGAATGCAATAGATACGGTGACAAAACTGGATGGTTTATCCTGAAGGAGACTAGGGTAGATGTCTCACTACCGAAATCCCGTTAGTTGAAGACGCCGTCTCCAACCCCAACTGCTGTGGCCGCACGCTGTGCTGCTTCTCAAGAGCTCCAAAATAATAATAATCCAAAAGTAAAGTCTCCATTCACTTTATCTTTCTTTTATAACTTTCAACTGCGAAAACCCTAACTTTTGACCTAATTAGGTGACTTTAACTTCTAATTTGCAGTTGACTTGCATGCATGCGCATGGAGACTTAATTGAGTGCATGCATCATTAAATAATGCTTAGATGTCATGCATGTCACTTTTAGGGTTTGCATGCATATCACTTTTAGGGTTTGCATGCATGCCATTTTTAGGGTTTGCATGCATCTCACTTTTAGGGTTTGCATGCATGTCATTTTTAGGGTTCGCATACATGTCACTTTTGGGAACATTACAGTCCTCCCTCGCGAAAGATTGCTTGTCCTCAAGCAATGCCAACGCAAATCCACAATCAATCAACTAAACCAACTGAATCCGAGGATGATCTGAGGGTCCCAAATTATCCTAGAAGATTTGTTGCACCCTCTGCTCAAAACACTGCACTGTATGGTACCATCACCAGAGACCTCCTGAAAGCACCCTCTAACAATCACTAAACTGTCAGTCACTGTAATCCCAGGGTCCCAAATCAATCTGAGAATTGCAGAGGTCAAAATGCATCCACCGCTACCCTGCGTAGTATTGACACAAGGAGCATCATGTAGAATCCCAAGCAACACCATCAGTAAACACTGTATCCATCCCTCATAAGGTCTTCCACTTGGATCCCAATGCAAAATTGTGCATATTTCATCCTAAATATCTGAAGGCTCTTGTGGGACTATACCCTTGGCTAGGAATGTCTTCCCAAGAATCGCCCACTCAATAGGACACCAACTCTTAATCTCTCTCCAATCCAACCCTCGAAAAGTACCCTGTCCATAAGCACCATCACTAGGAATAATCCTACCAAGCTGACATTCTACCCTTCTGATTTCAACTGGAATGCTCATATACTGCTGGTCAATTTCTCGATCCTGGCCAACCTGTAAAAACCATCCACAATTATGCAAATGTGGACTCAAGCTACTGCAAGCCCTGTCTATGTACTCCTTAAGAGGATTGCTTTGAAATGCAATAGTATGTTTCTTCTGCTACCCCATCAAGGAATCCAACTGCTCTTCAATACTAGACAGCCTGACCTCTGACTCGGTACATACAACTTGAAGAACTGTAAGCTCAACATCTCGCTGTACTATGGTGTCTTGGAGTATCTTGGTCCTCTCTTTCATCACTAGAATGCTTTCTTTAACCCGTTCAATCTTCTTTCGGTGACTATCATCTGGAAGCTCTATCTCATGCATGTATAAACGCTCCCTAACCTCCATGTGTGACTACTCACTGTATCGACTGCTGTGCTCATTGCCTTGCACCTCATGTATTTCGCCTGTCATAACTGTATGGATTCTTGCTGTAGGTGACGAAGAGTGTACCAACTCCAACTCATCACATGGTTTGTCCATAATCTGATTAGCAAATGTGCTTGTGTCGCTAGACTCATAGGATGGCTCTAATGCTATCTCCTCATGCACATCCTCATCATGTACTGTTAACTCCAAATGAAGGTCACCAACAACCTGTACTTCATGCTCATCTTTCTTCTCTTCCCCAACTATGCCTTTAAGGAGATCCTCATCCAAATCCTTGGGCTAGCTCTTGAACGGGATGGTGTAATAATATTGAAAGGATAATGCCGCACATACCTCATCACCCAAGGATAGATACTCTTGATATCGAGGCAAGTATTGAAGAACTGCTAACCTCTACCAATTTCCAGTCAAGATCCTTCTCATTGTCTTCATGTTCTCACAAGCTGGTAGAGAAAAACCTTTGTTCTGACATGCACTTCACCAACATCACTGACATGCATTTGCATGTACACGCATGTATCAACATGCACTTTTATTCAATTGCTATGTGCCCACAGTTGGCAAGAATCATGCTCTGATCCCACTGTAATATTCCAAATCCTGATATTTTCTATTTCTATGCAATTTTACTTAAACAACCGGGCATGCAAACTGCCATGCAAAATTTCCCTATTTAATAGCTGAAATTAGGGTTAGGGTTTGCAGGATAGAATGAACACTTACCACTGATAAGTCGACTGAAAATGCTCCAGAGAGAATACGTATGCAAGATGAGCTGAGCTGATGAAGAAATGACCTGGTTTTCTGTTGCAATACCCCAGTTGGCTGAATCAAACAAGTGTGACATTTTTGCTGAAGGGATGGTCAGTTTCAGCTGGAAATAAGTCGGAACGAAGGTGTGCCCGTGCCGGAGAGGATGACCGAAGAATGCAAGAGTTTTGACCTATCCAGATGCCCTAGCGAATTGATCTCCCAGTCTGCTGCTCACGCCCCCACAACCTTGTAAACTGCTGTTAGCTGCCCCGGATGGAAAATCTGATAGCTGATAATCACCCAATGCAATAGAGTGATCCTATCAGTGAGGATGCAGGATGCATACGAAAGAAATATGGTGATCCAGAGTCCTGGTGAATGACTTAGGGTTTCCCACCTAAATGCCCCCAGCTGTACAGATGAATCTGCAATAACCTTCGGACTTATACTGGAATACTGAATAATGATGAATGCAATAGATACGGTGACAAACCTGGATGGTTTATCCTGAAGGAGACTAGGGTAGATGTCTCATTTCCGAAATCCCGTTAGCTGAAGACGCCGTCTCCAACCCCAACTGCTGTGGCCGCACGCTGTGCTGCTTCTCAAGAGCTCCAAAATAATAATAATCCAAAAGTAAAATCTCCATTCACTTTATCTTTTTTTTTATAACTTTGAAGTGCGAAAACCCTAACTTTTGACCTAATTAGGTCACTTTAACTTTTAATTTGCAGTTGACTTGCATGCATGTGCATGGAGACTTAATTGAGTGCATGCATCATTAAATAATGCTTAGATGTCATGCATGTCACTTTTAGGGTTTGCATGCCACTTTTAGGGTTTGCATGCATGTCATTTTTAGGGTTTGCATGCATGCCACTTTTGGGAACATTACACTGCTGCTCTGCATAATTCAAACTAACATTCGTAGCTGAATCTAGATATTGAAATGAGGGCCTGACAAGTTAGAATACAATTTCATTGATGAGTCTTAAACGAGGCAACTAATAAGGCAAGGTTGTGGGAATAGTTACCTTGCGTGCCTAGTTGGGACTATTTACTTAATTTCAAAAATGACATTATCCCTATTACCCAATAGAAACAAATAATTATTTTATAAAAAAATTAAAATAAATAAACAAAAATCTAACTATATAAAAATATTACACAATGGAAAAATGTTTTTCAACACTATCGAACTAATACATCTCACCAAATACTATATGTCCAAAAACATAATAATTATGTATCTTTTCTATAAAAAAATCCTACTCAATTGGAATAACCCTACTTGCATTATGTGGTTTTGGAAAGCCAATGTAAATTAAACCACTGTTCTCATTACCCTTTATCAGTAATACCGTGTGATACGTTCATTAACAATTTCCAACTTGGAATTTATTAAACATTGATGCATTCATTGACAATTCCCAGCTTAGCATTTATTAATGATCCAAAGGATTATAGAGGGATTATAAATAAAGAGAATAAATATCCTAACAAACAATCTCAAGTAAGATAGTTCTAATAATAATTAATATGATTGACAATTCCCAGCTTAGCATTTACTAATGATCCAAAGGATTATAGAGGGATTATAAATAAAGAGAATAAATATCCAAACAAACAATCAAGATTGTTTTAATAATAATTAATATGATAAAAGTGAATGTTATATGAATAAATTAGGAACAATGAAGAGAATATAAATTGGGAAAAAACATTATAATATATGAGAAAGTAAAAGAAAAATTGAGGAGAAAATTCATTTACAAATACTATGTAAACAAAATTACTACTTAATTTTTATATACACATAATATTTTTTTCGCAATTTTATGTGATTGAGTAAGAGCTAGTTTTTTAAGGACACAAGGAAACATGATAAAGGTTCATATTCATAGGCATTTGGTAGGAGTGATAAAAAGTTATTTCAAGTGGCATAGTTTTCCTTGAATAAAGATAATGAATCAATTAATATTTGCAAATAGCCACTAATTTCTTCACTAAAAACTTCAACATTTTAAAAATAAAATCTTTTTATTTCACATTTCATCTAATATCTTAACTTATATGAATTAGCTTTAATTGTATTATTATTTCTTAAAAAAAATATTAAACTTCAAATGACTCTCTACTTTGATTTCCTCTATAAATTTAGAAACAAATCATAAACACCAAATAATAATATATTTAATAATATAAACTTTCATTTTATATAAGAGGCTCTATTTATCCAATATATATCCTATTAAATACAATATTGAAAAACATTCAGTATTGTCCAAAATCATCTATATCTATATGATATTACTATTTATTTTCACTTCATACATCATTCTTCCATTTTTATATAAAAAAAATAAATATTTTTATATAATTTTTTTAAGAATAATCTAATAGAAAATATTTTGAATATTTTTCTATGATTATGGATGGTGAGCAGGGTGAATAATCAGACCTGATTATGAAGCCTAACCTAGAGGGTATCAAGAGAGTAAAACCAGTGACCTCCCAAGCTTTGGAGGACATATCTCACTTATGGCCAATAAAGTCTAACTTATAACCACTTGAGCTAACCCTATGGGCTTTAAATATTCTTTATTTATGAAAACATTGTTTTATTTTATATTTTTTTTTCAAATTGTTTTAAAGAAGATTATTATTATTAATTTTTAATATCTATTTTTCAATTTTATCATTTGTTAATTTTAAATTGATAAAATTATGTTTTTTCATAAAAAATCAATTGTGTAATGTCAACACTTGATATTTACAATTCTATCAATTCAAAATTATTAACAAGGACTCTGAGTAGCTTGAGTCCTTTCCTTTTAATTCATTTGAAAATAAAGAAATACTTATAAGGAAATAATCCTCCACCTATGTTGCTACTTCTTGTGTTTCAACATCTAGAATATGGTCGTTGCTTCCTCCTCCTCAGTCTAAACTGCTACTTCTTGTGTTTCAGTAGTTTCAGCCTCAGTCTGAACTGCCATTTCCTATGTTTTAGCAGTTTCAGCCTCAGTCTGAACTGCCATTTCCTATGTTTTAGCAGTTTCAGTCTGGACTGTCGTTTCAACAAATATTTTTAGAAGCACTGGTTTTTGTGTGATAGTGTATGATTCTTTCAATTCCATCGTAGCAGTTTCAACAACCAAATTTGAAGAAATAGGTTTTTGTGTAGCAGTTTCATGTTCTATTTCCATATTTTCAGGCTAGTGGACTTCCTCCTGCATAATCTCTATGTCCCTTGACTACTGCTCCTACACAATCTCTATGTGACTCGACTACTGCTCTTGGTCTAGAACTAAATTGAATTCCCCAGAACTGCTTCCAGAAGGAAGCAATTCAGTTTTTTTTGAGGATTGAGGCTAAAATTCCTCATCTACATGTAACTCCTGCTTAGGAATCAAAATTTCTTCCAACCTTGTTTCTTTTGCTGGTTCCTAATTCAATGTCTCATTTCCTCCTTTGCTTGAATGTGCCAATCTCCAAGCTGCTATTTCCATTTTATCAACTTTATATCCTGCCAATTTAAACAGGACTCCACATTCAGGACATATAAGCTCTTCTTTTTCCTGGATGGAAAGTGGATCTTCAAACTGAATAGCAGCTTCAGCCAAAGTGTCTAGGCCTCTTGATGTTTTCTTTTTTCTTTCCTCCTTCCACCTTTCCAGCTCTTTCCTCAATGCTCACGCATCCTCCTTCAGCAGTTCATTTTCATATTTCAACATTTCTAGCTGATGTTGCACAGATTCTTAGGTAACAATGGCCGCCATTGGTGAATTTTCCATTGGTTGTTGTGTTTTAGTGGGTACCCTAGGTTTTAAAATGGGAATTTCAATCCTTGCCCTTTCTGCTTCCCAAGAAGCCCCGGTTCTTATTCTTCTGGTTCCAACAGGTTCTTGTGTAATAGTGGCATCCATTGGTGAATTACCCACCGGTTCTTGTGTTTCAGTGGGTAACATGGAAATTGGGTAACATGGAAATTTCAGTACTTACCACTTATGTTGTCAGAGAAGCCCTAGGTCTTCTTTTTCTGGATGATTATCCCTGTGTTTCAGCAGGTACTTGTGTGGCAGTGGAAACCATCGATAAAATACCCATTGTTTCTTGTGTTTCAGTGGAAAAAATGGGAATCTCATCGCTTACCACTTCTGATGTCTAGGAAGCCCTAGTTCTCCTCCGCTTGGATGATTCTCCCCCAACACTTGATCTTAACACTAGGTTAAGTAATTTTTAACCTAGTTGTTTATATTACAAACTAATACATGATTGCAAGGTATTTGGAATTTAATAATACAATATTTTTTTAGTAAAAAAAGGTCTTGTAGCACATTGTTTTTTGATATATTAGACTACTTGCCAGAGTTTCAAGGTAATTTTCTTTTTCCATGTGCCATCATAAGCCATCTGTAAGATAACACCATAAGATAACACCATAGAAAAATGACTAGTGACAATTTACACAAAGTTATAGAATGCAAAACTATTGAAAACCTAATCCGGGGTTAGGATTTTCTTTGTGGATATTGTAAATATTTATAGCTTCAGTCATTTGAGGAGTTACATATGTAGTGTCCCATCTTGGATGGTATAGTCTATGGCTCCCAGAGGGGTGAGTTTTGATGGATTTATATATGGATTGTGTATGACAAACTAATGTGTGGACTTGTATGTTGTAGACCTGGTTAACCATCGATGATTGTGTATAGGAACCCATGGATGATCTTTGTTGTGTGGAATAGATAGTTGATCGCGACTTTATTAATTATTCGCATATTATATGATTATGCATACTTAACCTTGTAATGAGTAGGATTTGGCAGGAGACTCATTTACTTGCCAACATGGATGCTCAGATCATAAATGATTGTAGAGGTCATTTCAGTAGAATCAAAATGACTATGAAAATCATATGCACATTTGGGTAAAATGTGGTCAAGAATGACTGTGGAAGTCATTTCTTCATAAGCAAAGTGACTGCGGAAGTCACACAGAAATTTGGTAAAATGTAATTATGTTCATTTCATTATAAAGTTCATTTGATGCTTTTGATTTATGAGATTGTAATGTGTGCAGGCCTTGAAACAAGACCTTGCCAATGGACCAATAGATGGGTAAGAGCTCACATTCAGTACCTTGAGGAAAACGTGGAGTTTTGAATCCAAATAGATGAAAAGACATAGAGATTAGGATGCGAAGTCCTAAACCCACATGAAGATGAAGACATGGAGTCTTGGATCTGTGATCAAGGTGCGAAGTCTTGAATCTCTGAATTAGATCAGGGCGCAGAGTCTTGAATATACTAGGGAACGAAGCCTTAGATACAAGGCAAGGGCGTGGAGTCATAATAAGTCCGGGGGGCGCGTAATAGGGGTGTGGAATCCCTATACCCCAATAGAAAACACCACTCTTAGACATGAAATAAATGGGTAAGCTAACCTAGGGTAAACCCTAAATTATTTAAATTTTTTTTTACCCACTTTGGAGGGGCTTATTAGTATAATAATATTTTAATGGAAAAGTTGAATTAATTAAAAAGGAAAATAAATATTATAGATTTTGTTGGATTGACACCAAAGCTAGTTGAATAATAAATGATTAAATAATTTAATAAAACATAAAATTTCAAAACATGACACCTCAATAGAGGTGATGAATAATAGCTAATATTGATATTGCCTTTGAGTCCTCACTATGTGGGCATCTTGGTACTATGTGTGAGATCTTACAACTCAGGGTTCCAGGGAGAGAAGTTCTCCTTGGATATGGCCGGAGGAAAACGATTGGTCTATTCTAGTTGGCAAGGCTTTGAATTGCTGGAAGATTTCTATTGGAACCTTGATAAGCTAATGTGAATAGGTATAATGTTGGTTTCATTTTCATTCTTTTATTATTCCTGGCATTAATTTTTAATTCAATTATGTTTATATTTATGACTTGAAAAATAGTGATGCGGGTATTGGTTCCAATGTTTATGTTGTGATTTGAGCAATGGATGATTGCTAAGAAATAAACTATATGAAGAAACTGTTCATTGCAAAGAAATAAACTCCATGAAGAAATTGTTGGGAATTTCTCCCTAAAAGCTATTAATTCTTGTGAATTTTTGGTTAACAATTTTTTTGGTTTTATTTGGTAAATTATGAATAAAATTGACTTGGTAAAGAAATAAACTCCAAGAAGAAATTGTTGGGAATTTCTCTGTAAAAAGGCATTCATGCTTGTGACTTTTTGGTTAACATTTTTTGTTTTGTTTTATTTGGTATATTATGGATAAAATTGACTTGGTAAAGAAATAAACTCCATGAAGAAATTGTTGGGAATTTCGGTGTAAAAAGGTATTAATTTTTGTGAATTTTTGGTTAGCAATATTTTTTTGGTTTTACTTGGTAAATTATGTATAAAATTGACTTGGTAATTTGAGGATTTTATTAGTAAACCTAGTTGCCAGGAAAATGTTGGATAAATAGGTAATTGTTCACTTGTATAAATTAGGTTTATGGAGGGTTTTATGTTGGTGTCTTAAACTAACCCATGTGTAGCTTTGGTACCAAACTTGTATGCTTATGTTTATATAAAAACAAAGAGATGATATGTTGATATGAAAATTTATGCCTAAAGGTTATTTGTTACTAAAACAATTTATTCTCTTCTCATTCTTCTATGTGAAGCTAAAATATGAATTGATATGGTTGTAGAAATGATTGGGTTAAGTTGGGTTAAGATGGTGGACAAATTGTTTGTTAGAAGTTTGTCATCAACATGTTTGATAACATGCCTAAATAAATAAAAGAAACTCATTTACTTTTGAGGATGAGTGGTAACTATAGTTTTGGGGTGGGGAAATAACTCCCCACAAAATATATCGAAATATATGGAGAACTCACTTGGTGGTTTTAGATAAAATATATGGAGAACTCAATTGGTGGTTTTAGATAAAATATATGGAGAACTCAATTGGTGGTTTTAGATATTTATGATTTTTATTGGAGCAATTATGAATGTGACAATTTTAGATTTTTGCAAATAGATGTTTGGTAGTTTGTCTTTTTTCTTATAATCTAGGATGTGGGATTTTGATAGTTTGGTATGAACGTTTTCACCAAAAATATGAAATACCCAGATATGTTTTGTCATATAATCACCAAAAATATGAAATAGAGTTTGTATTTTAGAATTTATAGCCTCTTAATAAGACCTGTAGCATTTCATTGCTTTGTTTGGGTAAATGCAACTTGTTTGACATAATGTTTGAATGACTTTTAGGTTTGTTCACAAGGGATTGTATAAAAGGGTTAGTACAATATGTTTGATAAAATATATGAATGATTGTAGTAGATTACTCATAGCTCCAAATAATAAAAAAGATAATTTTGAATCTCTTACAATTTTGATGAAATTAAATCTATTTTTGAGAAAACTTCATTTTTGGAAAATCTGTTTAGAATCGGCGCAACTTCAGGGGATATTCGTGCCATTCAAACTTGGAGCCCCCATTTTGATTCCAAATACCAAGTTTAAGTTTTCTGAACTTGAATCTTCAATCTCGGAAGTTTTGCAAAAACCCCTTCAGCTTGTGGGTTTGGTTATGTGGCTTGGATTTGGAAATTGACAACTCATGTAATATCCATTGTTAATCTATGATAAAATGCATAGAATGATCCAATTCATGCTCACACTTTGTTTCATCAAATTCCCAATGGTTGTAGCTTGTATATATACAAAGTGCTTGCCTTAATGCCAATGCCTTTAGCTTGTATGTCATAAAGTGTTTGAGAAAAAGCCAAAATCATGTAGTTGTTAATCTGTTTACTAAGTGTTTGACATAATCTTTAAGCCAAAAATGTGCATTCAAACACAATCTTTAAATAAAAATGTGCATATTATTAACAAAAGGACGTGGGTTGAATGTATTGATAAAGTTGTGCTCAACGTGAATTGAGCTAGGTTTTATAGGAACATTCATTAGCTTGACAAGGTAGATATTTTATGTAGATTAAAATATCAGAAAATATTGTTATCTAAATTAATCAAGGAATAGATTAAAAAAAGAAAAACGAAGAAGAAGAAATATATAACTTTTCAACCTTTTTCTCTGTATGATTTGATGGTCGAGAAGTTTGGACCTTACAACATAGCTTGCATGGTCGAGAAGTTTAGACCTTAGCTTGCATGGTCGAGAAGTTTAGACCTTACAACATAGCTTGCATATGAAAGTCCAAAGGTCACCTCACGTGTATAAGTAAGTTATTTTGCCACTGATAAAAATCAAACAATTGAGTTATTCCACAAGAGTGGTATCAGAGAGGGATATGCCATAACTCTTCTGTCTCCTGTTAGTTCTAAGACTTGCAATTGCTATATTCCTTTTCCCTTTGCCTCTTTGCTAGCTCATAGTTCTGTTTCTTTTCCATCCTTCAGACTTGCACTAGGTATTATTCCCAATGTTTTTTTTTTTTTTTTAATTTTTTTTATCTGCATCCCTATANCTTCATACCCAATGATACCCTCGACCAGGGTGAAGTTTATACCTGCGCGTGAAGGGTATCTTTGCGTGTGTCCTCATCAAGAAGAACTTACCTGTGTGGAGTTGGAGTTGATTGAAGGAATCTGTGGGAGGACATGAACCCTCTGCGAGTTGAAGAACCTCTGCTGTATGGAAGTTGATGCCTAAAGAGTCTGCATGCTTGTAGCTTTGTGATCCCTCCATGTTTTACCTTTGTGTGGGAGTATGCTATTACTCATCATGTTGCGTGGAGCTTTGTGACATCATCTTGACGTGTGGTGTGTGAAGAAGTCCCAACTAAGCTATCATTCTCTGTGCGTGTGGGCATCCCCTCGACCATTTCGAGTTGAAGAACCTTTTTGTGGATCCATCTCCAATATCAGTCTATTGTGAGCGTAGATATACATGGTATTGGTATTGTCTGTCTGAAGGGCATATTCGTGAGGTCTCCTTTAATTCCACTCGATAAAGAACTAGAACTATATGAGATAGTACAAAAAAATGATAACATTCAGAGCCAATATCTAGCATAGTACAATGTATGTTATGGGTAGCAGTCAATGCTAAATTCACTTCCATAAATGAAAGACATGCTAACGAATTTGAATAGTAATGTATATGACGCGTCTTGCTAATGGAATGCCTTTCTATTGACCTAAAGATGTTTGATATAATGACTTGAACAATACCGATGTCTTTAAAGTTGGAGATTTAAGGGTCAAAGATCTTGGTGTACAGTGGAAGTTTCCACTTTCCTTGTTGTCAAGTGCACCATCTGATTTGTCACTATATTTTTGTGAAGATATTCATACGCCTACGTATTGGAGAAAGATCTCTTGACCTCAGTGCAAGTTGTGTAGTGTATATGCATTCAAATTTATAGGAGATTTGGAGCATTTTCATCGAGAAGCTTTGCATTGTTTAGTTTTTTTATATGTAATCTACATAATAGATTGTATTATTGCAAATGCAGAGATTGCTATTATATTGTTTGTATCATAGAGATTGCATTGTATTGTAGATGCTGAATTGTAATTGACTGTAGTATAGCCTGCATAATCATCTTGAATATAACATTGTATTAAGGAGCTTTAAGATTGTAAGCTTGTTGCAGAGATTGTGTTGCAAAGCTTGTTTATTGCAAAGTATTCTGCCTTTGAATATGCATTTTCAGAGATGACAAGGAAGAAAGAAGTTCGTAGGCAAGGAGGTAGTGAGAGATATGATCTTCAATGTGTCAGTTGCGGGAGAGATGGACATGAGACAAAGACGTGCAAAATTCCTTGGGAGAAGATCAAAGAGTAGCATGGCTAGAAGAAACCTTATGAACCCACTCATTTTATTGTTCCACAGTGTAATACTTGTATAAATGAAGTCACATTCAATACTTCATTTGCATCTTGGAGAGATACATGGATACTCAACATTGGTACAACTTCCCATATGACCTTTATAATTTTTTTTTGAGGAATTGAATGACAATGTAGATAAGAGAGTGTATTTTGTAGATAAGTCCAACCTCAAGCCATGAATTGGATCCATCAAGCTCAAATTGTCTGGATTCCCTGATCTTTTGTTGCATAATGTTTTCTATATTTCAGAGTTGTAGAGAAACTTGCTGACCTTGGTTCACATTCGATAGCAAGGCCATTCCATGCAAGGTCATCATAAAAAAATGCAAATATGTTAAGTTGTTGAAGTTGAAAGAAACATTTGCAAGAGCTCATAATTTTTCTTGCCTCTCTCAACATGAAAAAGGTACATTGTCTTCCAGTTTTTTATGGCATGCTAGTGGGAACATTAACTATAATATTCTTTGATTGTTAAAAAAAATGGTGTTTATGGTTTTCCTACCATTCCAAAGATGTTGAAATAATGCGATGCTTGTATACTTGGAAAACATTATAAGTAACCTTTTCATGATTCAAATTTTAGAGCATGTAGAGAATTAGAGTTGCCACGCTTTGACTTGTGTGGCCCTATTTCTATTGTTTATGCCAATGGTAACAAATATATCATGACTTTTATTGATGATTACAGTAGGATGTGTTGGGTGTGTTTGTTGACAGATAAATCTCAAGCCTTTGAAACATTAAAAACTTTCATGTAGGGATTAGAAATGAAGCACAGTTGTAGATTGGTTCCCTTCATACTAACAATGGAGGAGCATAGACATCAAATGAATTTGAAGCATATCTTAGAAAATATGGGATTAGGCATGAAACAACTATTTCATATAATCCTCAACATAATGGTGTGGTAGAAAGAATGAACATGTGCCACTTTTGAATAAGGTTGATTCCCTGCTATTTTTCAAGAATGTAAAGTTGATGTTTTGTAGTGATGTAGCTTTTTGTGCAATTTAATTAAGAAACATAAGTCCATCTCATGCTCGCAAAATGGAGTTCACAATGGAGTTATTCCACAACAAAAGAAACTAAAGAAAAATTCGCAAAATGAAATGTCACGTCTCCACCCATCAACTTGACCAACGGAGGGGACATGAACGATTTACGGGGGTTCTAAATTTTGCTCTCATGGCCAAATTACAAGATTCATGAACATCTAAACGCGCGTGTAGATGCATAACAAAAATACATAGCGGAAAATAAATTCATTCCACACACACAATACATATACCAACATGTTCATCACAAGCATAATAATACTATCATGGACATTCAAACACAACTGGATATGGAATAACAACATTCCACCCAAGAATAGGCACTCTATCCAACACTTTATCTCTTTGTTGAGAGGCCACCCCTGAACTGCTATGTATCTACTAAGGAGGAACTACACAGGCTCACTCACATCCATACACACACACACACACACGTGATAATCCAAAACACCACTGGGTTTATCAACCACACATGGAGAAAAAAAAGGTGAGAGATAAGTTAGTGATCTCAACCGCTGAGATACCTGTTTCTCAATTAGCTTCATCCATACTTGGCACCCACATTACCTACCACAACCAACACAAATAAGGTTCCCTTTTCTGCTGCATAAGCACTTAGGTGCCCCTTCCTGCGAGTGTTATTTAAAGTGGGCATAGAAAGGTCCAAGATGCTAAACCATCAGAGATTTCTTTCCTTCACTGGGTTTATCAAGCAATTCAAACCTCTGGTCTCCCTCTGACTTCAATTCTTCTCTTCGATTTTCTGATTCTTGGCCACACTAATTTTTAGCCACAAAATTCAATTTGCAAGCTTCCAAATTTGGGTATTCCCACGTGTTTTAAGGATTTTGACACTCAATTTCGCCCGAAGGTTGATATCTTTGGATTCCGACTGGATTTCACAACCCACGTGAGTTTCTGGGCATTCTTAACAGCCTAAAACATTGTTTTGCATTGGTTATGATTTCTGTTATTTTCATTGTTGGGAATGCATAGTTTGTTGAAAATCACCCCTCAATTGTTCAATAATAATGTATTTTATGGGAAATGAATCTGTATGAGGGAAATTAACTTCTAGGTACCAATAAATGAGTCCAAAATCAATCATATGAATTTTTGGGTTCATCACAAGCTAATTTCTCAACTGTCTTCTTACAATAGAATTAAATATCAGTATGGAAGTCCACTTGGGTAGCTTATTACCATTTATGGTAGATGGGATCTCAATATGACACTTAAAAACAAATGATTTAATCCCACATTGCACCCCTCACCTCTCTCTAGTGGCTAAACATAGCCCCTCATTTTGTTGCCTCCATATCTGACTCTTGGACTTTTATTTGCATTATAAATATTTACATAGTTTTACATTTTTACATGGCTAACTAACACATGTCTATGAAATATAAAATATTTTCCTTTATAAGTCGAGCATTCACTTACGGGGCTTTGGCCTTGAGCTCCACACTAGGAATCATACATTGCATATATACAATATTTACACATCAAACCAATACATTCTAGGAGTCAAAATGGAGGTATTACATGAAATTTGTTGAAAACATGAATGGCATGTTATGTAGATGCCACTATATGATTTCAACTACTTATAGCATGGAACATTGGAATTATATGCAAAACTTAAATTGAATGGCATTGGTTTACCAATTTTAAATGAGTAATGGATTATGCATTAAAGGCAATTTAACAATACCCACTGCATATGAATCTGAATGGTAGGGTCAAATGATTTTGGGACTTTGCAACTAAAATTATGAGAACTTGAATATCAACTAGAATGTCCATTGTGTGATATTGGAGTCCATTCTCCACCTAAAAAAATGATGAAGGATGAGTTCAATTTTAATAACATTGTCTTAGGTTGAAATGAATAATTACATCAAGTAATCAATACTACCTTTTTCCACTATAGCATATTTTAAATATTTGAACATCTTAAATGGCTGTTGAATTTAAAGTCTCAACTTTCAATTGGGCCTTATTAATCAAGTGAAGTCTTAATTCTAATTTCAAAGGGTCGATTACAAGTCTATACAAAAAAAGAAAATTAAATGGACAAGAATAGTTAATATATTAACATATATACCATATTAGGTTGACTGCACAAAGGCAAAATAAATGCCAAAATCAATGCAACTAAGAAAACACAACTAACGCTATATTCAGTTGGAATCAACTCTTAGATTTTAGGTAAGAAGAATTGATGCAACAAATTCCGTGGATGATATTTTCTCATTTGCCTCATAATGATAGAGTCATAGAGTACAAAGAGTTAGATGGTAGTGTCTAGTTGTCAAATGACAACAAAACACAAAAAAATATACATAGAAGCAGGTTTAGAATTTGAATCTACAACTAAAGCACTTTTATTTGTAATAGTCAGCTATACCACACTGCAAAAAATCCCAAAAGAGCTATTCTTACAAAAGAAACCATGTAAAGTCTAACAAACCTCAGTAATTAACAATTTTGGCTATCCTTACTTCTAACATAAATCCTTTAACGACATTGTCAAATAATCGCCCTCAATTTTTCTAGGACACCCCTGTTACAACATGAGCTAGATCTTATTTGTGAAGATAAAATTTTATGTATGTTACTAGAAAATAGGAAAATGATCATAACACAATAGGATATGAGAATGCCAAATGTGTGTAAGTACATGGAAAATGGAGACCGAAATTCGAGATCTAGATTCAAATGCTTCAATAGATTTTAGTAACACATACATGTCGATGTTTGATAATCTCTAATGATCTTTCTTGAGTACAATTATCACAATGTTCTTATCTAACATTGAAATGTTTGTTTGCGTCATGTTACAATGTTTTGATATCATGGTGCTTGACAAACCATATTGTTACATGATCAAAATTCAATGCAATATAAGATCAAGTAATATAGGTTAAACATGATGAAGCAAAGCAATTATAGACAAGGGATACAAATGGATTCTATTGTCTTTAGCAACTGGTCCAACTACTTTTAGCTTTTTTCATTAGATGCTTGAAAGTGTACATAGATAGAAGATAAATATGTCTCAAAAATAGCAAAGGTCCAGGCACAAAAAAATAGATGCCATTAAAAGATATGAATTAATAACAAAATTTGTTAAGTGTCTTGAAAATTGCTAGAAGTTTTTTTTGGCGCAAAAGTAAAAAAAACCAGAATATAATGCTATAGAAAATAAATAGTGTCTTGAAGACTGAATGAAGGTTGTTTTTTCTTCTTTTGCACAAAAGTCTAAAAATCTAGAATAAAATGCTATGAAAAACAAACACAGGTGCAAGTTATCCTCTTGCATAGATGATATTGTTTTAATTCAATTTGTAGTTTGTTATTAAACAATGGCTTATCCAATCATTTTTTACGTAAATTTATAAGGGCTAATATCCTGAGAACTTCCCTTCATTTTGAGGATGGTACTTAGGGTAAGCCCTATATTTTCAGGGAATAAGGCCAACATGGTATGAAGACAAGACAACAATATACTCATTATGAGCTCATCATATTACTTACATGAATAGAACCAGAGTGGGGAGGATAGCACTCCATCCCACAACCGCATAGGCTATACCTAATTGAGAAATCCTATCCAATCATATATCTCCAAATGTGAAATAAACTATTTTAATATTACAAGAGCTAGATTCAGGGGTATTTTGATCAAAATTGCTAAATGTCAAAGCACAAAAAGGGGGCTATTGATAAAAAAAGTATGATTTAATAACACAAGTCAACATGAGAAGGCATAATATAATATCTTGCTTCTACAAATATTTAAGATTGGATTCATCATCTTTGAACATTTATTTGATTTCAACTTTGTTCACTGATATTTGATATCATGTTGCCCATTGTAACTGTGAAGAATTCTTTTTCTTTTTAGAAACATTTGCAATAGCTCAAGAGTGAGATGTCATATCCATATTATTCATATGTTATTTCAATAAGCTCTGGCAACATTTTGTTAAGAAGAGGTAATCTCATAGTACAACCAATCTCTTTTTCTTTTGTATCTATTATGCAATAGAAGTTATGGTTATATGAGAGCATCGTTTCTTTTTCGCATTTGATGTAGTAGTAGACACCATTAGGTGGTAAGATAGTTGCTGTTGGTAATAACTCCCGATTCTCATTCATTATTCAAATGCAAATGCCTATATTTATACATTTCATGAGGCGGTTGATTACCAGCCTCTTCGCCTTCCTAGCT